>JANFAF010000054.1:0-490736 GCA_024663475.1 Pisolithus thermaeus
TGAGGGAAGAGCTGTACAAAAAATACAAACACTGCATGAAAGGAGTGGTGATGAAAATGCCACCACTCCAAGAAGTGAACCACCACATACCCTTGATAAATGAGGGTATGCATTACTCTTACAATTTGCTGTGCTGCCTGGACTCACTGAAACCCCAACTGGCAGAGAAAATTCAACTGTATACAAAGGCTGGGTGGTGGGAGAGAGCAAGCATACCACAAGCAGTGCCCATGCTCTGCATCCCCAAAAAGAATGGAAAGCTCTGGACAGTTGTGGACTGTCATAAATGGAATGACAACACGATCAAGGATGTGACACCGTTCCCTGACCAAGATCAGATCTGGATGGATGTCGCTTAAGTGAAGTATCACTTGAAGATCAACCTGTCCAATGCCTATGAACAGGTTCATATCCAGCCCAATGACATCCACAAAACGGCATTCTCAACAGTTTTCAGCACCTTCCTGAGTCATGTCATGCAGCAAGGGGACTGCAATGCACTGGCCACCTTCCAGCAGCTAATAACAGTGATGTTGCAGGCATATATAGCCAGGATAGTACACACATACTTAGATGACACATTCATGTACAGCGACACCATAGAGGACCATGTAGAACACATGTGCCTAGTACTTGATGCACTAGTCAAGGCTGACTTCTATCTTGAGAGGGATAAAGTCAATTTATTTGCTGAGAAACTGGACTGCCTCAGTCACATTATTGATGACAAGGGTGTGCATGTGGATGAGGACAAGATGGCCTGCATCCACAACTGGAGAAAACCCATGAACCTGAATGAAGTGCAGTGGTTCGTAGGCCTGGTCAAGTATCTGGCACTGTTCATGCCAGACATATCAGCATATACAGTGAGTGAAAAAACCCTTGCAATGTTTCACTATTTTTCACTAACTGCAGTGTAGCACCAGAGGGCATGGGAATCTCGCTTGGCCATAGTGGGATGGATGGTAGTACTGACTCTTGGCTACTGAGGGGTCACTGTATCATGTGATTTCATCCAGTGGTTGTTGAGATATGTTGGTTTTAAAACAGGTACATCATTGCAAGGGTTTATTCACTTTTGGTAATGGAAGGGTATATGGGGGATATCAGTACTTGGTATAGCCTCCTTTTGCTTTAAGCACTGCCTCAACCCTCCTAGGCATGCTTTCAATCAACTTCTGACACTCTTCAGCTGGTATATCATTCCACTCCACCTGAGTCCTCTCCCACAACTCCAGTATTCCCTTGGGGGGGTGCTCATACTCTGCAAGCCTCCTCTTGAGGTAACCCCAGGCATGTTCTATGGGGTTGAGGTCAGGAGACTGTGCAGGCCATACCATAGTCCTAAAATCCTGCTCCTCCAGCCACTCCTTGACCTGCTTGCAGGTGTGCTTGGGGTCATTGTCCTGCTGGAAGATGATGTCAGGAGGATGAAGACCATAGTACTGAAGGGAATCTTGTAGTTCATCCTTCAAAATTTGGAGGTAAAGGTCTCCATCCATCCTACCATCAATCTTGGTGGCATATCCAACAACTTCCCAAGTCATACAGCCCCACATCATGAGAGAACCTCCTCCAAACTTCAGTGTCCCCTCCACTAGCCTATCATTTCAGCTTCTCCCCTGGCTTTTTCCACACCCATTTGCAACCATCTGACCCCAGGCAGTTGATTTTAGTCTCATCAGACCATACCACCCTTTTCCAGTCCTCTAGTGTCCAATCCTTGTGAGCATAGGCAAAGTCAAGTCTTGCCTTGCGATGCTTGGCAGAGGATAGGTTGTTTATGCTTGACCACAGCCTTCATACCAGTCTTCTTTAAGTGCTGCCAAACAGTATTTGGGTGGAGGGGCTGGTTGATGATATTGGAGAGAGTTTTGGTCACCTGAACAGCATTTTCTGCCTTCTGAGTGGAGATAAGATGGATGGCATGGTGGACATTGGCAGGGGAAAGCTTGGATGGACAACCTCCAGTGGACTTCTGCAGGGTGGAATGCTCCTTGGAATGAAGCCTAGAGATGGTAGAGAGATGGAGGCCAGTACTAGAGGCAATAGAGGAAGCAGAGTGACCAGCATCAAGCATAGTCAGGATAGTATTCCTTTGGGTGGCAGAGATGGATCTCATGGTGGTAGAGGTTGGAAACAAAGAAGCATGTGAACTTTTTGGAACTCAGACACAATGTTGATATGTGTATCTTTGTTTGTATGACCAAACAACCACAATTATCCCTTCATTTGAGTGAGATTCTACTACCCAGACCAAAAGTGAATAAACCCTTGCAATGATGTACCTGTTTTAAAACCAACATATCTCAATGACCACTGGACATAATCACATGATACAGTGACCCCTCAGTAGCCAAGAGTCAGTAATACCATCCATCCCACTATGACCAAGTGAGATTCCCATGCCCTCTGGTGCTACACTGCAGTTAGTGAAAAATAGTGAAACATTGCAAGGGTTTTTTCACTCACTGTATGACCCCCCTCACAGGGATCCAGAGGAATGGTCACTCATTCCTCTGGTGGGAAATCCATGACAGATGTTTCCAGGTGATCAAGGATCTCACCTGTAAATACCCCATTTTATGGCCAATAGATCCAAGGTCAAACAAGCCCATCTGGCTTGTTTGCAATGTGTCACTATATGGAATAGGGGTGCTGTACAGTCAAGGTTCAACCTGGCAAGGGTGCCAACTGGCAGGATTTATGTCAAAAAAGCTCATGGACACCCAACACAACTATCAGACATTCAAAAGAGAAACCCTTGCCATCCTCAAAGCATTGCTGAAATGGGAGGACAAGCTCCTTGGATTTCACTTCAAGGTTATCACAGATCATGAGGCCCTACAATTCCTTCACATGCAGCAATGTCTATCCAGCTGCCAAATGTGCTGGATGGACTACTTGTCCCAATTCGACACTGAGATCATCTACATCAAGGGGTTGGAGAATAAGGTAGCCAATTGTCTGTCTCACTACTATGAAACAGGTGGAGGGGACAAAGCTCAGAAGGAGAATGTCAAATGGGCAACAGCCAACATTCGACTTGATCCAGAGGGGGATGACCTCCCAATTGATAGATTAAAAGAATTGTGTCTCACAGCAATGTGAGATGAGACACCAAGGATAAAGGAGCCAGTGGAAGAGTGTTGTGCAGAGGCTGACGCACTGAAACAACACGCAGAGCAGAGAAGGGTGGGGCCCACCCATGCAACCACAACTGGGGACCCTACTCTTCTTGACTCTGCAGGGGATCCTCAAACACTCACCACCCACTTTCAGGGGGAGAGTGGCTTCCTTGACTGCATCAGATGGGGATACCCATTGGACCCTGTCCTAGCCAAAGTGATCACACACCCAGGCCACCATCAGAACTTCACTGTGGCTGACAGGTCAATATATGTCAAGAACACATTGGGAGATGACATGCTGTGCCTCCCTCATGTTGACTGGAGAAATAACCAACTGATGGCACAAGTGATTGAGCATGCCCACAAGATGCTTGGCCACTTTGGGACTCTGCACACCAGTGACTACATCTGTAGGTGGTTCTGGTGGCCTGGTATTGGCAAGGAAATTGACCAATACTGCAGGTCATGTCCAGTGTGCCAGACCACCAAGGCAGACAACGCATGCCTGGCAGGGCTCCTCCACTCCCTGCCAGTACCCAAATGACCCTGGAACTCCATCGCCATGGACTTCATCAGCCCATTCCCTGAGAGTAAAGATGCTGACTACCTTTGGGTTATCTTGTGCTGCTTGACCTCACTAGTACACCTCGTACCTGTCAAGACCACAATACAAGCATCTGAACTCATGTGTGTATTTGTTCGAGAAATAGTACAGCTGCACAGCCTCCCTGACACCATCATATCCAACTGAGATGCCAAGTTCACCTTGCAATTCTGGCATGAGGTGCATCAATTGCTGGATGTGTGACTGCTCATGTCCACTGCATTCCATCTGCAAACCAATGGAGCATCCGAGCAGGCAATCAAAAACATCTCGCAGATACTATGAGGCCTGGTCATGCCAGACCAATGGGATTGGGCTGAGAAATTGCCAATGGTTGAGTTTGCTATCAACTCAAGTATCAGCAGCTTGACAGGATTTGCACTGTTCAAGCTGACCTATGGATACATGCCCAGATCACTCCCTAACATGGAGGAGCAATCGCCCATGACTGCTCCTGGGGTGACATCCTTCATCTGCTGAGCCAAGGAGAATCTGGCTATGGCTCATGACGCTATAATCGAGGCCTGTGTGGCACAGACACACCATGCTAACAAATGGCAGAAGGAAGGAGACAAATATGATGTGGGGGACATGGTGTACTTGTCTACAAAAAACCTCACCTTGCCCAAAGGACATGCCAGAAAACTGCTTCCCCAGTATATCAGCCCCATGAAGATTATCCATGCCAACCCATCCACAGACACCTATACACTGGAGCTGCCACAGCAACTCCAGGACCGTTGTCTCCACCCCACCTTCCATGCCAGCCTTCTGCATCATCATGAACCCAATGATGATGCAATGTTCCCCAAATGTGATGCCCATGTCTTCTATGATGTGGGTTTACCTGACAATGCAGAATGGCTGGTTGATGAAATAAACACCCACCACTGGGTGGGCCATCAGCTGGAATTCCTAGTCAAGTGGAGTCTAGGTGACTCCACTTGAGAGCCTTACCTGCACTGTAAAGACCTTGAGGCCCTGGATAGGTACCTCAAACTGCAAAACATCAATGACCCCTGCCAACTGCCCAAATGCAGTCAGCACACTATGGAAGCTAATGTGTAAGGATGTAGGACTTCCAATTCATACAGGCACCATGCACATGACCACACAACAACTGCCCATGGACTCTTATCTCCCATGCTGTCTTTGGACTTGCCACTGGCTCTATACTTAGAACATTTTTAGCTATGACCAAACTCTATCACACCGCTTATGCAATCATTTCACTTTACGAAATTTTCTTGCCATCTCTCACTCTTTCTTTTACCACATCCACATCACAACGACAGTCCCCTTTCATCACTATGTTGTGCCAACCATCCCACCTCCCAACAGCATCCTCTCGTGAGGACAGTGTTGTCTCCCCTGATGTGTCCATGTCCCCTGATGACAGGACATGTCGACGTGAATCGAAGTGACATGCAAGAGATGACACCCCCCCCCATCACTCACCTTCATACTCCTGGCCCCCCTCCCGTCATCATTCACGCTCACACAACACCAAATGTCATTGTGAGCATTCTGCTGAAGAGAAAAGATAAGAATATGTCAGGAATAGGATCTAAAGACTAGTCAGACCCTATAGGGGACCCTGCTGAAGAGAAGAACTAGTAGATGAAATAAAACTGAAAAAGAAACTGAACACTTAGCTGGAAAACTTAACCTGTAACTCTCTGTACCACCACCTTAGGACTGCCCTAAGGCTACCCAGACCTCACTCTCAAGGACTGCAGCAGTAAGAGACTGCCACAGACTGGTCTCACCAGTCTGTGCTCTCCAGCCTCTATAGTGGTTGTTGTTTTTGTAACTAATACACTCGAAACAAGTCTGAACCACACTTACTAATCAGCCACTTGCCTTGCACCTAAGTCCCAGTCCCAAGTGCAAAATGGGGATCAAGCCCCTTAGAAAAGTAAAATAAAATCCTCCACCACTCTTTATCATCACCCAATTCCCTACTAGGGAGTACCCACTCCCTACACTGCCTCCCCTCCTTGATGACACTGGCATGCCAGTGAATTTGATGTTGTCATTCACAATGACTGTGGCCAGTCCACTGGTGGAGTACGTGCTCTGTGTATGCACTGCACATAGCACAAGACCTGGTCCTTGGCTCCCCAGACCTCATACACACCTGCACATCCTGCATATGTGTGCTGTCATGCCTCCTCAGCCTGGATGACACCTTGGTGCTGTGAGAAGAGGTTGATCACCTTCAAGCTGATTGGGACTACTGGTGGTCATGCACCCACCACTACCAAGACGAGTGTGACCGCCTCGAAGATGATCATGACCTTGAATGTGCATGCCTGGCCTCCCTGGCCTCCCAACCCCAGCACCACTGCCCCCCCAACCATGTGTGGCAGGACCATCTGTTGGAGTAAACAACCAGTGTGCTGTAGCATAGCCACCAGATTACATAAGCACATAGCATGCACTTACATTTTTCATAGTACTGTAGTTTCTACTTAGTGACTACTAAGTGTCCTACAGGTACAGTAGCTCTGCTACTAATACAGATTTTATCAGGTTATGAGCCCCACCTAGTGGTGGAATCTGGAGATATGAAATGGGCAGTTCAGCTGTGCCAACACTCACACTCAATGGAAGGAATTGGAAGGTCTACCAGGCAAGCTTACTCGAAGCTGCAGCCACAAAGGGCTGGCTGGGTATTCTCTCAGGCCAGGAAACAAATGATGAAAGTTTACGATGGGAGGGCAAGGATGCTCAATTAAAAATGCTGTTTTACCAGACAGTACCAATCCCACTTGTACTCAAGATTTGAAAGCTCAGGACATCACACAAGATGTTCAACTACCTGGCAACAAAGTTTTGAGACCCTACTCCAATATCTGTACCTACCGAGAAGCCTATTGAGGCATTGAGTGACAATGACAAGATGTGAGAATCATGTGTGAAGCCTAACAAGTTGTCAGTGGAGCCACCAAGTGAGGAGAGGCTTGAGGATGAACTTACCAAGGTGAGGAGCAATGATGAGGCTGAGGTAGCAGATGGTGTGGCCCAGCAAGTTCTATCACGAAGCATCGAGGTCAAAGAATACATACCTGAAGTGCCAAGTGACTTGCATGCAGCACAGAGCAAGCTGGATGAGCAGCCAAGTTCAAGGGCAGGAAAGCCACTCAAAAGCGAGCACATAAAAGTGCTAAATGGAATGGTTGAGACGCTGGATGAGGTCGAGAATGTTGACAGGAAGGCCAAGGTGAACCTACCATCAAAATCATGTGATGGAAGCATGACGAACGATGTGCCTAGTGCACATGCATTGCTGCTCGAAGGGGAGCAGGCTGTGTGTGCAAGCAGGAGCCCCAGGAACCCGAATCACATTGAGTATGAGCAGTCAAGACTCATAAACATCACGTCATATCTGTTGGAGTATAAACTGCCCCCTTGGTAGTACATTCTTTAGGTGCGAAGATTAGTCGCTTACATAAGCAGAAAAGCGGACTACAGTAGAGTAAATTTTCCTCTAGTCTCCTCAGTAGCTTGGTGTTACTGAGGAGTGAGTCATTCTTTCTATTTAGCTTCATATTTACTGACAACCTGTAGAGTAACTATCTGACAGGTAGATATTAATATAGTAGCTTGGTGTTACTGAGGAAGTAACTATCTGACAGGTTATGAGCCCCGAGCTCTAACTGCGCGCGAGAGAAGAACTACAGAAGACTACCAAAAGCAGAACTACGAGATGTCCTTCGAAATGAAACTCGGAGATGAATTTTTGAAGGTGCCGAAGCTCGCGGCAGACGGCACGAACTGGGTCACCTACAAGGATAGACTTATATGGTCAGTCGAGGCACGAGGCCTTGGAGGGCACTTAGACGGCTCGGAGACGGAGCCCGAAGATCCGAAATCACTCGATGGTCGAGGGGAGAGTTGGTCCCCAACAAATTCAGCTGAAAGGAAAGAGGTTGAGGTCTGGAAGGCCGAAATGAAGGCGTGGCGAATGGGCGAGGCTGTCGTCAAGCAGCAGATCGCTGGAACACTACCAGATACCTTGTTCACACAGATCAAACGACTCAGAACGGCACGCGAAATATTCAGACATCTTGCGAAGCTCTTCGAGCAGCGATCCCGAGTTGTAGCGGTCGAGATACTCCGCAAAATGCAAAACTTACGTTGTCGAGAGCGCGAAGACGTGCACAAACACTTCGATACCCTACGAGACATGCGCGAACAGTTAGCTTCAATGGATGAGGCACCGACGGATGAAAGCTTTACTGCGATTATTATAAGCTCCCTTCCAAACTCGTACCAGGCGCAAATCGGCGCAGTCATGGCTCTCTCGAAAGTTACAGGAACAGCGATCACTTCAGACGTACTTATGGAGACTGTGCTAGATGCATATGACAGCCGAAATTTGGGCACGCGAAAGTCTACGAACGAAAGTGGCGAGGATGCCGCATATACCACATCTGGAGATTCGAAGCAATGGAGGATACATGGAGATTGTTTTAACTGTGGCAAGTACGGCCACATGGCACGAGACTGCCGAGCCGGTAAAGAAAAGGCTACAAAGGAGAAAGACGAGGTTAGCAACTCGAAAGGAAAAGGGAAAGGGCGCGAGAAGCCAAATGAGAAGGCTGCAGTCGCGAACGAGTCAGATGGCGAGACGAGCGATGCCGAACCCGACGGCGTGTGGTTCGCGCATGCAGAATATTCTAGCGAAGAGGACAACGAGCTATCGGATTGGCTCACAGAGATAGACGAAGAAGAAATACCTGAAGCCGAAAGCGCGGCAATGACTGCCAGCACTACACATGGAGAACTTACCCCATGCCCGAGTTGTGGACACAGAAGCCCAGTGGCGACAAAGAAGGACAGCCCGCTCGAGGGCGAGACAGGGAATGGGTCGAGCGACCACAGAAACGAGTCGAGCGTTCGCGGAAACCTCGAAAACCACTGCAAACGGAGCGCGCGCAGCAAGCGCCTTACCCTCGAAGCCGAGTCTCGAGTTGCAGAAACAAACGTCTATATATCAAGGCATATCCTACCCACAGGACAACGAAAATATACATTTGGGAGTGTAGAAACGAGCGACGACGAAGTAATATCACTATCTGGAGGAGAAGAGGGTCAGGATGAAGTTAGAGGCAAAAACACGAAGCGGAACTCACCTGCACCCCCTATACAACCTGCCGAGCACCCCCGCGAGGTCATCCCTACCAGCCGCCATCGTAAACGAGAAGAAACGGAGCCTAGAAACATTATCAGACGAGGTGAAGATAGTCAGCAAACTTACCAGGGCCATTTCGAGGCCAAACGAAGTCTTCGGAGCAACGAAACCTGTAGAAATCGCATCAGAACTTACCTCGGAGATCCTACAAGCAATCTGGGGGAGCCGCCAGTACGAGAAACCGACTGGGGAGGCAGCGGCAGCATCAGCGAGGCTGCACGTACGAGCGCGAGACGACGCAACAGCCACAGAGCCGCGCGTGGCCAAATCGGGTAATCACGCCACAACACAACGCGCCAACACTTCGAGAACTTGGACTACACAACATTTGCTTGCTTCACACATGGGTACATTCATTTTGCATTTCTATCATTTAATCCTTGCAGTTTATGGGGGAGTGTTGGAGTATAAACTGCCCCCTTGGTAGTACATTCTTTAGGTGCGAAGATTAGTCGCTTACATAAGCAGAAAAGCGGACTACAGTAGAGTAAATTTTCCTCTAGTCTCCTCAGTAGCTTGGTGTTACTGAGGAGTGAGTCATTCTTTCTATTTAGCTTCATATTTACTGACAACCTGTAGAGTAACTATCTGACAGGTAGATATTAATATAGTAGCTTGGTGTTACTGAGGAAGTAACTATCTGACAATATCACTATGGACATACTACAGACACAGACACCTTGAATGTGAACAGTGGCACCATGAACGGCCAGAGCTGCTACACCAAAGAGCTGCAACCTACTGTATACAATCCAGGCAGCACCCTACAACAGCCAATGGCTTGTAGCCAGGAGGCTGAGATGGACGAGGGGGGCTGCTGAGTGCTGCTCGAGGGGGAGCTGGCCACAAGTGACCATGCTGGGAGTGCAAGCAGTGATGAGAGAAACCTACAAGGGCATGCAAATACTTTGAGAGCACCAGGTATGCATGCAGATGGTTCAAGTGGGCAAGAGGAGCCCATAGACCCCCAAGTCAAGTCCACAGGCCATAATGGCAAGGACAACACAATGAGCAGTGGCAATGTCAACTTGGAGTGAGTCAAAGCAGCACTGCTGGCTAGAGAGTCAGGACACATATCAAGGCCAGAACAAGCAAGGCAACTTACCTGTGTCGTCACAGCATCTCACAACCACCCAAATGCATTCCTACAAGGCTGTTAGACTGAGGTGTCGAAGAGGATGAATTAAATTCAAAGCTAGAAAGGTTAGCAGAGTATGAAAGGGTGAGAATACCTTCCAGGGACATGGCAACACAATTCCACATCCTCAAAAGGGCATTGGAATGCTGAAGAACCTCACCATCAAGTCCAGGACACTACAGGAGTGCCCTGAAGGCATCAGAAGCCAGCGCAGTGTTGATACAAATGTGTCAAGTCAAACTAGAGGGCCAGGAGGCCAAGATGAGGTCAATGAGACCTTTGGAGATGTCAAGGATGAGCTGAGATCCCAAACCGAGGGAAAACGAGTTGAGACAGATGGGATATGGTGCCAGATGGATGGTGCAATGAGCAGCACACACTGTGGCTTGAAACAAGCCAAAATGAAGCTGCTAGCTGAAGAGAAGATTGGTCAGGACCAGTAGCAGCAGTGTTCACCAAGGGACATACCTGAGCCACCAAAAAGACTTGGAATGCATACCTACAAACATCAGCAAACTAACCCTCACCCTTACAAAATGTCTTTGTGCACCACACAACCACATTTGCTTCTGTCCTCACAAAAATTGATGCAGGGGCTGACATTATCATAAAGATTGCACCATCAAAATTTCAAGCTACATTTAGATGTCAATTGTTGAGATTCCTTGCCCCTATTTCTCTGGGCAGACCTAGCCAGTTAGGTACCTTGCTGTCAAAAGCTGGCCAGCTCTGTCCAGTTCTGGCTAGGGTAAGGGCTGTTTTGCTGATGAACCCACCAGACTGAAGCGTCAACACAGACAAATCAAATTAGTGTCTAGAAAGGTCAGAAAACATGGAAGGGCAAGAACACATACCAGGGACATGATAATGTGATTGCACGTCCACAAGAGGGTATCGGAACACTACAAAGCCTTACCATTAAGTCCAGGGCACACTGGAAGTGCTGATGACACACCAGAGACAATGCAGGGAGTGTGCAGGCCAGGCAACCAACAAAGATGCGACATACGAGCACGAGCACAATGCGACCTTCCAAATCAGGCAACTGTGCTCATGTGCCATACCAAGTCTCAAATTCCAAGGCTTGAAACCAAGCAAAATCACTATCACACCAAATAGAATTTGAAGTGTGTGAATCTGAGTCGACAGAAATGTTTTATATGACATACGGAAGCCATGTACAAAATTCCAGGGCACAAAACGCAAAAACAAAGCCTCTACAGCTACAGTGAGTAAAAAAACCCTTGCAATGTTTCGCTATTTTGCACTAAGTGCAGTGTAGCACCGGAGGGCGTGGGAATCTCGCTTGGCAGTAGTGGGATGGATTGTAGTACTGACTCTTGGCTACAAAGGGGTCACTTTATCACGTGATTCTGTCCAGTGGTTGTTGAGATATGCTTGTTTTAAAACAGGTACACCATTGCAAGGGTTTATTCACTTTTGGCCAGGGTGGTGGAATCTCACTCAAATGAAGGGATAATTGTGGTTGTTTGGTCCTAAAAACAAAGATACACATATCAACAATGTGTCTGAGTTCCAAAAAGTTCCCATGCTTCTTTGTTTCCAACCTCTACCACCATGAGATCCATCTCTGCCACCCAAAGGAATACTATCCTGACTATGCTTGATGCTGGTCACTCTGCTTCCTCTATTGCCTCTAGTACTGGCCTCCATCTCTCTACCATCTCTAGGCTTCGTTCCAAGGAGCATTCCACTCTGCAAAAGTCCACTGGAGGTCGTCCATCCAAGCTTTCCCCTGCCAATGTCCGCCATGCCATCCACCTCATCTCCACTCACAAGGCAGAAAATGCTGTCCAGGTGACCAAAACTCTTACCAATATCATCAACCAGCCCCTCCACCCAAACACTATCCGGCAGCACCTAAAGAAGACTGGTATGAAGGCTGTGGTCAAGCGTAAACGTCCTATCCTCTCTGCCAAGCATTGCAAGGCAAGACTTGATTTTGCCTATGCTCACAAGGATTGGACTCTGGAGGACTGGAAGAGGGTGGTATGGTCTGATGAGACTAAAATCAACCGCCTGGGCTCAGATGGTCACAAATGGGTGTGGAAAAAGCCAGGGGAGAAGCTGAATGATAGGCTAGTGGAGGGGACTCTGAAGTTTGGAGGAGGTTCTCTCATGATGTGGGGCTGTATGACTTGGGAGGGTGTTGGATATGCCACCAAGATTGATGGGAGGATGGATGGAGACCTTGACCTCCAAATTTTGAAGGATGAACTACAAGATTCCCTTGAGTATTATGGTCTTCATCCTCCTGACATCATCTTCCAGCAGGACAATGACCCCAAGCACACCTGCAAGCAGGTCAAGGAGTGGCTGGAGGAGCAGGATTTTAGGACTATGGTATGGCCTGCACAGTCCCCTGACCTCAACCCCATAGAACATGCCTGGGGTTACCTCAAGAGGAGGCTTGCAGAGTATGAGCATCCACCCAAGGGAATACTGGAGTTGTGGGAGAGGACTCAGGTGGAGTGGAATAATACACCAGCTGAAGAGTGTCAGAAGTTGATTGAAAGCATGCCTAGGAGGGTTGAGGCAGTGCTTAAAGCAAAAGGAGGCTATACCAAGTACTGATATCCCCCATATACCCTTCCATTACCAAAAGTGAATAAACCCTTGCAATGGTGTACCTGTTTTAAAACCAGCATATCTTGATGACTACTGGATGGAATCATGTGATACAGTGACCCCTTGGTAGCCAAGAGTCAGTACTACAATCCATCCCACTACTGCCAAGCGAGATTCCCACGCCCTCCAGTGCTACACTGCACTTAGTGCAAAATAGCAAAACATTGCAAGGGTTTTTTCACTCACTGTATTTGAAGGCCACCGAGCATGTAGACACAATGCACATGCCATGGATGCCATGCAACTGTCCAAATCAGGCAACTACTCACATGCACACAAAGTGCCACACCTCGAACTCAAGGCCAAGCCCAACTACGGACCACAAATCATATCTAATATTACCTCTGCAAAGTTGCTACTATACAGGTATGTTTTTTTATGCCTGTTTTTCATTGTTTCAAGTACCTACACACACCACCATGTTGAAAACTATTACTGGTTACTATCACTTACATGTGATTGATATTCTAAGAATAATATGTTCCACACTATTCTATGGTGTTCTCTTATACTGGATTACCAGAAACATGTTCCTAGTAGAAAGACAGAGTTGTACCTATTAGGAAGGTCCTCTTACTTACAAATATGGTAGCTTTACTTATGCTGATAGCACACCTGGTCTGTGCACAGCCTATATGTATATAAAGGTCCTTGGATGATACCAGGACAGTAGCAAACTTTGCATATACATCTCTCATTGTTCTTACTCAGAACTACTACCACTCTCCTCTATCAAAGACCAAAGATCTAACTGAAATCTAAGGCAAGTGCTCTGCCCTTTGCCCCTTGCTCTGACCCCTCTGTGCAATAGGTTATGAGCCCTGAATAAGGGTGCTTATCATCTAATGGACAATAGCTCATTGAGGAAGATGTTCATCATTGACTATGCTGTTGAATGGACCTGAAGTGCTAGGTTGGACTTTGGCCACCTTGCTGCTTTCATTTGTTCTAGGCATTTGTCAGGCAGTTTATGTTGTTAACACAGTCAGCAGTCCTTTCAATCTTGTGTTTATTCTGTCTACTGTGATGTGGGGAACCTTTTTAGGCATTCCAATGTGGCATGGAATCTATATGTCTTATCAGGAGTATCACATAAGACTAGGCTGCTTTCACCAGCTTTGTGTTAGAGCTGCTTTAGTAATTGAGGCCTGAGATACTAGCCCTGCTCAGTTATCTCCACCCTCTTATGAAGCTCACCTGATTCAGGATTTGGACATCCAACCTGATTTAGATCCAGTTCCTCCTTATCCACTTACTCCACCTCCCTATCTGCTTTTTATCCCAGTATCAGAGTTACAGCAGAGAGATGTTCCCATGGCAACTATTTATGACCACTGGATAGATTGGCAGTCTTCATTTAATGATCTGGTTGATCCCCTTTCCTCTTGAGGAAGACCTATCGAGGTTGTCAAGCTATCTCCATCAACTCCTGATGAGGATGACAAGGATCTGAACCAGTTAGCCAAGTTTGATCTCTTGTAGTCGCATCCTTTCATCATCTCCTCCTGAGTTCATCATCTGATGCACATTCTGGTATCCAGATGTCCACTGTCACCATCAACTGGAATGCCATTCTTACCCAACCTGCTTTACCTTCCTGACCCTTCCTGATTGCAGCCAAGTGTGAAACTGCTATGGCTCTCGAGAAGGTGAGTATGATGGAAGTGTATTTGCACAAATGGTACATCAAACACATAATCAGATATATGGAAGAACTTTTTCATGAAAAATGCCACAGTTGGAAGCAAGCTGCTTTAGGTGATCACAAAAGAGCCTTCTTTTTACATTCACCTACTCCAAATTCTATTGTCCCTTTCATCACCATAGAATATTCCTGGTCTACTGTCAAAACCCTGTCCAACAACAGTTTCTCATCACCATTCTGGAATCTGAACATCCATGTCACCTTCCATTCATATTTCATTGATTGCATGCCAAAATTAACTCCTGCCTTGACTCCTAATGCCATAGCTAACTTTAACAGTGTAGATGTTCCATCGTTCTGCTATGAAGATCCAGCCCTCCATATGATACCAGCCTTCTTGCTTACCAACAACTTCTTCTTCTACTTCAAAGGAAGAGTGCATCCCTTCTACAACTTCGAACACTTCCATGGATTCATACCCTCTCTTTGGGTTTGGAACCAGTATTTGGAAAGCCATTTCAGAGGAATTTGGAATTCTGATAAGACCTCAGTCATCTGTACCCCAGGGTACCTCAGAAGTAGAAACAAAAGAGGAGAACAAGGTCAAGATCCCAAGGTCTTATCCCTGCATGATCTCAAATACAGTATCAATCTGGAGCACAGAGTCTGGTATGACAAAGAATCCCAATGTCTTAATTGGAGATCTATTGGCAGAGTTACATGTTGGGTCTTATGGCCCAGCAAGCAAATGATTTTACTGGATTTGGCACGAGAAATGGACAAAGGTGATGGAAAAGATATCTTTGCTAGGCCCAAATGAGGAATCTATTCCAGATGTCATCAAACAGCATATGTGGACAATGCTGTTAAGCATTTATCCCTTACCAGGAAACTATCCTGAGTCTTATGCTGGTTATGGATGACCAGGATATTATGGGGACATTAGTAAAGTACCACCTGTACATGTGTTTCATCTTATGTGTTCCAAGCAAATACAATACTCTCAGTTGATTCTCCCCTACTCCATTGGAATCCATGGAGGGATAGTTTTAAGGGATGAACAACAGACATATTCATTATTGGACATAAGTTATCCACACTTTTTGGGGTACCAATATTTCAAGGAACCAAACTTTCTTGACTTCAAGAAGTTAAACCTTGATCCTAGGTGATATAAAAGAAAAGGCTGTTCAATTCATCACC
The DNA here is from genome assembly GCA_024663475.1 of Pisolithus thermaeus. NCBI lineage: Eukaryota > Fungi > Basidiomycota > Agaricomycetes > Boletales > Pisolithaceae > Pisolithus > Pisolithus thermaeus. The sequence goes on from JANFAF010000054.1 coordinate 15,571, forward strand.
ACAAGCAAAACCCACAATCCACCAGAATAAAAACTCACCAAAAGAATAGACCATCTAAAGACCAACAACACTGGTTCCATCGCAGAGCATTGGAATCCAACTCTCATGACCAGGTTCTTGACAACATACTAATTCTAGAGTTCTTCTAGTCTTATTATGGCCAATCAAAAGGAAACATCAGCATCAAAGAACATCCCATGCCTTAATGGCTCCAATTATGCCACATGGAAAGCCATGATTAAAGGCTATTTTATGACACTCAATGTATGGGACATAGTAAATGGCAACTCAACTTGCCCTGATCCTGCTGTTGCTGCAAATGCACTGGCTATTGCAGCTTGGAGGACCAAAAATAACCGAGGAATGGGCACAATCCTTTTGTATTGTGACCCAGTAATTTCTGTATCCCTGGAATCCTTGGATACTGCAAATGAAATGTGGACCACACTTCAATGCTCTTACAGTGCACCCACCACTGTCTCTGCATATATGGACTTCTTGAGACTCCTCAAGATTCAGGTAAATCCCTCTGATGACTTGGGTTCCAAGTTGGCAGAGGTGAATATGATCCTAGGGTCACTTGCAGCTCAAGGAATCACTTTATCCGAACCTGTCCAATGCATGATGCTTTGTGGAGTGTTCACTGATAAGTGGGGAAGTGGTCCCACCAATATATTGTCATTGGTTAAAACAGAGGATCTAAAAATGCAAGACATTGTCCCATGTCTAAAAGAATTATCATCACACTGGACCACACAATCTCATCTACTGAGATTAGAAGCAAATCAGGCTTCATCTTCTACATCAGCACAACTGCTGATTAATTGTCTCTCCAAACCTTCTTGATGCTGTAAATGCCGAGGATCTCATCCAACAGAACAACATGTTGACAGGAATACTTGTGGAAGAGGATCATTTAGAGGAAGAGGCAGTTTCCCTCACCTGGGGACCCCATATCCTCAACAACAACAACAGCAGCAGCCACAGTCAGGTGGCAACAATTATAAAGGAAAGAAATGAGCTACTCATGATCATGGTCATGGTCATGGCAGGTTTTCTGCCATCGACTATAATGAAGAAGAAAATCCAGAGGAAACTCAGGATTACAACCAAAACCAACAAGAGTATGAAGAAGGCTATGAGTCTTATAATATAAACATCAATGAGACATCTATTGATGATGCCTCTCATTTTGAAGAATTTTCTGAGGAAATCACTCCTGTTCCAGTACTGGAAACCATACCACAAACAGTTGAGTATGTTGATTCTGCTGCACCTAATTCCACTGTTAATATTCCTTGTCAATGTCATGTGTGTTTGTGAACTGTAGAATGACTACATTTACAGGTACTTCCAGATCTTCCCACACAACATGGAGTTCAAACTTTGGCAAGGAGGAGATGTCCATCTGTTGAATCAGGAAACCAATTCAATGACATTCCCAACTCCAGTCCAAGTGTTGATAGATCCAGAAGTGGAGTTCAAAATACTGCAACACATGGCAGTATTAATGAGAGAGAGGAGAATGTACCACCAATTCATAAAAGCACTAAGAGATCTGGGCATAAAAGTAACTGCATAACAGTCTCTTTACAGGATTTTCATGCTTTGGTATCTGAGCACAAATATCCAGTGCCAATACGATATGTACATCTACCTGATGATTACAAAGTAGATACATTGACTCAAGGAGCCTCTGGCTTCTTGTATGGTGTCAATGATGATGTTTTTGACTTGTATCCTTGTGATTTGGAGACCAATCACACAAGCAATGTCATGTCCAAAAATTATATGTGGATGTTAGACTTGGGGTGCACTGACCATGTAACCCCTTGTCATGCTGACTTTATGACTTATAGAAAGTTTCCTGCCACTGCCTTTGGGCATACTACAGGCAAAGAACCTGTCTGCCTTTTAGGCAAAGGAACCATTGTGTTACAACTTGAAAATCAAACCTTTCTGACACTATGAAATGTTATACATGGAGATTTCTCCAAACACCTATGTTCACAAAATCACTTGTTACAGTGAGGCTACACTAGCCATGCAACAACAAAGCACGAGGTGATCCATACTCCTGATGGTTGTGTCATCCTCAAGGCCGATACCTTGTCTACCTCACAGTTGCACTGGTTCTATGGAACTCCTATCCATTCTTCCAGCACCTTCAAAACTGTAGACCTAGGGATGTTATCTGAGGATAAATTTATACTTTGGCATAATGGCCTTGGCCATCCAGGCATCTCTGTTATTAAAAATTGTTTATGCCATGTTTCTGGGTTTCCTGCTGAGCTAATCACAAAACCCATGCTGACTTGTTGAGGTTGTGCATCTGGCAAAATGGCTTCTGATCCTTTTCATGCATCATCCAAACATGCCCTCAAACCTCTTGATCTTGTGCACACTGATCTTCTTGAACTACCCATGGAGTCATATTATTGCAGTCGTTATGTTTTTACACTGCTTGATGACTACTCCTCCTTTGGCTTTTGCCTTTATCTCCGACTCAAGTCTGATGCCTTGTCTCACTTCTGTGATTGGCTATCCATTGTTGAGCAGCAGACTGGTTGTCTTTTGAAGACTTTCCATTCGGATCACAGGGGAGAGTTTATGGGAAATGAGTTTAAAACACTCCTCAACTCCAAGGGAATAGTTCATGAACTCTCTATAGCAGATCAACCACAACAAAATGGGCATGCAGAACATTTTAATAGGACTATCCTTGAGAAAGCAGGATCAATTCATCATCATGCTTGTGTTCCTAAACAATTTTGGAACTTTGCCTTTGATGCTGCCTTACATGTTTACAACCAGACTCCATTGTGGTGTTGTAGGGAGTGAGTACTCCCCACTAGGATATTTCTTTTATTTTATAGTTTTTACTTTTACTTTTATTTCTGTTCATTTACTTTAGACTTTACTTAGTTTCAAAGTTAGACACATGATGTGGCTTATATAAGCCTGCACGCACTTACACTTCACTGTACTTACTTACAAAAAATAACAACGAAGTACTGAGAGTTACGAGTTTGAGTTTGAGTTTGAGAGGGCCTTGAGTTGCCTTCTTCTGTGTTCAGACAGACTTCAGACAGCCTTAGATGTCCTTTCTCAGACAGCATCTCTCCCCAGGCTTTAGAAGCCCCTTTGGAAGTACTCTCCCCTCTCAGATCATCACTCCCCACCCCAGCAGTTTCTTATTCTGATTCTTCAGTGTTCCCTTTGGAAGACTCCTTGTGAACTGTTTTTAGGAAAGAAACCTGACATTTCATACTTCTGAGTTTTTGGTTGTTTGGCATATGTTTGGATCCCTAAGGACCAATGAAAAGATAAATTGGAACCTCATGCCCTTGAGATGGTTTTCCTCAGGTATGAACCAAATACAAAAGGATATTGTTTCCTTCATGGCCAGAAACTAGTAATTGCTAGAACAGCAAAATTTGCTGAAGATATTTTTCCCTTTTGTAGTACAGATGGAAACAAGGAGAATAAATCCAATGACTCCAACCTTATCCCTGTGATGAACCAACCAGATGATGTTGTGTTACTGATCGACAACTGGATGGAAAATGGGCCTGATCACCCTGCAGATGAGAGAAACCAATCTTGACCACCAAGTCCACTTCAACAAAACCCACTGCAGAATAATGGAGACCAGGATGCAGGACCTCCACATCATCCATCACAAGATAACTCTAATGGGGCAAATCTGCGTACCAATTGACAGCCTGAGATACCTCAACATTGGCTGAATCATCCTCACCAACCTTTTGATGTTCGAGCTCAACCTAGTAGACCAATGGTCATCCCACAACATGAAGGAAGACCTGCTCATATTGTACGACCTCCTCTATGACCTGGAAATGTTTATGGAGAAAGAAGAGATCTGGTCAATATAGAAAAGGAGATTAGAGGCAAATGAGATGCAGTACACAAAATGGTCAAGGAACAGGTTCAAAATATTCGAGATAACCAAAGGATCTTTGAAGAGTGGAGACTGCCTTCACCTTTTTTACCAGATCCTGAAGAACCAAGAGCTGAACCCTTGCATTTTCATGGTGCAGAATCTGAAGAAGCAAAAGAAGCATCTTTCGTGACAATATTAGCTGCAAGAATTAAAGATGTACCCGAACAGTTTAAGGATGTCCTTAGACTTCCAAAGACTGAACAAACCATTTGGTTTGATGCAATGAAGGATGAATTAAAATCAATTGAAGAAAGAAATGTCTGGACTCTAGTGGATCCTCCTCCAGGAAGAAAACTGGTTAAATCAAGATGGGTTTATGCTATTAAAAGTGACGGTCATTACAAAGCCTGCCTTGTAGCCAAGGGCTTTACCCAAGAGTATGGGATAGACTTTGAAGAAACCTTTTCTCTGGTTGCATGCTTTGAAACCATGCGAATCCTACTAGCTCATGCCATGCAGCATAATTGGGAAATGGAAGTGCTGGATGTTAAGACCACCTTCCTTTATGGCAAGCTAGATGAGGAAATATATATGGAACAACCAGATGGTTTTCGAGTCAAAGGTCATGAGCACAAAGTTTATCGGTTGCTGTGAGCCCTTTATGGTTTAAAGCAAGCAGCACTCTCATGGAACAAAGAGTTACACCAGTCTTTTCTTCAGATGGGTTTCCTCTGATCGAAAGTCGATGCCAGTATTTATTTCTATAATTCAAAAGCTGGCACTGTTGTCTTCTTGGTTTATGTGGACGATGGACTTTTCCTCAGGTCACACAAAGTCTTGATTAAAAAGAAGAAAGATGAGTTTATGAAGAAATGGGAATCTCGAGATCTAGGTGAAGTGAAAGAATATCTCGGAATCCAGATAAAAAGAAATTGCCAAACCATAGAAATTTGGTTAGATCAAATTCCCTATGTCCAAAAAGTTGTTAAACGATTTGGCATGGGGCAAGCAACTTCTGTTCACACACCTTTACCTTCTGGATATATTCTGGAAAAGGATCCAGTAACTTACCAAGCAAACTCACAACTCCATTCCAGGTTTCAATCAGTTATAGGATCTTTGCTTTATATGGCTCTGGGAACCAGACCAGATATTGCTTATTTGGTTATCCAAATGTCACAATATATGTCTAATCCTACCAATTTACACCTCAAACAGGCATTACATATTGTTTGTTATGTGGCATCCACACTGAACATTTGCCTTCATTATCATGGAAACAAAAAACAAATTTATGGCTTTGCCAATTCAGATTGGGCTTCAAATAAAGATACTCATCATTCCACAACTGGCTTTGCCATGTATTATGGCAGCTCCCTAATTTCGTGGAGATCCCGAAAACAGAAAACAATCGCTCTCTCTTCTACTGAAGCAGAATATATGGTGATGTGTGATGCAGCTAGGCAAATAAAATGGCTCAATATGCTCTTTGAAGAACTGTCATTTAAAATGGACAAGACCATTCTTTATTCAGATAATATGGGTGCTTGCTTCATTGCTGAAAACCCAGTATCTGATGGTCATCCCAAACATATCAATATACAATGGCACTTCATTTGTGAATGTGTCAAAGAAGGCTTGTTTGTTATTGAATATGTTAATACAACTCAACAAAGAGCTGATGGACTTACCAAGTCATTAACCTGGCAAAAGTTTGAAGAAAATTGCTTGTCATTAGGTCTGGTATTCCAACCTTTCTAGAGTGAGGGGGAGTGTTGAAAACTATTACCAGTTACTATCACTTACATGTGATTGATATTCTAAGAATAGTACATTCCACACTATTCTATGGTGTTCTCTTATACTGGATTACCAGAAACATGTTCCTAGTAGAAAGACAGAGTTGTACCTATTAGGAAGGTCCTCTTACTTACAAATATGGTAGCTTTACTTATGCTGATAGCACACCTGGTCTGTGTGCAGACTATATGTATATAAAGGTCCTTGGATGATACCAGGACAGTAGCAAACTTTGCATATACATCTCTCATCATTCTTACTCAGAACTACTACCACTCTCCTCTATCAAAGACCAAAGATCTAACTGAAATCTAAGGCAAGTGCTCTGCCCTTTGCCCCTTGCTCTGACCCCTCTGTGCAATACACTGCTTGAGGGGGAGTGTTGGAGTAAACAACTGGTGTGCTGTAGCATAGCCACCAGATTACATAAGCACGTAGCGTGCACTTACATTTTTTGTAGTACTGTAGTTTCTACTTAGTGACTACTAAGTGTCCTACAGGTACAGTAGCTCTGCTACTAATATATAAGTGACTACTAAGTGTCCTACAGATTCCTACAGATTTTATCACCATCATCTTTGAGCCTGGCAGCTCATCTTTCAGGGGGAGGGTGCAGGGCACTCCCTGCTGATCATGGTAGACCAGCCACCCCCCCTCCTCATATGTCTGCTCCCATCCCCAGTGCAGCCACCACATCTCATGAAGACCACCATGAGATGCCAGTCAACACCCCTGATGAGTCCGTGGAGACATGGCCTCATCAAAAATGCCCCCTATTGACTGACCTCCTTAAGGAGGCTAACACAATGTTCCCAGTCAATCAGAGGGAATGCCCCCATCAAGCATTCATTCTGCTGAATGGCAGGAAATTCCTGCATGTCCAAGTTTGGCAGAACCTGTACCAATTCGAAGCTCCCTAACAATATGACATCAAAAGGGCAATAACTGCTGGATATGCCCCAGCCCTACTGGGGGCAGTCTTCCCAGGTGCAGTGCACCTGTTAAACACAGCCCACAAGATAGACAATATCTATGCTCATGCATCCTGAGAAAATGACAAGGGCAACACACTGAATGCCAGGGCCACCCAGCACCTCATCACATGGATAAACCGATACCTGGCTGACATCGACAAACGCACTGGGAGAAAACCAGCAAAGAACCCTGTCGCAGCCTATGTGCTCTCACAATGGCACCCTCCCATGTGGATGGCAGCCAAGGGCAAGGTCAAGCATGAAAACTACAAACCCTCTGTCACCGGGCTTGCTCCACAACCTACCCCAGTCTATGAAGAATGCCAAACTGGGCATGCAGAGGCTCACAAGGAGGCCATTATCCCTTGTGAGCCAACCCCTACCCCTCAGGCAGAGAGACCTCCACCCATGGAAGCTTGCCCTCCCATTGTGATAACCCCACAGATCATGACCACAACTGTCCCTGTAGTCCCACTGATATCCAAACGAAGGGACCAAAAAACACTGCAAGCATTTCCCAATTTTTCTTCAGAAAATATACTGAAAAAATGGAGGGAAGAGATACTCTTTTATGTTGGATAATTTGTTGGAAAAAATGCAAATATAATTTTCTCTTTTCTGTGCAGAAACATGGATTAATGGTAGTGCCCATTAGCTTCTACTCTAAGTGGTATTAGCATCAATTCATGTTTTTTGGAAGGAAATAAAACATTATTTCTGCATTTTTTCTTTCCAAACATCCAAAATAAAAGAGTATCTCTTTCCTCCATTTTTTCAGAATATTTTCTAAAGAAACATTGTGAAATGCTTGCAGTGAAAAGAGGTCACATCAGGACCAAACCCCTAAGGATGTCCTGACCTAGGGAGAACCCTTGCAGCAATGGAGGACATGCATCCAGGGGTACATGGATGATGATGAGATGTTGAGTTTCCCAGGAGTGTCAGGTCCAATCAAGGAGTATGTGGAGGATCAGGAGGCTGCTCTGATGTGATGAATCAGAGGCTTTGTCCTGGAGGGGTACTTCACACCTCAGTTCCACCACAACTCCAACCGGCATGGTTGGCATCGTAATTTTGCCTGCCTGTTCACCATCGCTGGCCAGTACAGAGCCATTGTGGAGAGTGAGGGGCTACACATTGTGCCAGGGGCTAGGGGTGGCTGGACCATTAGTAAGGAGGTAGCACCATCTCCTGCCAACATAGCCCATTATCTCACTCGAAATGGGCTGAGCTTCCAGGAGGCCGATGATCTCTACTCCTGGAGTGTCAACTTTCTGATTGACAAGAGTGACACGATTTATGAAAATGGGTGTCAGTGTCAAGACCGGTTCTCAACGGTCTCCGAGGGGGTCCGAGGGCAGAGGAAAGCTAGGGCGAAAGTCCGGGTAGTCGGAGTTTAGCATACAACTTAGTACACTAGTTTCCTGCCGAGTCCCAGAGGTCGGAACTATCCAGAGACTGTCTGGAGTTGAGTGAGATCGATGAGTATCTTATTCGATATTCGAACTGATGTGCTACGACGTATGTACAAAGCTTTTATAGTACAGAGAAAAGTCTAATGCAATGTCCGGGATGTAGCGACTACTGGAACGCAGTACAGATGAATAACAATATTAGTGAGCCGTTAGTAAGGTAAGTCGGTAGTCGCCGGATAGCCAGATGGTATGGGGATTAGTAAGACATACGGGTAGGGTAGTGTAGCGAGTCACTTAGAAGCGCGAGAGAAACATACTAAATATGGAAACAGAAACAGAAACAGATCGTAAGTCAAATCAAAGATGGAACGGAGTTTCACGACGGAAACCCGTAGGGCTAGAATGACAACTCAGATGGTCGGACTGCGGTCTGGACCTTATGCGCGCGTCACGGATGTGACAGTCAGGTCCATGACAGCCTGATGTGAAGTGACTACGAGTGGGGCAGCGACACCAACCGACTACCAGAACAATGCTCCCTTGAATACTATCTGGAGTGTGCCCAGGAACTGGGGATCTCAGACTTCTGCAAGGTCAAACCTGTCCCTGCAAATGTGCAGTCACTGAGTGGTGTCGAAGTAGTTGGTGGGGTCCTAGCTGCCACTGACCTTGATGACTGGGAACCTGGCACCCCAGCGGCCACCACTATGGGTGGACACCATATGGATGTCAATGATGGGGGCCCTGCCCCCATGTAGGGGTCTAAACCTGCCTCAGCCTCATCGCTACAATCCTTACTACCGCCATGGTCATATATTTCCACATGCCAACCCCCCTCTTTTTGTTTCTTACTGTGACCTACCATCACCTCACACTTGTGTATCCTACATAAGTGTGAATCTAGAAATACATCTTTGTTTCTGCTGTGTTCTGACTTGGAAGAACCCATAACTGGGTTCTTCAGGGGGAGGGTGTAAGGAGGGTAATACTCCTACACCAGTACTGTAGCTACTAGTGGGATAATACCTACAGATTCATAGGTATGCAGGGTCACTTGAACTCTGATACTATATAGGTGTTACATAATATAGAGTGCCCATATACAGTGAGTGAAAAAACCCTTGCAATGTTTGGCCATTTTGTACTAAGTCCAGTGCAGTGCCATAAGGCATGGGAATCCAGCTTAGCCTTGGTGGGATGGGTAGTAGCATGGACTCTTGACTACCAAATGATCCCAGGATCATGTGATTTGGTCCTGTGGTCATGGAGATATGACAATTATAAAACAGGTACATCATTGCAAGGGTTTATTCACTTTTGGCCTGGCAGTAGAATCTCAGTCAAATGAAGGGATAATTGTGGCTGTTTGGGCCTACAAACAAATATAAACATATAAACATTATGTCTGAGTTTGAATAAGTTCACACACTTCTTTATTCCCAACCTCTACCACCATGAGATCTATCTCCCCCACCCAAAGGTATACTGTCCTGACTATGCTTGATTCTGGTCATTCTGCTTCCTCTATTGCCTCCAGTACTGGCCTGTGTCTCTCTACCATCTCTAGGCTTTGTTCCAAGGAGTGTTCCAACCTTCAAATATCCACTGGAGGTCATCCTTCCAAGCTTTCCCCTGCTAATGTCCACCATGCCATTCACCTTATCTCAACTCAGAAGGCAGAAAATGCTCTCCAGGTGACCAAAACTCTCTCCAACATTATCAACCAACCCCTCCACCCAAATACTGTCTGCCAGTGCCTGAAAAAGACTGGTATGAAGGCAGTGGTAAAGCAAAAATGACCTATCCTCTCTGCCAAGCATTGCAAGGCAAGGTTAGACTTTGCCTATGCTCACAAAGATTGGACTTTGGAGGACTGGAAGAGGGTGGTATGGTCTGATGAGACTAGAATAAATTGCCTGGGGTCAGGTGGGCACAAGTGGGTATGGAAAAAGTCAGGGGAGAAGCTTAGTGATAGGCTGGTAGAGGGGACACTGAAGTTTGGAGGAGGTTCCCTCATGATGTGGGGGTGCATGACTTGGGAGGGTGTTGGATATGCCACCAAGATTGATGGTAGGATGGATGGGGACCTATACCTTCAAATTTGAAGGATGAACTTCAATTCCCTTGAGTATTATGGTCTCCATCCTCCTGACATCATCTTCCAGCAGGACAATGACCCCAAGCACACCCACAAGCAGGTCAAGGAATGGCTAGAGGAGCAGGATTTCAGGACTATGGTATGGCCTGCACAGTCCCCAGACCCTAACCCCATAGAACATGCCTGGGGTTACCTCAAGAGGAGGCTTGCTGAGTATGAACACCCCCCAAGGGAATACTTGAGTTGTGGGAGAGGACTCAGGTGGAGTGGAACAATATACCAGCTGAGGTGTGTCAGAAGTTGATTGAAAGCATGCCTAGGAGGGTTGAGGCAGTGCTTAAAGCAAAAGGAGGCTATACCAAGTACTGATATCCCCTAAATACCCCTCACTTTTCAAAAGTGAATAAACCCTTGCAATGATGTACCTGTTTTATAATTGTCATATCCCAACAACTGCTGCACTGAATCACATGACCCTGTAACCCTTTTGTAGCCAAGAGTCCATGCTACCACCCATCTCACCAAGGCTAAGCAGGATTCCCACACCACATGGCACTACACTGGACATAGTACAAAACAGCCAAACATTGCAAGGGTTTTTTCACTCACTGTATGTGATAATTCCATTAGCCATAATGATTGAGTATCACATTCCCCAGACAAATCATCTCTGAATGGCACAGAGTGCCCAAATCTCCCCAATATCATATGTTCAAATGCCAGTCAAACCATTTAAGCACTTGTGTATGGCATTCCAGTTGCTCAAATATCTTGGTCATTTCTAAAGATATTAACATCATTCCTATGCTCACTGATAGCCCTTGTTCATGCCATCCATCCTTCTAACTTTGGTAACAGTCCTGGCCCTTCACAATTTTCTACACCATTTCTTCCAACAGATGCCCATTTCACTAATCCCATCACAATGGCTGCCTCATCAATGATCTCTTCACTTGTGTCCTGTGCTCGGGAACATGTGTTGAAGTATAAACTGCCCCTAGTAGTAGTAGACTTAGGTGTGATGATGTGTCACTTACATAAGCAAAAAAGTGTACATACAGTAGGGTAAATTTTCTCCCTTCCCTCCTCAGTAGCTTGGGAGTTACTGAGGAACTAATAATCTGACAACATGACTACTTACATCTCCCAGGACTTCTCACCAGCTTCTGCCCTGAAGTGTCCTGGTTCATCCCTTCCTTATCCACTCCCTCCCAATCTGTCTCTTTGGAACAGCACATTCTCCTTGTCAGTATGACATCCAGGAGGATGACTCCAGTTGAAGAAGCATATGGATTCTTCCATTCCTCACTCTCATCATTCATTCTTCCAAGATTGCAACAGATTCAATACCAGTTACTGTCATCTAGGATACATATCTGATCACACATCAGCAAGATGGCAAAAGTTCTGAGGGTCTGAAAAGTTCTGAAAAGTTCTGAAAAAGTCTGAAGAGTCCTGATATCAGAAATTCTCAGAAAATTTCAGACTGTCAGATCTTCTCAGACTTTTCAGACCATCAGATTTTTTCAGACTATCAGAACTTTTTTTGCAATCTTGCTGATGCATTCATGACAATTTTGAGATGCTTCTCCCTGCTCTTATGGGAGAAGGATGGTCCCCCATCTTCCTTGGACCCTGCTGAAGACTGGCTGTCAACATAGCACTCCTTTTTGAGAGGATGGATGGGCCAGTGGGACAAATGAGGCAGGTGGGCACAACTCATGCGATACTGTGTAACTCACAGGTGTGCCAGCCAACCAAATGAGTCATGCCAGCAAAACTCATGAGCTGGCCTGTCCATGATATGAAGTCATTCCTCACAACAAATGTTCAGGCCTGCCCAACAGATGAGGTAGGCAGACACTACAGTGGGCCATTACAGTTCATGGGGTACCCTGTCAGTGATATGAGGTCAGACCATGCAAATCATGGGATGTCCAACAAATCCCATCTGCCATATGCAAAACTCAGTGACTCTGTGATATGAGGTAATGCAGGAATGTCAAAACTGCTCTAAACATGGAAAGGCCTTCTATAGTGGCCAAGGCCTTTAGCTGCTGTTCACAGTATAGAGAGAGGTGGTCATTGTGGCCCCCATTGAAATTCATGGGTTTCCTTGATGTTAATACCCTGAAACACCAGCCAATATGCAGTATTGGTGATCCAGCCTAACATTGAACAGAATGGGCAGCCTTGATGGGTCCAGTAGCAATCACCCTGAGATATCAATTACTGATCAGGAATTGCATCATAGGATCTGGTTGTTTAATAATTGCCAGTACTTTAAGGGACTCTGACCTTTATTACCAAAATGTCCTTAGTTAATTATCTGATCATGCATCAGTAGTGTATCCACACATACAAAACATTTTCATGGTGAACTAATGATACCCATCTCTATGGCTATAGTACATACAAACCTACTTCAGCCATACAGCCAGAAGCCTTGGGGTCATAAATCAACCTACATCTAGACAGCAGAATACTCTACTTTGAATAGTGAGCCTTTGAGGTGTTCCATAAATGCTAACTTTGAGAAGCAGAAATCACAATGGCATCAATCCATGGGAAATGTACATTAAGTCTGTCAAGACCGGTTCTCAACGGTCTCCAGGAAGGGTCCGAGGGCAGAGGAAGGCTAGAGTGAAAGTCTGGGTAGTCAGAGTTTAGCGTACAACTTAGTACACTAGTTTCCTGCTGAGTCCCAGAGGTTGGAACTATCCAGGAACTGTCTGGAGTCGAGTGAGATCAATGAGTATCTTATTTGATATTCGAACTGATGTGCTACGACGTATGTACAAGGCTTTTATAGTACAGAGGAAAGTCCAATGCAATGTCCGGGGTGTAGCAACTACTGGAACGCAGTATGGATGAATAACAATATTAGTGAGCTATTAGTAAGGTAAGTTGGTAGTTGCCAGATAGCCGGATGGTATGGGGATTAGTAAGACATACGGGTACGGTAGTGTAGCAAGTCACTCAGAAGCATGAGAGAAACATACTAAATATGGAAACAGAAATAGAAATAGATTGTAAGTCAAATCAAAGACAGAATGGAGTTTCACAATGGGAGCCCGTAGGGCTAGAACAACACCTCAGATGGTCAGACTGCAGTCCGGACCTTGCACACGCATCATGGATGTGACAGTATCCCCCTCTTAGGGCCGAGCCCTTGAGGCACTTGTTGTGCTCAAGCGTCACTTCAGAGTTTTGAAGTCTGCATTGTCAGAGTCCAAAAAACCTCACAGTAAAAAGAGCTCGACAGGGTTTTGTCAAAGTCCAGACACCCATTCCCAACCTTCTAAATGCTATGGCCCCCCCTTCCTGACTCAAACCTTCCCTTAACCCTGCAGGCATCACCTGGGAAGTCCTCGACGATGAACCACTCCAAGAATATCTGGATGACCCGCTGACCATGAAAATGGCAAAGTTCGACGAGTGACAACGTCGTCAGCATGCTGCCATGCAGGCAGTAATTGAGGAAGAACAATGCCAGCAAGCTGAGGAGGTCCGGAAAGCGAAGGAGGCCGAGGAATGTCAAAAGGCCGAGGAGCATAGGAAAGCTGAGGAGGCTGCTCAGAGGAAAGCAGCCGAGGAGAGGAAACTCCATGAGTTGGAAGCGGAGAAGAGGCATCTTGAGGAGGAGATGCATCGGGCACAACAGGTGGAGAGCTCAACGGTGCATAACAGTACTTATCGTTCTAAACCTCGTACTGACAAGTCCATAACCAGTCTCAATGCGTCGCATCAGTCAGTGGAAAGTCCACAGAGCAGGTGAAAGCTTGCTCTGCCTGCATCAAGGCTGGAGAAACGTGCATGCCGGGTACTGGACATAGCAAGTTGTGCGTCCAGTGCCAGAAAACCAAGGGAAAATGCGACTTGAATCCAAAGGTGCCAGAGTCCGAGAAGCCGGTGTCGACCATGCTGTTGCCTTGGGGTGGAGAGAAAAGAAAATGGAGGAAGTCAGTGCACTTTGGTGAGGCCGCTGATGATGAAGATGTGGACAACACACCGGATGTTGAGGTCGTCTTGAAGCCCCATGCCCCCCGCATGCAAGCTCCATGTCAAGACCCTTTGGCAGAGGTCTTAGACAGGCGGCTCGGAGAGATCATCAAGGTGATTGAGAAGAACATGGCGGCTGTTGAGATGATGTCGAGAGAGGTCCGAGACCTGTCTGGAGTTCTAGAGGAGTCATTTGAGGTTCTCAAGACTGCGACAACCACTCTCGTCAACCAGGCGATGAACGACGACGATATCTAGTCATTATTTTAGTTTATCTGTGTCTGTATCATACTTCAGATTTTCCTGTCCACCCCCCCTCCTCCTTCCTTTTTCCCTTTTTTTTTTGAAATATATTTTCCATTGTCCATCTTAGAACCGAGTGAATGTGAGTCCTCATAGCATAGACAGAGTAAACTCCAAAAAGTTCATTTATTTCTGGGGTGAGACAGTGCTCAATGGACCATCCTTGTGGGGGTATGCTCTGTGGAAATCCGCGACTAAGTCAGGGGCATTGCTTAATTTGGTAGCTATGAGCCAGGATGTTTCCTCATCTGTGCCTTCGTAGCCAGCCCACTTGACTAGGTACTGCAGTGGACATCGCCTATGGTAGTCCACTTTAGAGTCTAGGATTTGTTCTATCTCGTACTCTGGTTCTCCATCGATTTCAACGGGTGGAGGTGGAGGTTGGACACGGTTAGGGATAGTATTCGGAGTTGCCGGTTCTAGTTGCGAGATGTGGAACACAGGGTGTACAAACTTCAGAGTGTCAGGTAGTCGGATAGTGAAGGATAATGATCCAACACGAGCAATGATGGGGTATGGGCCTAGGTTCTTTTCCAAGAGTTTCTTTGAAGGTCGCGTGGACCTGAAGTACTTTGCTTTGATGTATACCAAATCTCCAATCTGAAAGTCCAGAGGCAGAGATCTCTTAGCATCTGCTGGACCTTGGTATCTCTGCTGAGCTTCCTTCATTTCTTCTCGTAGGAACGTATGCAGGGAGTCTAAATCCACTGCGTAGTCTCTAGCTCGAGAAGATGTTAACTCTCTTTCTGGGTGTACAGTAACATTGGGATGATAACCCTTATTGGTGAAGAACAGTGAAACTCCGGTTGTAGCACTGGGAGTGTTGTTGTACACAAACTCCGCGAGTGGTAGCAACTTGGACCAGTTGTCCTGTTGGTAACTACAGTAGACCCATAGGTACTGCTCCAACGTCTGGTTAGTTCGTTCAGTTTGACCATCGCCTTCAGGGTGATATCCAGAAGTGAAATGGAGCTTCATATCCAGTGCTTTGCCTAGCGACCGGAAGAAGTGAGATATGAACTCCATGCCTCTGTCGGAGGTTACGTGTGAGGGAACTCCATGCTTGGAGAAGACATGGAGTAGGAATAGTTTAGCAAGTTGTGGAGAGGTGATTGTATCTTCGGTGGGGATGAACACAGCTTGTTTCGAGAGACGGTCTACAACAACCAGTATAGCAGTATGGTTTCTGGAGTTTGGTAGTTGTTCAATGAAATCCATCGAGATGGAGTTCCAAGGTCTCTCCGGTATTGGTAACTGTTTCAACATACTGTATGGTTTATGTCTCGGGGTTTTAGCACGCGCACAGGCAGTGCAAGACTTGACGTAGTCTTTGATATAAGTCCGAGCATTTGGCCAGACATACTCACAACAGATGAGTTCGAGTGTTCTGTTTTGTCCGAAGTGACCGGCCAAGGGGTGGTCATGCTTGTAACGGAGTACACGAAGCCTGAGGTCGTTTGAGTCAGGAACATATATGGGATCATCCAGATGTAAAAGTCCAGATTCATCTACCTGCCAATGAGGGTTAGATGGGTCAGAGAGGTGGAGTTGACTGAGTGGGTCAGACATCAAGGCGGTCTTAATGTCTTCATGGAGTTTCTCAACATCCATGATTATACTAGCATGCAGTAATGGGCTTTCTAAGTAGGTCGCCCATAACGAATTGGATAGCTGTTCAGTGGTAAACACCGGTCGGAGGTTCTGTGGGTTAGCTTGGGCATAGCCTTTATCCCCCTCTTTGGGGTAGATGTCCCATCATCTAGTCAAGGCGTCAGGCTTTGCTCCGAGCTTACTGGGGCAGAAACAAATGACCATATTGAATTGAGAGAGGTACTCAGACCAATGTGCTTGGCACCTGGTGAGCACTTTCGAGGTGGAGAAATATTCAAGATTCTTGTGGTTGGTAACGACGTCAATGGGGTGTGCGGGGCCTTCGAGGTAATGGCGCCAGGTCCAGAAGGCTTCATGGATTGCCAACAGCTCCTTGTCATGTGTGTCGTAGTTCAACTCCGGGGCGGTCAAAGTCCGGGAGTAGAAAGCTACCGGTCGGACCTCACCATCCGGGCAAGTGATGGACAGAATGCTGGCAATGGCATAGTTGGAAGCATCCATTTCTACCATGATGGGAAGTCCAGGTTGGAAATGAGTTAGTATTGGAGCTGTGGAGAAAGCTTCTTTGAGACGATTAAAGGACTGGCGACAGACCTCGGAGAAACTCCAAGGTGCCCCCTTCCATGTGAGACATGTTAGTGGGACCATGATGTCCAAGTAATTGAAGATGAAACGACGGTAGAAGTTTGCAAAGCCGAGGAAGGACTGAATGTCCTTCACCTTGCGAGGTTCAGGCCAGTCACGGATGGCCTTTACCTTATCCTCAGACATTGACAAACCATCAGGGGATAAAAAGAAACCGAGGTATTCCATGGACTCAGAGTGGAATTCACATTTCTCTGGTTTGGCATACAAGTCATGCTCCCGGAGTCTGCGGAGTACCTCACAGACATGTTTTTTATGGTTTTCAATATTATCAGAATAAATAAGGATGTCATTGAGGTAGACAACGATGCATACATCCAGTAGGTCCGTGAAGATGGAGTTGACGAAGCGTTGGAACGCTGCAGGGGCATTGGTAAGTCCGAATGGCATCATGAGCCACTCGTAAGATCCGTAATGGGTTCTGAAAGCCATTTTCCATTCATCTCCTTCAGCGATCCACACCAGGTGGTAAGCATGGCGCAGATCAATTTTAGTGTATACCTTAGCCTGACTAGGCAAGTCGAGTAAGTCTGAAATGAGAGGTAGAGGGTAACGGTCCTTCTTGGTGATCTTATTGAGGCCCCTAAAGTCAACACAGAGACAAAGTGATCCGTCCTTCTTTTTGACAAAAAGGACAGGTGCAGCATATGGGGATGATGTTGGACAAATAAAGCTGGTAGTGAGATTTTCATCGATGAAGGTCCAGAGAGCGGCAAGCTCAACAGATGAAAGCGAGTAGAGGGTTCCCAATGGCAGAGTAGTTCCTTCCTCCAATTCTATCTTGAGGTTGAACTCCTGGTGAGGTGCAAGTGTAGCTGCCTTGGCCTTGCTGAACACATCAGCGAAGTCATGATAGTCCAGGGGTACTGATGACAAGTCCAGGGTATCCTGTATGGTGGCAGCCTGGAGTTTGGTAATATCCTGAGGTCAAACCTGGAGGGAGAACTGGGTTGAGCCATCTAGCTTGCAGGCGCAGACAAAGGCCGCTGCATTGACAAGGGAGATGTTAGGTGCTCGGGTGCTGGGTGGGGAGGAGTTATCAACCAACTCGGGAAGGGTGATTTCCAGAGAGCCCAGGGGGGCATCTACAGGATTTCTCAGAATTGACTCTGAGTCAGAGGGTGACATCGGTGCTGGCAAACGAGATGTAAGGTTTCGGAATTTAATACTGCTCAGTACCCAATCAATCGACAGATTGTAACAGGTGAGCCAGTTATGTCCGAGAACAATCTTACACTCAGAATCCAATGGAGTTACATAGAAGGTCATGTCAGTGATATCTCCGGAGGGAAAGTGGACTGAGAGGTTTGAGGCTTTACTGATTGATGTTGTTGTCACACTGTTGAACAGACGGAGGACGAGAGGTGGGACGGAGTAGGTTGAAAGACCATGATTATTGACAAAAGTAGAGTCTACAAAACAATGGGTTGAGCCCGAATCTATTAATGCTGGAAAGTCCAGAATATTATATGAGTCGAGGGTGACAGAAGGTTTTAATGAATTTGGATTCAAAAGAGCGGATGCATTGAGGCGTGCCTCCAAGGGTGCACAGTCAGTATCAATGCAACTCCCAGGCTGTGCAGAGTTCTGAGAGTTGCACTCTATTTTTTTGCCTCAGCGGAGGCAGTCAGTTTGGCTTCCAACTCAGTAACTGTGGTAGCACGAGCCTTAGCTGTGCAAGATGTAGACTTAGGGCACTCTTTGGCCTTGTGCCCAGGGTTTCCACAGAACATACACAAATTCTGCTTGAAATGTCTCTTCCACTCGGCAGGTGTCAACTTGCCATCTTTACTGACACTGCAAGGATTTCACAATTTTTCTTGCCAAAATATGTTGAAAAAATGGAAAGAAGAGATACTCTTTTATTTGGGCTGTGTTCACATAAAAAATGCAAATATAATATTTTGTTTTCTTTGTCTTTGCTGTGCAAAAAAATGAATTGATGGTAGTGCTGATTAGCTTCTATGCTAATGGGTATTACCATCAATCAATGTTTTGTGGAAAGTCATGCAAAGAAAAGAAAATATTATTTTTGCCTTTTCTCTTTGAAAACAGCTGTCAAAAAAGAGTATCACTTTCTTCAATTTTTTCAGCATGTTTTCTGAAGAATAATTGTGAAATGCTTGCAGTGCAAGCCTGTTGGACAGTGTGGACGGTGCTCTGGAGTTCTGATTATTCGGAGGCTTGGGGTTTGAGGTAGACGGAGTTTGCTGGTTACCACCAGATTGGGGGTTGGCGCTACTAGTTTTTTGCTTGTCCCCCCTGTTTGAGTTGGCCTTACCTCCGGAGTTATTTCCGGAGTTGTTGCTGGAGGACTTTGCTTGACGAGCAATTTTGTCCTTGCGCTCCCAGTAGCATGTGTCAATTTCTTGGGCTAGCACAC
Organism: Pisolithus thermaeus; assembly: GCA_024663475.1. NCBI lineage: Eukaryota > Fungi > Basidiomycota > Agaricomycetes > Boletales > Pisolithaceae > Pisolithus > Pisolithus thermaeus. The sequence goes on from JANFAF010000054.1 coordinate 34,706, forward strand.
ACAACCCATATAGTGTAGTGGGCTTCCCAACCCTACTGATTTCGTCCTTAATGCGATCTGGGAGTCCAGTACAGAACAGGTGGCAGAGAGCACCATCTCCATAGCCTCAGACTTGCAACACCAACCTGTTAAAGTCGACCACATAATGATTTACACGATGCATTTCTTTCATGTGGAGGTGGTCGAGCTGATGTTCGGCATCTGCGACCGGGTTGTGGGGTTCGAAGGTTGTCTGGAGATCTGCTACGAAATCCAACCAGCTGTCCATCCAAAGTGGATGGTCTGCCGGGTCTCCGGAGTTTAAAAGGTCTGGCTCGAACCATTCGAGAGCCATTCCTTTGAGATACGATTGTGCGAATGTAACCTTGTTTCTATCAAGGTGAAACGCCTTGGGACAATCTTGGAAACATAGTTTGCACTGAACCAGGAACGTCCAAAGTTTCTTCAGGTCAGTTCTGTCGAAAGTGTCTGGCTCTTGGACTTTGGTGCATGAGGATGAAGTGTCGGGTGGAACGTGACAGACGGTTGACAGCCATCGCCAAGTTCTGCAAGACCACCAGTTGGGGGTCTAACTGTTCTGGGGCATCAACGAAAGGATTACCATCATCATCGTCGTCATCGTCATTGTTGTTGTCGTCTCTGGGACCATCCACTGCAAGCATTTCACAATTATTCTTCAGAAAACATGCTGAAAAAATTGAAGAAAGTGATACTCTTTTTTGACAGCTGTTTTCAAAGAGAAAAGGCAAAAATAATATTTTCTTTTCTTTGCATGACTTTCCACAAAACATTGTTTGATGGTAATACCCATTAGCATAGAAGCTAATCAGCACTACCATCAATTCATTTTTTTGCACAGAAAAGACAAAGAAAACAAAATATTATATTTGCATTTTTTATGTGAACACAGCCCAAATAAAAGAGTATCTCTTCTTTCCATTTTTTCAACATATTTTGGCAAGAAAAATTGTGAAATGCTTGCAGTGATCGTCTCCTGGATTGCCATCTCTGGGGTCATCGCCTCTGAAGAGGTCTGGGGTTGGTCACACTGTAGATGAGGAACGTCTATTGGAGGAGCCGGTTCTAGGAGTCGGGGTAGTGAGGGGTTCACCCCTGGCGGAGAAACTTCAAAATTGGCTCACTGACGGTGGAGGGCATCGGCGGCTTGCTAATGTGATACATGCACTAGACTCGTGCATATTGTTGATTGCGACTTGTTCCGAAGCTTCAACAGCCATGGAGTGGGAACGGAGTCGGGTAGTCATAGTCATGGCATGGGGGTTTGGTGGGCTCATGCAGGGATTGAGTTTGAATATACTGTCAAGACCAGTTCTCAATGGTCTCTGGGAAGGGTCCGAGGGCAGAGGAAGGCTAGAGTGAAAGTCTGGGTAGTTGGAGTTTAGCGTACAACTTAGTACACTAGTTTCCTGCTGAGTCCCAGAGGTCGGAACTATCCAGGAACTGTCTGGAGTCGAGTGAGATCGATGAGTATCTTATTTGATATTCGAACTGATGTGCTACGACGTATGTACAAGGCTTTTATAGTACAGAGGAAAGTCCAATGCAATGTCCAGGGTGTAGCGACTACCGGAACGCAGTATGGATGAATAACAATATTAGTGAGCTATTAGTAAGGTAAGTTGGTAGTTGCCGGATAGCTGGATGGTACAGGGATTAGTAAGACATACGGGTATGGTAGTGTAGTGAGTCACTCAGAAGCACAAGAGAAACATACTAAATATGGAAACAGAAATAGAAATAGATTGTAAGTCAAATCAAAGACAGAACGGAGTTTCACGACGGGAGCCCGTAGGGCTAGAACAACACCTCAGATGGTCGGACTGCGGTCCGGACCTTGCATGCGCATCATGGATGTGACACCCATCTTAATTGCAGATAGTTGATATTGTACCCATCTCCCCTTGAAAACAATCAAGGCCTTACCCAGTTTCACCCACAGATGAGGGCACTTCAAGTTTGGAGAACAGATCAGAGGCAACCCACTGCCCCAGTATGGAGGCTAGTACCAGTGTGGATCAATCTCAGACATTGCAGCTGGTGAACATACCCATACCCCCTGGTGGAGGCAGCATTGATCAAATGGCAGCCATGTGCAATGTGATGATCCCCACACCCCCTGGTAGTGTGACTGCACCTTCCATGGACAGAATGGAGGCAATGCACAGTGCAACCATCCCCACACCACCAGCTAGTGCACCTGAGCCCTGCATGGATCAAATGGTAGCCATGTGCAATGCAACCATCCCCACCCTGCCTGCTGGCATGCCTACCCCACAAATTGACAGAATGGCAGCCATGAAAAGTGGGGATCAAATGGTAGCCATGTGCAATGCAACCATCCCCACCCCACCTGCTTGCATGCCTTCCCCACAGAGTGACAGAATGGTGGCCATGCGAAGTGGGGATCGAATGGTAGCCATGTGCAATGCAACTATCCCCACCCTGCCTGCTTGCATGCCTTCCCCACAGAGTGACAGAATGGTGGCCATGTGAAGTGTGGCCATACCCATACCACCAGTTGCTTCAGCTGCATCCCCACCCCAACCACCACTGCTCAATAATTTGGAGAGAATGAAAATAGTGGTAATTCTGATTCCACCCTCTGCTGCCACAGGTCAGTATTGATATATGTTGGGTTCCACAAAATCTGATCTCCTTACCATGTGCAGTCCCAAGCCCTCAACACAGATCAGTTGGAGTGAATGCACAATGCTGCAATTCCTCAAGTGCTGTTGGCGAGGATAGAAATGACAGATGAGCAGCTGCAGCCTCCTGCACTTACAGGTGAGCATTCATGGAATTTATGTACAATCATAGGCTAATCTTATTTGATATCTCCAAGGAGGCAATGTAGACCATCCCCATCAATCCACAAGCATTGAGGTTGTGGATGGTCAGACACAGCCCTCCACAATTACAGGTGAGAATTCACAATATGATTGTACACATGAAGGCTAAGTTCAATGTTTTATCTCCCAGAGGGTAACATAAGCCAGGGGGAGGAGCCAGATTGCAGTCCTACAGTGGACTTTGGCAATCAAGATTGTGGGCAGCTATGAGCCCTCTTCTTAAATGCAGTGGCAGGTTTGTGCTATTGCATATTTCACTATGGGCATGCTGACAATGGACATCTTGTAGGAGATGCACCTACACCAGATGAGCATCAGGCTTTGGAACAGGCAGGATTGGCCACATCTGATTCAGATGATGATTGTATGTACTGTTGGCTTAGTCCTTCTTTTGCTGATACTGGGCATTAGTTTTGCACACACTTCAAACATTCAAATCGCAGCATGGTGCTGATTTCCCCCCTGCACATTTCCCCTACAACAAGCAGCTTGATGGGCACATCATGTGAGCAATGAGGCAGCTTGCAGCCAACATTCAACATCTTATCAGTTCTTGGGTGCAGAATATGCAAGCTGGCCAGTACATGGTAGATATGATTGACTTGCTGGAGGTATCATGCCATCCACATGTGGGGTACAGTCTGCAGCCATATACCAGAGGTCCACCCTACCCATCTCAACAATCCATGATAGAGATGGCCATTGTATACTTGGGGTGCTGCATTGAGTGTGTGGTGATTCATTTATTGGGTATGCCATGACCATCTGACTGGCCAACAGGGTGGTATGCCAACCTGTGCTTGGATATGGTAAGTTTTCATTTTATGTTGGCTTGGATTAAGGTGATGATCTCTGGTGCAGAAGGAGCTGGAACACCTCATCCTGGTAACCATATCATGGGAAAGCTTCAGTCCCATTTTGCCAGCATGCTTTCATGCATATTTACAGTGCCAAAAGGACCAGGTGTGACTTCAAGCTGAGGTTCAACAGATTCCTCTTGGTGCCTTTCGGATGATCAACAAGATATCCCTATTCATTCCCAATTGGACACCCAGGTCACCCAACAAATATGTGGGATTTGTTTTTCCATGGTGGGTAGATGGATCTCTCCAATACATTGCGGACTTTGAGCAAATGAGGGGTGCAAGAATTTTTCCCATTGCACACGAGTATTTCCAGGTAATTTCTGGTGCCTTTTGAGAGGCATAATGTGTTGACCTTACTACAGCATACTTGGCCCTTGCAGTGGCTGTCAATGGGTGATCAGATTGATGAGTGGATGGAGGAGAAGGTCAGTGCCTACATGATTGCTGTGAGGGGTGTTGTATGTGAGCTTGAGAAGAATGAGCAGGATATCGATCATTTGTTTTTGCAGTGGTTTGCCTTGTCGAGACTGCTTGGTTTGCGGGATGCATAATACATCCTGAGAGTCTATGCTGTCTGGATGTATATAAAATGTTTGTATATATTTCCTATGAATTCTCCATCTGAAGTCTACCATGCAGCAAATTCTGGGGGATATCATGGGAGAGGGAGCATGGAACTCATTCAGCCACCCCCCAGTCCTATGATTGAATTGTGGAAGAGGTAGGGTTGAGCAGAATGAAGTGACCATCACTGATGACTTTATGCATCATGTGGATCAAATTGTTGGTACAGTAGGAGTTCTCATAGTGCATGATATCATAGTGCATAATTCTCGTTTTGCATCAGCAAAGCCCATTTCCCATGTTGGTTAAGGGTAAAATTGCATATTGCATAATGCATACTATTCTAGGTAGGATTATGCATTATCAGCATGCCAGACAGTACATTTTGGCTGAATGTCACATATGGTTTAGAGGCTTGAGCATTATTAATGGGCAGAAAAAAAGTGCTAGAGGATGGCACTGAAGAATGGAGGAAATTTTCATAGGAAACATCTGACTGTCCATCTTGTGTTCCTAATGCCTGCTGACTGAAGTCCTCTGGAGCCCAAGGGCAAGCCCCATACACATCATGCTCCCTACAAACCTTGTGAGCCAAAGGACACTCAAGACAAAAATCTGCCAAGAACATCTGCTCATACTACCCAACCAGTCAAGCGTGTCAACCTCACCCTCCAGGATTGGTTGACTGTGTTCTCATACATTGACGAACACCCTGGTATTTCACAAGATGCCATTGTTCAGCATTTCAAGACCATTCCCAACAGGGCCCTCATCTTTGACCAGTCCACCCTTTCCTGAAAGGTTTGAGACCGCCAGAAGCTTGAGGCATGCACTCACGAGTACCCAAATGCACTGTCATCTAAACGAGTTTGTGTTGTGACATGCCCTGTTGTAGACGGCTCACTTTTCCTTTGGATCAAACATATGGAGGGGAAGGGAGAGCAGGTCACAGGTGTCATGCTCCTAGCAAAGCGAGCAAAGTTTGAGGAAAAATTTAACATACCTGAAGATGAGCAGCTGAAGGGTGATGGCTGGCTTGCCAGCTTTAAAAAAGCATATGGCATAAAGGAGTTTCGACGGCATGGTGAGGCTGGGTCTGTTGACCTCACTGCTGTTGAGGCTGAGAAGATGTGCCTCAAAGCCATTCTGGCAAACTACACACCAAAGGATATATTTAATTTTGACAAGACAAGCTTTTTTCCCCTGTAAGATCCTTCAGCTACTCGAAGAACTACCTCTGATGTTAAAATATCTATGTATAGTGCTCCACCAGACCATGGACTTGCAACCCAGCAAATGAGTGGAAAGAAAAAGGACAAGTTTCGGATCACAGTTGGACTTGCCTGCAATGCAGATGGAAGTGAGAAGCTTCCCCTGCTCTTTATTGGGAAGTCTGCAAAGCCTCGATGCTTCAAGGGACTGTCAAGACCGGTTCTCAATGGTCTCCGAGAGGGTCCGAGGGCAGAGGAAAGCTAGGGCGAAGGTCCGGGTAGTCAGAGTTTAGCATACAACTTAGTACACTACTTTCCTGCCGAGTCCCAGAGGTCAGATCTATCCAGAGACTGTCTGGAGTCGAGTGAGATTGATGAGTATCTTATTTGATATTCGAACTGATGTGCTATGACGTATGTACAAAGCTTTTATAGTACAGAGAAAAGTCCAATGCAATGTCTGGGGTGTAGCGACTACCGGAGCGCAGTACGGATGAATAACAATATTAGTGAGCCATTAGTAAGGTAAGTCGGTAGTCGCCGGATAGCCAGATGGTATGGGGATTAGTAAGACATACAGGTACGGTAGTATAGCAAGTCACTCAGAAGTGTGAGAGAAACATACTAAATATGGAAGCAGAAATAGAAATAGATCGTAAGTCAAATCAAAGACAGAACAGAGTTTCACAACGGAAGCCCATAGGGCTAGAATGACAACTCAGATGGTCAGACTGCAGTCCAGACCTTACACGTGCGTCATGGATGTGACAGGGACACACACCAAAGGCTCTTGGCTTTGACTATTACAACAATAAAAAAGCTTGGATGACCATGATAATCTTTGAGGAGTGCGGACACCACTTACATTTAAGAATTTCCACTGACTCCGATATTTCACTCTGTAGCTGGCTCAAATCCTTGGATCTCAAGATGTGGTCTCAAAACTGGCACATCTGTTTGCTCATCGACAACTTTTCTGGTCATTATGTTGATTACTGCCCACAACACATCCATCTCGAGTTCTTGGAACCAAACCTTACCTCCCATGTCCAGCCATGTGATGCTGGGATCATTTGGACCACAAAAGCCCTTTATTGCAAAGCCTTTTGTCTGCGGGCAGTTGAACTCGATGAGGCAGGAGCTCATGAGATCTACAAAATCGACTTACTGGAAGCCATGCATATGATTACAGCTGCTTGGAATGCCATTACACCATCCACCATCACGAACTGCTGGAAGTATACTGGAATCCAGCCTGACACTACTCAAAGTACCCATTCAACTACAACTGCCAACATGGGGGCATCAAGGGAGCTGATGGCTTGGAAAGTTATATACAAGTTCGCAACATCAGGAATGTGCTTACCTGAAGCTGAAGACAGTCTTCAGACAGTCCTTGGAAACCACTACATCACTAATGAGTGGGCCCCCATCCTGAAAATAGTTATGGATGCTGAAGATGACACCTCAAAAGCTCTCAACAGATTAAACCAAGTAACAAATCACATCTTTGGTTGCGAAATCACACAAATCCAGAATTCAACAATATGGACCCAGACCCCTACTGCTGCAGCACAGCCCATCCTTCCACAACTTTCCGAAGCTGAAAAGGACTTAACAAAGGCTGTTGAGGACCTTAAACAGCATAAATGGATCATTGGGGTGGCACTAACCTTGGAAGAAATGCTGAATCCTGTTGAAGAGAAGGAGATTGGGGAATCAATGTACCAGTTTGAGGGTGGTGAGGATGAGATTGTCGAGCAGGTAAATCATGAAATTGCCATCAAAGAGGGAGAGATTGCAGAGGTTGAGTCAGATGATGAGGCAGGTGATGGGACTGATACCAGAGCTGAAATGGGGCTGGGAGACATGATCCACCTTTGCGAACAGATGGAGAAGGTATGCATTACTCATGGGACTGGAGAAATGTCGTTAGACCTGTCGCAGCATCTTCGATGGTTCAGGATTGAGTTGCAGCGCCAGGAGCAGGCAACATTGTGGCAGACAATGCTGGGGTGGTGGTTTGCACTGCAGGCATTTCACAATTTTTCTTCAGAAAACATGCTGAAAAAATGAAGGAAAGAGATACTCTTTTATTTCAGATAATTTGTCACAAAAAATGCAAATATAACTTTATCTTCTCTGTGCAGAAATACAGATTAATGGTAATGCCCATTAGCTTCTACACTAATTGGCATTAGCATCAATTCATGTTTCCTGGAAGAAAATAAAACATTATTTCAGCATTGTTTCTTTCCAAACATCTAAAATAAAAGAGTATCTCTTCCCTCCCTTTTTTCAGCATGTTTTCTGAAGAAACATTGTGAAATGCTTGCAGTGTTGGTGGCAATGGACTGTCATGTTAACAATTAGTCATCTCCTGTCACACTTGTCACACCATGCTCGAAATGCATCTTTCTAATAATGCATCACTATAATAGCCTTCCCAATGTTATGCACTATGAGCACTTCTACTGTATTCATATTGCAGGCAAGATACATTATGATTGCATTGCACAGTGCCATTCCATATTGTGGACAGGCCAGCCCATAAGTTGTGCTGGCTGACCTCATCTGTTTGGCCAGCCCATCCATGAGTTATAATCTCTCATTTCTTATTATGGACAGGCCAGCCCATTAGTTGTGCCAGCCTACCTCATTCATTGCACTGGCCCATCCATGAGTTGTGCTGTCCCATTCCATATTGTGGATGGGCCAACCCATAAGTTGTGCCAGCCAACCTCATCTGTTTGGCCAGCCCATCCATGAGTTATAATCTCTCATTTCTTATTATGGATGGGCCAGCACATTAATTGTGCCAGCCTTCCTCATTTGTTGCACTGGCCCATCCATGAGTTGCACCATCTCATTCCATATCACAGACAGGCCAGCCCATAAGTTGTGCTGGCCAACCTCATCTGTTTGGCTGGCCCATCCATGAGTTATAATCTCTCATTTCTTATTATGGACAGGCCAGCCCATGAGTTACACCATCTCATTCCATATCGCAGACAGGCCAGCCCATAAGTTGTGCCAGCTGACCTCATCTGTTTGGCCAGCCCATCCATGAGTTGTATTGTCTCATTTCTTATTATGGATGGGCCAGCCCATAAGTTGTGCTGGCTGACCTCATCTCTTTGGCTGGCCCATCCATGAGTTGTATACTCTCATTTCTTTTTATGGAAGGGCCAGCCCATGAGTTGTGCCAGCCTACCTCATTTATTGCACTGGCCTGTCCATGAATTGCACAGTCTCACCCATATCACTGATGGGCCAGCCTATGAGTTGAGACACCCTATCTATTCATTGGATGGGCCCACACAGTTGTTTATACATTATAGGATGTCGCCAGGCCTGTTCATATGTTATACATATTCAGTTCACTTCTTATCAATGGACCCACTCATATGTTACTGTCACTCCTGGAACTCAGGCCTGCTTATGTGTCATGTCATAATTATTGCAATGGGCCCACCACAGGCTGTCCATGAGTGTTGGCATTGTGGCATGTGGGCTATCCATAAGTTGTGACTAATGTGACTACATGGGGTCAGTGGCTATATGGCTGAAGGCAAGTGCCCTATCATCTGAAAAGGGACTTGGTCCTGCTCCTCCTGGAGGAAGAGGAATGACTCTGGATACTTGTGAGGGATGGATTTCCCATGTTGCAGAAGCAGCTCAACAGACACTGAGAGAAGTGGCAGCCAATTGAGACATCATCTTCCATGCCACAGCCAAGATAATCACCAGTAGTGCCATAAATGGTGCTAGCCCTTTAGATTGGATCTTGCTGTTTGATCATGCCACCTGGTATCTTGCTGATAAAAACCTTCACCTTGCTGTCAAAATGCTCAATCCATTCCCCAATGCTTTCTTTTACACTGTCAAAAAGGATGATTAGCTGCACCTCTACCTTGCTGGATGCCTTCCCATTCCATTTGACCATCCCTTCTACCAGTACTGTTGCTTCAACTGTCAGCATCTTGGCCATTGGTCATGCCATGGAGGGTATGGATCTCAGTGGACACCTCCTCATACCCTGCCTCCCACTTCTGCTGATGACTTACCTGCCCCTTCATTGTCCTGACCCTGTCATCCACCCACTCCCCTGCATCTGACTCATGACCAACTCTGCCATCAAGCAGGGGCTTGCCAACTTTGAAGGGGGAGTGATGTTACACCCCAAAGGCTACACCTTCCATTTCTGTCCTTTTGCCAACTGCTCTGACCTCCACCTGTTGCTCCTTGGCATACAGGTGTTCCTTCTCATTGGCAGCATCATTGTTGCCTGCCTCATTGGGGCCTGTGTCATCTGTACTGGGCCCCCTCTCTCTAACCTGTGGTAACTGGTTGCTGGTTACCAGTCTAGATGCCATTCCATTCTGTCTTGGATACATTTCTCTCTTGTTCTCCATATTTAGACTTATGATCTACTGTGATCAGTCATGTGACTGATCACATCACTTAGACCTTCATGTTTATGCATCTGTTCATGTTTGCCTCCTTCTGACTTGTCTTGTTGACTCATTTGGCCAGAGTTGGCAATGACTGTTACCAACTTTTTGACTGATCCTGCATGGCATAACACCATGTATCTCATCACCCACCTTGCAGACTACTGTTGGAGGTTCAACCTCTGACATTGGCCAACTTACTAGTATCCTTTCAGACCTTATTAGCCCCTAGGATCCTTGGGGCAGGACCAAACTTGACAGATAGGGGGACCATGTCACAACACCTAGCTACCTCACCCAACCCCCTGAGCCTCCTCTGACCAAGAGAAAACCCATTTCTAACATTCACCTTGATCCATATGCATGTATATACAATAGTTCTTGACTATGAAACTACAGGGTTCCCATTTTGCATTGTACACTGCTGCCAAGCATATGAGGGGATTGCAAACTCCTGCACTCTACTTGGCAAACTTGCAAACTGCATCAACAACCCAGCAGCCATATGCCAACCAATATGACAGTGAAATGCCCAAAGGCCAGGATTGTCAGCAACAAATCGAAAGGAAACCCATCCAAAGCCTGGTATGGTGAGAGTGTCTCGTCTTGGAGGATTGATAAGACTGAGAGCCGAGATACCAGGTTGATATGATCCATCACCCTCCCCCAAAATCCAGAAGACATGGCCATGAAGATGAAAACTAGAAAATGTGAGATTTATCTAAGTGAGGCTTCAGAAAAAAAAAACAAGACCATAAGAGTGACACACGGATGGCTGGAATCATCATAATTGTTAACGACCACATCAATAACCGCAATATCTTCATTGAGGACTACCAGCTGGGCAGAATCAAAGCTGGTCTGTTCACCCATTTGATATAACTGAAACAGTGTGGGGTTCGCGTAGTCAGCCTGCCAGCTTGTATTATTCAGGTATGCTAGGGTCTTTGTTCCACCCGACTCAACCGTTTGTTGGAAGGATACTGACACAAGGACAGATTGCGTGTTATTGGGAGGATCCATGGTAATTGCAGGAACAAGCATGGTACTGTTCAGGTCCACACAGTCTTGGGGGTACGCATCTGACCAGTCCTGTGTCTTCGGGGTAGTGGGGTCAGCTCCATATGTCAAAGTTGCAAGGACCATATTGTCCAGGGCAGGATTAGAGAGCTTGTAACAAACAGTCTGCATTTCAGCTCTGACATTGTACGATCCAGAGGATTGGTTGGTTTCCAAGATGACGGAGTATCGTTGTGCGACATGGATAGGGACACGATGAACAGCAACCGGCTCGAGACTGGTCCCATCCGCCTCCACGACGGAGAGCGGGTGCGAATCGACACTAAAAACAAACTCCGTTAGGGTCCCTGCATTGATGAGGCGAATGCGATATCGAAGGTTTGGGTCAAGGTCCAGCGCCGATCCCGTCGACTTGCCATTTATCAGCCCACTGTCCGGAGGAGGCTCTGCACCAGAGTTTTCGCCACCAACGTTAGAACCGTCGATACCAGTACTACTCAGGTATTGCGCAAGCAAACCAGACGACATTTGATGGTACCAGTCTGTTCGTCTTTTCTGTTGAAGCCGGGTTTTGTAAACCATATAGCCCATGACGTACCCGAAAGGATTATCACCACCTCACGATCGTAGGTACCGTAGATTGGCTCGTTGGGTGAATGAATGATGAACGGACCATAGATTCCATCTGTATACTGCGTGGATGCATGCGCATGCCACCAATAAGTGCCGTACTGATTTGCATTGATAGTGAATTGGTACGCTGCCCATATTGTCTGAACTCACGTCAAGAATGCAGAACAGTCACGAATCTTACTGAAATTTGAACCTGGAGGTATAGTGCACTGGGTAATCCCATTAGTACCGTCCATAAAATTTGTTCCGTTTTGAAATTGGCCGTGCCAATGTATCGTAGTTCCGTTGGGCAACCCATTAAAGACATTGACGATGAGCTCGTCTCCGCTGTTGACCTCTATGAGCGGGCCTGGGAACTGGTCTGTCATAGCCATAAAACGCTGCTGTACGGTGCACGAAGGAATGTACTGACTGTTTACTACCAACATCGTCCGTTTGTACCCGTCTGGAGACCCCGTTGCTTCCCCCACAACCCACTCATAGTATCTGGTTGTTGGCGTGCTAGTGGCTTCGAAAGACGGGTCGAGCAGGAACGATGAATTTGTCGTGACGGTATTCTGCGAGTTATGCTTTAACCCAAGTCCAAGGCCAAGGCCCAGTGAAAGTGCTAGGACTGCAAGTGCGACGATAACACCACAGAACACCCGAACATAGGGCCTTCGATGACCTACATAGATCATAAGGAAGCGGTTCTCCAGGGAGAGACTCTGGGCCTTACCGGGATGCCTTGAGGGTGTTATTTCGGCCTTTTCAAGTACGACACCGGCAGGTTCTGCGCTGACTTCGCTTGTGGGACCGTCCTCCATTTTCGAGACATCCAATGTCATTTTGGGAGGAACACAGACTATCGCCTTTTCAGTGGAGAACGCTTCGATGTGCCTGCAAGCTCTCGTCCTTAGAAACAGGAGATATGTCTATCCTGCGTCGGGACGTCGCCCTGATTACAATTATGGGAGGTTGTGGGTGCAAAAATATTCCCGCCATGAAGAGAGAGAGGTTCCGTTTTGGTGATAACCGTAACGTGGAGCTCCATTCATTCCCGGTGTGAACACCAAAAGCAGGATATTACACACCGATATAAGCAACTTACACGATCGCGACGACTCTCGAGTAATATTGCTTCGCCAACGGGTTGGCAGGAGGAACTCACAACTAACGTGTTGCAAGAGGTCAAAAGGGCGTGAAGCCAACCGTCTATCCTACTCGTGTGAAAGGGAGATTGGGAAAATTAATCAAGGTGCTCTACATTCCGGAGTACCAACGGCTTGACGATGCGATTCCAATTGTCTGCCCAACTGCACCATTCCCAGTCCACGCCATCGGAATTTGAGTGGGTATCAGGAAGTTTGTCTGCTCCCCGAAGAGACGAACGAAGTGACTCTAATCGGGTAGAGCTGGGAAACGACTTCAAAAGAGCCTGAGGTGACATCGTTAGAGACGGCCTCGTTGGGAGTAACGCGGACAGACCTCCATCTGATCTGCAAGTTCTCTCGATCCTTTGAATACCATGCCATTTCGGCCGTCTTTTACAAGCTCTGGGAGACTTCCGGACAGTGAGGTGGCACCTAGTACAGCACAAAGCAACATACCACTTGAAATCAAGGGCACAGACGGGTAATCCGCATCCGAACATATCTACCACCTTCATCGGCAAATCCAGTGCGGACGAACTCGCATGCAAGCATATTCCCAAGTCTGCTGATCCTGGGAGGTTCAACTAATGAAACGTGCGCGGACGCGTTCAACAAGTATGAACTAACCTAACAGGAGTGGGTAGTCCTCTGCCTCAAGCCATAAACTACTACACCTTACGAATGCCCACTTTTCCTGCAGCCTCGCCACTCGGGACATGTACATCGCCTGAAGGGGACCTTTTCCGGTAATCACCATCCATATTTTGGGAAGCCTCTCCGTTGGAGAAGACTGGGGACCATCGTTGACTGCCCGAGCGCGCTCCTCATACAACTGTAAGGCTTCCAAGAGGGTGTCGAAGTCTTCGTCAGGCGTCCACGAAGTACTGCTTACGAGTAAGGCGACTCTGTCCTCGCGCAACTTAGGCATATTAATTTGCGAATATTGCGACGAAATACGAGATTCACGGGATGGCCAACTTGTCATCGTAAACTCAGTGGAGTAAGGGACATTGGGTTTCGGCAGAAAATCCGTTAGGGAAGGATCCTTCAATGAGGGGCCCAGGCGGATAAAGAGCTACCAGACGGAGGTGAGTAGTAGATTTGTCAGAAGAATCCTTTTACACACCTCATGTACTTCGGGAGGCAAACACTTATGGAAGTGACTCGGAGGACGATCGTGAAGGACAGCCATTCTGCCACTTGAAAATGGTCAGCCAACAAGAAGGTATATGTACAAGTATACGATGTACGTCAAGTTCCAATTGCTCACGAGGTGATCTCGCATGGCCCGGGTAACGAATAGATGGGCATAGGCAGAACGCCCAAAAATCTCCTCAAATCTGCTTCACAGTGAGTTCGGCAATCTGACTAGTGTGGTGGCATATACCGTTTGGCAATCATTACCAACGGATGGGCGCGCCCCAGCTTCAGAGCTAGGATGCTGTACCCAAGATTGTGCCAGTCGATGATCACTTTGCTTGCTCGGACCCAGCCAACAAACCACACAAGGGCAAGGGTAGGGATACTAGGTGGGTTCTTGGAGCGAGATCAGTAGACCTGGAACGTGAGAAGTGGCAGAAGTAAACGAACTTGCACCATGATGAACTCCGGCGGGTAAGTGATAGAAAACATAAGTGTGTATAGAACACTTATGGTCTGGTACGCTATCTTGACCAAAGCAAACAGACCGAAGGATACCCTCCGGGAGAAGGTCGGCGGCTCAGACAGGTGGTGGACATGCACGTGGGGTAAAGAAGTGAGGGAAGAAACTGGCTTCGAGCCTAATTATGGGCAATCTCATCAGCTGAGCCGTCTTTATTCTGTTTCCTACCTTTGTATCCGACGAGGTGGGTCCTGAATCCGAGTTTTGCAAAGCTCTCAGCATGGTACATCATCCTTGGACTGCGACCCACATCACCGAGGACGAGGACAGCAACGGAACGATGTTTCGGTCGCCGCTTCACATAGCGAGAAATTTTGACGGTAACGACGATACAGAGGATGCAGGCAAGCACCAGGAGGAGATCGAACGAACTCCATTCCTCACGCGCCTTTGACACTGACATCGCCGCTCATCGGAGTGCGCGCGGACTGCCGCATTCTCACGTAGTGTACGGTGGGCTGACGTAAGCCAAATATGGCTTACCAACATCTTTGCCACCTCCGTGTTATGCACCGCTACCATGGCTTGTAGACAAGCGTCGAGACATTTCAGAGCCACCGTAAAGGTTGGGCTCGATTCAAGGACTTGTCTCGCTACGAATTCGTCGTCTCTAAGACATGTTTCCTCGGCAGCACGTGCTGGCCCGTCGCTCTTAACAATCTCCCCCGGCATCCTCACGCCGCGTTCGACACTCTCGTCTAACGTACATCTCCTGCAAAGTGAATATTGTAACCACTTCCGAGTCTTCCGTACTTATACTTCCTTCATCAGGGCGTTCCATGTTCATACAGACGGAAACCACACCCAATGAAGATTCGCTGAAGTTTATACCTGGAGTGAGTGTCATGGGCGAAGGAACTGCAGAATTTCTCGACACCCGATCTGCTCTGAAATCGCCTTTGGCCATTCGGCTAATGGGCATCGAAGGCGTTAAGGGTGTGTTCTATGGACCAGACTTCGTCACCGTGTCAAAGGAGGCGGAGACGACATGGTCCGTGATGAAGCCGGAGGTCTACTCGACACTAATGGAGCACTTTTCTTCCGGTATGCCCCTCTTTCGGACGCAAGAGGACAGAGACGAAGTTGGACCTCAAGATACCCGAATCCTTGACACGGACTCGGAAACCGTGGCGATGGTTAAGGAGCTACTGGAGACACGCGTACGGCCCGCGATCATGGAAGACGGTGGGGATATAGAATATCGTGGCTTTGGAGAAGATGGGTATGTCAAAGTCAAACTGAAGGGAAGTTGTAGGGGATGTTCTTCGAGCACCGTGACACTTAAATCAGGGATAGAGAGGATGTTGATGCATTACATCCCGGAAGTCAAAGGTGTCGAGCAGGTGAGGACGCCCAATGGTCCGTATGTATATGGGTACTGAGTGTTTCTAGGTATTGGATGAAGAGGAAATTATTGCGCAGAGCGAACTGGAAAAGCTAGAGCAGCGCCTGGCAAGGGAAAAAGAGGCACCGAGAGACAAACACGAGTAAGTTGGCTGATGGAACGCGTCGATCGTAAGCTGACAAATCGGGACAGGATGGCGAAGTACATGTCTGTTTAAAGTTGTGTGATGGGACGACAGGGTAGCTCAGGTATAAACACACGTAATCATGTCACGTAGCCATGAGTTCTTATGTAAGCAGTAGGCCGAACAATCCCGCACCCCCTGGTGATTTACGTTTCCATACTCGGCAGGATGACATCATCACTCGGGGAAGGGCCTGGAACGCAAGCCGAGTGTCATGACATCATACCCCGTGACGAGCAGAAGGAAGGGGACGTAGGCGCGGGACGAGTCTGAGCCTGAGGGACAGAAGCACACAGAACTACTACGAGGAGCAAGTGGAGCACTGTCCCGTACGTCGGCGACCGCATCTCGACGTTCCAGGAGATGTCAAGTAGTTAAGTTGGACCCACCACACTGCTTCCCATTCTGTTTTTCTGTTTTTACTGGAGTTGATCTTAATGCGGTGTATTGTGCTACAGCAGTCAACAACGTGCCACCGCTAGTGTCGTTATTTTCTGCCTCTTCCCTTCCTCCATCCTTCCAACCTTCATGCCGGACGACTTCTTCAATAGCGTGCCTTTCTCGGGTCAGAATACTAACAAAGAAGAATCTGTCGACTCCTTTGCACAAGCAATCGCCGCACGCTTTGGCTCCGCTGATCTCCTCACTGCGAGGCTCCTCCCTGACGACGCCCGAAAAGACAATCACAGGCAGCAATTCCAATCGCATGACAGTCCCCACCTTCCCAAACCATCCATTTCCCTCCCCCCAACCGCCTTCCCCCCATTACCCACCCCCTGCACAGATTCCCCACAGGACCAGTCCCCCTCCGACTCTAAAACTTCTGAAAACCCAGCGTTGTCATTGAATCAATCCTTCACGCCCATATGCCCTTCCGAGCTTTCGTCTTACCTTTCAGAACACCCCACTCTCATCCTCGACATCAGACCTCATGCCGCTCATGCCTCCGCTCGCATCGGCCACGCCCTATCCCTCTCAGTACCATCAACTCTTCTCAAGCGTCCCCTTTTCTCCCTCTCTAAGCTTGCGCAGATGATCCCTTCCACCACTGCTCGCTCTCGGTTCTCTGCATGGCCAGAGGCATCCCGCATTCTTGTATATGATGCGGATTCAACGCACCTACCTCCTAACAGTAATATCGCTGGCCTCCTTCGCAAATTCCGTGCGGAGGGTTTCACCGGTGAGCTTGGCTGGATTCGAGGGGGTTTCCAAGCCGTATGGAGGGAAGCTAGAGAACTCACCACGACAGAACAACCGAGTCCAGAGGAGGATGACACGGAAATTGGGAGTGGGTCAGGCGCTCTGAGGACGAAGCGCCTTCCCAAATCCGCCTTTTCTGTTACTTCAACAACCATGAGCTCCACGGCCGTTGGTGCCGATATGTGTGGGGTTACTCAAACTCCGGCACCGGTCGTCACCCGTGCTGCGAACCCATTCTTCGATGCTATCAGACAGAATGTCGAGCTGTCCCAGGGCATTACAGAACGTATTCCTCTTCGCCTTCCCCAGCGTGTCAGGAGGCGCATTAATGATCTTCCCTTCGCATGGCTTCGGGAGATCGCCCGTCGATCTACTGTTCGATGTTTGCCCCCGTCGTCACATATCTGCGGATCTGAGTCTGAGTCAAGTGATGAACCGTATGCATCGGATCCAGATGAACATGATCCGAAAGTAGAAGAAGGCACAGAGGCACTGGCGATGCAGTTCTATCGGATAGAGCTGGCGGAACAAAGACGATTGTGGACCGTCATGGAACACCACTCAAGAGAGAATGAGATGGCGGCTACAGGTAAATCATACTCGTTGGTAGACGGAAGAGAGAGGCTGACTGAGCTCGCGATGATCGCGTTGCAGCTGAGGGCACGGGACGAACACCGATAATTAAGACGGTGCCAAATACACCTCATCCTTCCTCGTTCCCATTTGCGATAACAGCAGGCGTGGAAAAGGGTACAAAGAACAGGTGGGCCCTTTCAGAATAGTTTTCTCCACATTGGTTTTTCTTTACTTTTCCTCTTGGCTATCCTACCTCAGTTTCTTGCTGTCGTCTTGTTTGGGGTCTCTTTTTCATTTCCCGTCCTCGTCGCTTGGTATGTTTGCTTATCAAGTTGTCGTGGCCACGATCGGTTCCTGTTTCATGTTCACATCGCGGGAGAAGTTATACATGTACCGGCTTGCCACCTGTCATGTTCGGAAATGACTTGGGCTTCGCGCTGCGTGTCCTGCTCGCGCGGCGGACAACGTCTCGCTGAGGGCAAACTTCGATTTTCTGTCTTGCCTTGTTCGTGGACCCCATACTTATCACTCTTTCTGCCCGTAGATACACCCACATCTGGCCCTTCGAACACGCCCGTGTACGCCTCCATGATGGTCGACACCAGGGTTCTCACCCTGGCAAAGGGAACAAGGGAAAGTCAGCGAATCTCGTATCCGGTCGAGTACAGGAAGGGAAGCGCCGACGATCTACTTCAGCAACGTGCGGCTTTGGGATGATGGGTAATACTAATGTGATCCGACAGCAACATTCACTTGGCATGGACAGAACAACGGAAGATGCTGGCGATATTGGCAAAGGCAACGCTAAGCGGGAACTCCTACAAAGTTCTTCAGGTCTTTTGTGCCAGCCCAACCTTTCGGACACCGTCACGCGTACATCAGAGCCCCTCACTTCCGCCAGTGGACCCGAACGACAGACAGTGGCAACCCCCATACAAATACAGCCCTCTTTTGCACTTCCCTCCACTTCTGCCCAGATGGACGCGCCAGATTCTCCCACAAGAAATAGTGCAGTCCCAAGTAGCGGTGCTCAGTCTCAGATGAGTCTACCTGCACTCACCTTGCACCTCCCTCGTCCTCGGAAGGGTTCTTGGTCGCCTATAACGGCCGGACCCAAGACAAGCATGCGTATATCACTTGCTGGCACGGAAATTCAGCATGAAGGCGTGGTCCGTCCCGACATTGGTGCGGATAGGCCGCTGGGGAACAAAGCGCTAGGCGGTATCCGGGGTGAATCCTCACCTCAAGATGATTATGTCAATGCTTCATATGTACAACCGTTGGGCACTCGGAAGAAGTACATCGCGACGCAAGGCCCTCTACCCGCCACTTACGTTGATTTTTGGACGTGCGTTCCCATCACCAACTACCTTCTCTCCAGAATTATCTAACAACATTGTTGAGCAGTTTGGTTTGGGAGCAAAATGTGCATGTCATCCTTATGCTTACTCGCGAGGTTGAAAATGCCATGGTCAAATGTGGAACCTACTGGACAGACACATACTACGGACCGTTCCGCCTCGAGTTACTTTCGACTTCGCCACCACTTTCTCCCCCACTGCCGGCTGATTCTACCGAAACATCTAAGCAGGGATTCTTCTTTACCCTTCGTGAGTCAGATGCTACCAGGCAAAGCAAAAGTAGTCCTACCACAATAACGCGCAGGTTCGCGCTTAGTCACACCTCCTACCCTGGTGTACCCCCTCGCCAGATCACTCACTTGCAGTACCTTGACTGGCCAGACTTGAACGTCCCTGATGACCCTCGTGGAGTTCTGGACCTCATCAGGCGTGTCGAACGTGCTGTAGCGGAAAGTACGCCGGGTCCTAGTCCGAGCGAGAGCCTCAGCCCAGAGAGTAGCTTGAGCCCTGCAAGTGCTTCTCCGGGACCGACGATCCAAAGAGCACAAGTTGCGCACAGAAAGCGTGGCCACGGGTGGCGGCATCCGGAGCTTGACCCGGCAACTGGCGTTGCAGCGTCCGCATTGGGGAAACCTCATCCAGTGCTCCTTCATTGTTCAGCCGGGGTTGGCAGGACAGGTGGTTTTATCGCAGTCGATGCTGTACTGGATGGGATCCGAAGAGAACTCCGAAAGGTCCGGGTGGAGAGGGCGATGAATAATGCCAAAATGAGAGCAAGGAGAAAGAGAGACGCTGATGCTGAAAATGGAACCCCTGGGACGGAAAGGACTTCCGACGCCATTACTGGAGGAGACGATGGGGGAGATAGCATGGATGTTGACGGACCATTAGCTAATGATGGCGAAACCCATCCATACGCACCAATGCACCAAGCAACTGCGCCAATTCACGTCACTGCGGGCGAGCACAAAAAGGGCAGAAAGCACCATGGTGCGCATGCCACCAGTTCGGAGTCTCTAGTCTTGCATGTGCCGATCGCAACGGTCCATGGAGGTGCAGACGACGGCACCACTACTACTGGGTTGGAAAACCCACGGATGGCAGGCTGGAAGCCTTCGTCAACTCGTGAATGGGCAGAGCAAGTCTCAGATCAAACACATACCAAGGATTGTCGCCCCGAATTTCTCACAACTCCCATGTTCACATCAACTACGCGCAGAACGGGGTCTCCTGGCTCTTCGAATAGTAGTGGGCCCTCAGTGCTAAACTCAGCCGATGACTTGGTTGGTGGGCAAGCAAGTGGGAGCAGCTCTGGCAACGGAGGTGGAAAGAGCGCAAGCGGGAGTGTTTCGGGGAGTGGTAGCAGCCGAGCGTGCGTGCCCCCTTCGTCTTCAGCCTCCATATCCCGGGGCTCTGGTTCCCTCTCGGCTTCAAACTCGAATTCTGGCAACGCCTCTGGGACTGGGTCTAGTAGTTTGGGAAACGACTCGACCGGCCTCTCGAGCGATATGCGCTTCCGCCTTGCGGAAAGTTCGGCGACGTCTTTATCCAACATATCTGCTGGGTCACCTTTCCCTAGATCATCGAAGTCACTCAGTGGACACGGCCTTATCCAACAACCGTCGGCTGTGTATAGATCGTCAAAGGCACGTACGGATATGGATGTTGACGAGCCCCCACGTGCCGTTTCCGTACCGCCTCAGCGTGCAGACCGAGTCCTCTTGGATAACGTTAAGCTTCGTGGTGGTCCCTCTCAGCACCCACAGGGTTCGATTGGGTCGTCGCCTGTCGCTAGTCTCTCAGCTCCGTCGTTAACTACCGGCGGAACCGCTAGCGGCATCAGGTTTGGCAATACCTACGAATCTGGTTCACCTATGCATTCGATTCCAAGCCCGGACGAGCTTATGAGTCCCTGTCGGGAGTCGGAAAGTGGCGGAAGTGCGGATACAGACAGCGCCCCGAGTATATACATCGGTAGGGGGAAAAAGCCCCCTTTCGCTGGTGAGGCTGTTGGGGCGAGCGATCGCGCAACGGACAACGTTCAGGTGACTGGCATTGGCGAGAAACATGGTGCGGTTGCTGCTGGAGTCACAAAGTACCTACCGTTGCTTTGTGATACTGAGGATAAAGCGAAAGCCGAATCAACGCCCATGCCGGAGGTTTTCGCGCAGCGGATGGGTTGTAATGTTGAGGGCTTCGGCCTCGAGACCAAGGCAAAGAATCCGATCATCGACTACAAGCTACCGCGCGAATTGCACTTGGACATGTCCCCACCATTGCTATCTTCGTACGCAAACCCGATCTGCATGGTGATCCAGGACATGCGAGAGCAGAGGATGAGCCTATGCCAGAGCCTGCGGCAATATGTCTTTGTCCACGCCGCTGTGATAGAGGGTGCGCTGCAAATCGTAGATGAGGAACGGGAGCTCTGGGGTGATAGTGGTGGTAGCGACGATGGGCCCGAGCTCAATGCGAAGGGATGGGTCGGCAGCGAAGTTCAGGATGCGTGGTTTGAAGACGTGAGTATGCCAGTTTGTGAATGGTGTCGTGTCCGTTACTCAAATGGATGATATTTCGGCCACTAGGCCTCCTCGGGAGTTGGTGGAGATCAACATTTCGCAACCGCTGTTCCACCGTCCTCTATCCTCTCTTCTTCGCCAAGCAAGGGTAAACGAGGACCCAGCCCCACTGAACTTCTCAAGGAGGACAAAACTGGTGCTCTGTCACTAGCCAAGCGTCCCAGTGTCAAACGCAAGGCACCCAGCGACGACGAAACACCATCCACTTTCGAGGGCAACAACTCCCCAGTGGCTGGATCAGTTGGCGTTCCTGCTGGCACAGGCATCGCAGTTCCATTGGGCGTAGGACCGTCAGCACCGAAGAGTGGGAGTTGGCCTGGCCTGGCTGTGGAGTAATTCAGAGTACGCGTCCACCGAACTTTGGGCCCAATATGCGCCTAGTAGATATCAGGACTTTCCTGTACCAGCTGTAGAACAAACGAATCGTGCCCATTCTGTACCCTTATACCGACCTGTCTTATTGAAACGCCCTCGCCGGCGATGTATCGCGTTGGAAGCTCTCGTATATATACCATGCCACGTCTTTTAAACCGCTTCCTCTAGGTGTCAGCCTTCCCAAAATTGCTGGAAGAAAGCTTTACTAGCGTCTGTTCGTCAGAGTGTTCGTATGGCGGTAATCATGTAGCGGCCCAGTGAGAACGTTCTCGGACCTTGCGATGGCAGGGTATGCTGCTACTTATCTGTTGTCATTGGCGTTGGAGCAGGCTCCCGATCGACAGCTCCTCGAAGTTCCACCCTGACTTTCACCTGCTATCTTCGTCATGGCTACCCGATGAGGTGCCAAATATTACGAGACAACCGGTTTTCGGTCTGAAGGCCGATTTGCCTCCGCGGTTGCGTAATGCTAGTGGGGAGCCAATTGTTCACAAAACCTATCAACCACATGATATGTTTTCCATAAAGAGAACATACAGCAAGAAGTGCATGATGGCATGAGCAAGAAGTGGAGCAATCTGTAACTAACCTGCATTCGGAAAACCATACAAGAACGGCTAAACGGTTCCACCCAAAAAAATTTCCTGATACCTCAAAACAACTCGCACCGGTATCCAACGATTGCAATCATAGTCCACCGAAACTGCGGTCATTGCTGTCGGTGGAGCGATGATGCCCTTTGATCGCCCACAGTTCGTTAGCGCTCGATACTTCTTATCGAAATGGCTCGAACCCACTTATCGTTTGCTGGGGTGCCCCGTATCAGTCTCCGTGGAACTGGTGCCATTTGCCTTCGGCAACTCGGGAAGCGCAGACAAACGGTCGAAAAACACGTCAACCATACCGCCCTTCGGACTGGCTGGAGACACTCCCGGAAGCGCAACCGCACTGTGATCTACGCAGTCTCCACAGCCATCCTTACAGTTTCTCAGCTCTGTCATTGCTTGTTGTGGGTTTCGATGCTCCGCGCATCCTGGACAGGCACAATAAAGACCACAAGTGCAGCCCGAGCCTGCTATAGATTTAATGGTCTCGAGCGGAGGCATAAACGAAAAGTCAGGAACTCGTGAAAGGGATCCAGAGGAACCAGAGAGAATAGGCGGTAGATCCAATCTTTGAGAAGTAGTGGCGCGTGATGAGGACGTTTTGCTGCAACAAGATCGTGTAGGAAATGCCGGTTGAACCGGAGACTGCTGATTCCCTCCTTCGCTGAACATTGCCGCGGCATCCGCAAGTGCCGCTAAGCTTGAGAATCGATTCTCGGTAACAGTAGGTCCTGAAGTGGTCGTCGAGCTACATGTGCATGGGCCGCTACTTCGACATTGACATGGGTTGAGCAACGCTTCGACTGAGAGGAGGGAGATCAGTACCACATGCTCGACCGCCCGTCAAACGATACGCACCACATTGCTTCGAACTGGATGGACCTGACGCATCCGACGAACTGAGGACATCCACGATTCCGTTAGGAAGAGTCGGTACACTAGGCATGAACCGCCGTGCTAGAGGCACTGCCTTATTAGCGAGCTGACGACTTTCGGTAGAGATGACATACGCTTCCTATCTGGGCGAGCCGCAGGAATGGGGACCTTCTCGATCATGGATGAGGGTGGATTGCAAGTACACTTGGAGTGCACTCGCTTTGCTTGTCGGAGATCACGACATTTAGGACACTGGGAAAGAGGACGACCTTTCTTCTTCACTTCGAACAAAGGCCGCTCGGTATGTCCGCAGGCGGAAGACCTGTGCCCCTTGATACAGGACTCGCTAGATTACGGTGGTCAAGACTGAGCGCGGTTCTAGAGGGAGCAAACACAAGCTCACCAGGCATACTTCTTGTCGTTTACAAACACCTAGCAAGCCGTTCAGCTGTGTTGGAGAAATAGAATAATACTACTCACCATAATCACTGGCGAAAACTGGGCAGGGATGTATGGAGGCAAGCGCTCTAGGGTAAGTACTTCTCTTGCCTGACGGCCATCCAGGCACGAGTGTTGGTGGCGGGAACAGAAATAGGTAATACGGCTAGTCACATGGGTACCATAACAGTTGGCTGCAAGTGGCAGAACTTTCTCAGTTACGCCCATGAATCCATGAGCTTCTTTACACACACACAGTAAGTACCAAAACTCTCAGGTTTTTCTATTGCCAAGCAAGCGAAGACCTCGTTTGAAAACTGTTTTTTTTGAAGTACGGATTACATAAGTAAGGCACCTCCTTTAACGGAGCCGCGTGAGTCAAAGCGGTGTGCTGGCTGACGGGAAAGCGTCCAAGTGGGCATGCACTCGCGTGGATTTTCTTAATGTTGCTCCGTCTCTCCACACTGGTTGGTTGATGCCTGTCTGTCAGCAAGGAAACTATCTATACTACCGGGCCTTCCGGTTGCACCATCCTCGACGGTGGAAGGGAGTCTCTTGCTCAGCAAGCACGAGTACGCAAGGTGTAAGCACCCACATCGCCGCAAAGTTCCTCAGTTCGACCGCCTTTCCTCAATTCGAAGTGGCAGGGAAAGATAACGATGGGAGTTTCATGCTACAGCTCCCGGCCTTCAAGCTTCAAGCTTCACGTGGGAACGACTGCACTTTTATGAATAATAGGTACTGGACCTTGTGGTCCATCGTAAGTATGGCTTCCCTTATTCGCGTCGTGCAAGCAGTTCCTGATGACTGAGACTGAGTATGTACTTATAACTGAGTGTTGATATATGATATATGGTAACAGGGTCCGTGAGGAACAAACGCACGAACGTGTGTAGTGTCCAAGGAAACTTGCTTCGCGCCCAGAATACACAGGTCGATAAACACTCCTTCGTGGCCGACCAGTTCCCTCTCCTGCAAGACTCTTCGGTGGTGAACCCATCATGGCCTTTCCCCGGACCCTTCTTGTGCTTGCTGCTCTCGCCAAGATCACCTCAGCAGCTATAGCGTCTACTTTCACGGCCCCCGCTCCTGCGTCAGTCCAAACTATCCTAAGGCGAGCTGCCCTGACGTGTAGCTAGTCCAACAGCCACGTCTTCTTTCTACGTTGGGGTCTCCAATGGAACGCTTCCCAACGCTACAGTAGTGCCTGGTGCCGTGTTTGACCGCTTCATTCAAATCTGGTTGGAGAACACGGATTTTGGGTCTGCCGCTTCACAAAGCGTGTTCCAGAACTTCTCGACGCAGGGTATCACACTTTCTGCATACTACGCTGTGACCCACCCCAGCGAGCCAAACTACATCGCCAGTGTGGGCGGTGATTTCTTCGGACTCTTTGATGATGACTTTGAAGCCATTCCCACCAACATATCGACCATCGTCGACCTCCTTGATGAGAAGAACATCGGCTGGGCTGAATACCAGGAGAACATGCCTACGGACGGCTACCAGGGATATAATTTCACGAATCCTGACAACTACACGTACTACGTCCGCAAGCACAACCCTTTGATCATTTACAACTCTGTAGCACAGAACTCGACTCGTGCAGCACGCATCAGAAACTTCAACGACTTTGCTTATGACGTGAGGCACGCTCCAGTGAGGTGGGATATATGATGTGTGCTGAGCTCGATCTGCAGGTTGGGAACAATACGTTACCTCAGTGGATATTCGTCACGCCCAACTTGAGAGAGTAAGCGTTGTAGTATCGATTACCATGCAAGGGGAGACCTCATGCGCCCATTCAGCGACGGACACGACACGGATGTTGCTTATGCATCTGACTGGTTGAGTTTCTGGCTGGTGCCTCTACTCCAAGACCCCAACTTCAATACTCCAAGGACCCTCATCTTGTTAACCTTTGACGAGTCAGTTGACGACCGCCGATCCATGAACCGGCCAACTCACTAATCGAGCTTAGGAACGAGACGTACACGATCAACAACCAGGTATACAGTATTCTGCTCGGCGGTGTCATTCCGGCCAACTCGCTGAACACGACCGACGACACGTTCTACACTCACTACTCCATGTAAGCATTTCCCCTGAGCTTGTAAATGACACGGTAGTAATTCTTGCAGAATCTCTACGATCGAGAACAACTGGAACCTTGGCAACCTTGGACGACAGGATACCAACAAAACTGTAGCCAGTACGTGGGCGGACCCTGATATCATGGCATAGGGTCGGATGCTGACGGTTTGATCGTTGTAGACGTGTTCAAATTCGTCGCAGACGAGACTGGGTACCAGAACAACGACTTGACGGGCAACTCGACGCTCCCGCTGTTGAATCTCACAGGTACGATCCCTGGGCCGTTGAATCCAGACTACTTCGTGCCGTACCTAGCACCGAACACGAGCGGAGTGGGAGGTGGTAATGGATCGACGTACGTTGCCCCTGGCACGAACATGTCTCTGAATGCTTCGACCGCTCCTGCACCTGTGAACTTGACGGCCTCGAGTGCCAGTCCAGCTGCAGGACTGCATGGCCGTGACAGCATGCTGGCAGTCGTTCTGGGCGGTATCTTTGTTGCAACGGCCTTGTTATTGTGATGATAAAAGCACGTGATGTACTTGTACGTTCGCAAGACGACCCGTGGGACACGTTTACATAAGTGTCCGTCTGATTCACTCCTCGTCGACGCCGTCCTCACTGGCATCTGTGCACGTTCTACGCTGGAGACGTGTTCGTGTGACGTGTCTTATAAGATGTGTCTGTACCTCCCTAAAAGTGAGATTTCTTGTATCCCCTTCGTGACTGCGATGGATCTTGAATGTTCAATGTGCACTGCGTAGCCCTATGTCTACCAAGAATCTGTTTTGAAATTTATCTCTGTGTTCCGTAACATGGACGGGTGGACGTGTACTGCTCGTGAAACATGTTGCTCGAAGGAGTCGGAGACCGAGTCCCGCGTTGCTACGGGATTCCCAGCAAGTGCTGATCAACGTGTGCTGTTGCCGCTGCCGACGCCACGCGACACGTCTGCGAGGATAGTGAAAATACCGAAATTGCGTAATGATTATCGACCCATTCCGATAAAAACCCGTTGGCCAATTGGCAATCGCGTTTTTTTTCTTAATTCTTATTTTTCTTCCTTCTTTCCTCTTCCCTCTTAGTTGGTCGGTCATGGCATCTAGCCATTCGTCGTCGCCCCCGTCGATGCCGACCTCGCATTTCAGTTCCCTTGTTGACATTCCTGTCCCGTCCTTGCCGTTCCTCTTCTCTCAGCCTGCAACTTGGCTATGTACTACCGCCGCACTCATCGGCGCACTCCTTGTCCTCGAACAGTCCGTCTACAGGTACAAGAAGAAACATCTTCCTGGCGCGGCATGGACAATCCCAATCATAGGCAAGTTTGCCGATTCCATGAAGCCCACCATGGAAAACTACATGGCACAGTGGAACTCCGGTGAACTCAGCGCCATCAGCGTTTTCAACATGTCAGTACCCACGCTCATTTCCACTCCTTCGTATGAACATCACCCTTTCAGTTTTATCGTCATGGCCTCGTCAAATCACTACTCGCGCAAGATTCTCAACTCTCCAGGCCATGCCGAACCATGCCTCGTGAACTCTGCTAAACATATTCTCATGCCTGACAACTGGTATGGTTTCGTCTCCCCCTTTTCCACTCAATTGCCCGACATGAGTGCCAAACTGTGCAGGGTCTTTTTAAATGGAAAAGAACACGTCGAATATCGCAGAATCCTCAACACTCTTTTCACAAAGAAGGCTCTCAGGTACCGCCGATGAAACTCCGCTATGCGATTTCACTCACATCCCGAAAGCATCTACATCGGCATACAGGATGCCATCGCGCGCAAGCACTTCCGCCAATGGCTCACAGACGCAGCTAAAGATCCCTCTCCAAAACCGATCATGAAGACCGCTCGTAACCTTAACATGGACACGTCTGTTCGCGTGTTCTGCGGTAACCATGTCCCAGAATGCGGGGTTGTCGAAATTTCCGAGAAGTACTGGGACATTACTCGCGCTCTCCAACTCGTCAACTTCCCTTTTGCGTTCCCTGGCACAAACGTCTATAGTGCTATTCAGGCCCGCAAGGCCGCTTTCAAGTGGCTCGAGATGGCAGCTGCCAAAGCCAAAATTGCCATTGCCAACGGTGCTGAGCCGCATTGCATGCTTGACGAGTGGGTCCAAGTCCTACGGGATCCTACCTACAAAGGCCGTAGGGACTTCAGCGATCGCGAAATGGCCATGGTCGTCTTCTCGTTCTTGTTTGCCTCCCAGGACGCGATGAGCAGCGGCCTGATTTATGGCTTCCAGCATTTATCAGACCGCCCTGAGATTCTGGCCAAAATTCGTGAGGAACAGTACAGAGTTCGTGGTAATAACGTCGACGCGCCGATGACTCTGGAGATGCTGGAGAACATGCCTTACTTGAACGCCTTTGTCAAGGAAAGCTTACGTGTGAAGCCACCCGTGACCATGGTATTTTATCTTTCCTCTTGGTTTCCCTCCACTCATCACTTCGCTTCCTCTCAGGTGCCTTATAGGGCTACCAAACCATTCCCAATTTCTGACAATTACACGGCACCAGTTGGCAGCATGGTGATACCCTCTTTCTACAACTCGCTCCACGACCCCGAAGTATTTCCTGATCACGACTCCCTAACTCCCGAGCGCTGGTTGGACCCTAATAGCTCGGCGAACACCAATCCGAAGAATTATCTCGTGTTTGGCAGCGGTCCACATAGATGCATCGGTATCGAATACGCCACAATGAATATGGCACTGGTACTGGCTACCGCTAGCGTCCTCATGGATTGGGAGCACCATTTGACTCCTGAGAGTGACAAGGTCGAGTAAGTGTATACAGCGACACGTAACTATTCCTTCCTGATTCCTCCTCCCCATGTTAGAATCATTGCAACGCTGTTTCCCAAAGACGGGTGCCAACTTAAGCTCACGCCACGCCCTAGACCATAGATTGGAGGGGTGCCTGCCATCTGTAATAGTGCACATTGGTACACGTTTCGAGTCACCGTACCGGTTTCAACGTCATCCCTCGTCTGTCTGATTGACTTACGTTTCCACCAACATGACAGTACTTTCCTTTTCATTGTGCGTTCCGGCGTGGCAGCCATAACACACCACGCTCCTTATTATCTCTTTCCTGTCTTATAACTGCTCAGGTAACATAGACGTGACGTCCAAAATAACTTCGTCGCTGGAGACGTAGGCACCTAAGGTTTTTTTTGGGTACCGGTACCCGAACACATGGGCAATACGTGGTCCCCTTTCGAAAACAAACCCCGGGTCTTTCAGTCCCTCGGATTTTTTTATTTACGCGTCACGGACAAGAGTATGGCCATGTTCCCTAATAGCTTCCCTGTCATTCATACATTTTATCATTCCCTAATCCGTAGAACCTAGATACCCCTATACCACCTCCTACAGTGGGCGATTTGGCGTCTGCTCAGGGGGATCAACAGGTGATCATGCGGCGTTCACGTCTCAGTGCATCCATAACGGAGTGTGTGACAATGCTTTCGTTGAAGCATTGGTGTACTTCTCGCAGACTCTGAAAATTGCTATCCACGGGTCAGGTTGTCAGTGTACTTGGCACACGACTGTTGGTGCTCGACATCTGCACGGTGGCTGGAACCACAGTGACTTGGAAAGTCATCTGACCAGGTAACGAGTACCGCAAGCTCGAGGAACGTTTGCCAAAGCTCGCAGGGAGGAAGTTTCACTGAACTCGAACCCTCACTATCTTTGGAAAGGGGTTTTATGGGTCTTAAACGGTTTTGTTCTAACCGGTTAAACAGAGCTTGACACTCCAGCCTGCAGCAGGATGTTCTTGGGAAAGAAATCGCCATTTCTCCACAGGCGATCGGCGGAAACGCTTAGCAGTACCACACCGATCGACGATGTCCTGTGCATCCAAATGTAGCACCGCCGCAGCGGTTGCACTTGCGTGCCCCTGAGAGTCATAGCATTCAACGCCGAACCAGCTACACCTGTACTTTCAGGAATCGACTCAAGAATCGGGCACACTTATATACTAATGACACAACCCCTATCCTTGCACGTTATCAGGTTCAATGTAAACCATAAATGGATATCCCAATTTTGTCATTGCTTAAGCTGGGAATCGACAATTTGATCTTCCTCGCACAGCACACCTCTCATATCAACTGCGCTATCCACAAGGACGTACAGATCAACCACATTCTTAAATTCCTCGTGATCTTCTATTCGGGTATGTATATGATCGTTGGTCGGCGTGCTGGACGTCCTCTGTCTGAAAAATTCAACGTCGTTTCTGTGGGCAATTCACTTTCATCTCCTTTCACACTCAACAGTCCGACAATCATTCCGTCTCGACCGGATGATGAGCCATGTTGGACCCTTACGCGTACGATCGGAGGCTACGAATAAAGTTGACATTCATGAATAAACCTTGTGGGGCACTCATTGCATCCATGTATATCTGTGGTACGCGCTCGATTTCCTTTAGCGGCACTGTGCCAATCACCGCCCAGTTTAGTAACCCGATTCTTATCCAACCCCCCACAGTAGCCGCCGTGGGTACCAGTATCGGAGGTAGGCGGAGCCCAAACATAAGTGCTATGGCACCCACTATTATCAGTGTTTCTAGGGATAAATGGTGGGCAGGCGCGCTGTGGCATTTGGGTACTCACACCTGGTGTTGTAAATGACACGTTGGTCCCCTCAGATCACTTAGCGCCGAAACACTTGTAGGGGATTCGCATGCATAACTGTGTGGCGATGGCACTGAACTCAAAATCTTGCCTCGAAGATCGTAACATACCATCTGACAGTGGTTGTTAACATGAGTGTATTGAGAAGGTAACCGTCTTCCTCATCTTCCCCGTACAGGCGGCCCGAACCGCTTTGGTGGTGTTTCTTGCGCTGAGACCTCGGGTTACAACTGGTTCCTGCCATCTAGGGTTCCACCTCCGACATTTCCTGGACCCCGAAGGCAGTAGCGTAGATAAGGGCTGCAAAGCGCACAGTGGGAACCCCACCCATGATAGTGTGTTAGTGGGGTGGGGGTAATTGACATTGGTTGAGAATGCATACTATAGTAAATTAACGCACCCTAATACTCGATATACGTCAATTCCATCCCGCAGCGGACTTCACGCAAGTCTACTTCGCAGATATTTGACCCTAGTTGCAGTTAAATAAGTCAGGAGAGCCCAAGGATCCACAACGTTCGCATAACCAGAACGTCAGAAAACCGGACGAAAGAAATATGTGCTTGGGCAGGACGCTTTCTTTCTACACAAACCAGCGGACCGAAATGCAGATTCACTTCATTCACTTGCCAAGTGACAAGTCAAAGTTGCTAATGAAGAGTGTCGTCCGAGCTTGACTGGCCACCGCATCGTCAATCAAGGGACAACACAGAAGGCCATGGAAAGCGTGAGACCATGTACTCATCATAGCAGTGGACAGTCATAATTAACCCCAAACTGGTCGCAGACGGCAGTGCATTCCTATGAGTATTTAAGCGTCCTCCAATGGAGGTGGACCATCATCATCATCATCATCACCATCCGATTCAGCCTCGTCCTCTGGAATAGAAGCACCTGCAGTAGCTGCTTCATCTGTATCACCTCCCAGCATCTAGTGTTTGAATTGTCAGCCTATCGCCGAAGGAGGCAGCAAAGTAATTATCCCACCTTACTGAAATCCATATTGCCCAATCCTTCACCCATACCGAAATCGTCGTCTGGGGCTGTGTCCTGCTCATCCTCATCGACCCATTTTTCGAAGTCTGTTTTGATGAAGAGCGTCTTGAGCCTTTCCTTTGTCAACCGAGGCCAGTATTCCAGTTTCTTGTTTTTCTTCCGGAGGACGGCGGTGAACGAACGGGAGGTGAGTTTGTGTTTAGATAGCTGGGGTGTATCAATGATGTGTGTAATTTCATGAAGGGAAAGCGACCATACCTCGGGAATAATATCATCGTATAGATCCAGAGAAAATTCGTAGTGTTTAGTTTCGGCGCTGTTTTGCGGTATAGTTAGCCGTTTCAAGTGGACAAGACGGAGAGTAGCTTACTTTGAGGGTCTAGCGTCAGCCTCGAACTTGATACTTGTGGGAGTCAAGTCATATTTTAGTGATGATTCGTCGATATTTGGGAGGCTGACGGTCAGATATATGACGTTCTACAAAAACACCGTGTCACAAATTGTCTGAGATGGGCAGTGGCAGTTAGGGGCGAAGGGCAGTACCTTTGAATCATCTAATTCACTGCTACGCTGAGCCCATAGAACCTCTGGGTGTGTTGACATCATGAAGCGCTTTTGCTGATGGGTAGCTACTAAAGGACGCCGACGTTATAAACGGGTCGATTCGAATTATACCGAAACACGGAGAACGTCCTCGATAAATTCAGGCTACGCCGATATCCACTCTGGTCACGTGCACTCGGCATTGAGGCCCTCGCAGCCTGGCGCCAGTCTCAGCTCCCCTTCGTAAGACTCGAGTATGTGGTACGTCGATGCATGCCAGACGAGATGCAAAGTCACTAACGACGACACCGTACAGGTGCACGAGGTGGTTTCTGCCTCTGTTGCTGCTACCACTTCCCACCGCCCCCCCATACTTCCTTGTTTTGTTTCTTTTTACGCTCGCGCTGCACGCAAGACCGTGGTGAGCATGTTTGGGATGGCGGTGCCAAGTGTTCTGAACCTTTTCTTTTTTCCCTTCAGTTTCTACTGCATCGTTCTCCTTGCTGCGCTTTTTCTCAGTTCATGCTACTGGCAGTCGTTCCCCTTGCACGCGCCTCTCTCAGCTCCATGGGCAGACAATATCACGACCTTTCATGAGGCGCTCAATGCGAGCGTTTCACAAAAGCTTGACGCGTACGAACTTACGCCGCCAATTATACGGGTTCCCGATAGATGTTGGTGCGACTTTACATTCGGAGTCTTCGAACCCTACGATGTTCAGAAGTGGGAAAGGGATAGTGTGGAGAGAGCAGTGGCTGAAATAGAAAATCAACTCAAGGCACGCCTTGCAAGCCCGCCAGACGAAACGGAATCCGCATCGACGTTGGACAGCGGGGCGGGCTCAGTGTCGCGCTCGCAAGTTTCCCCAGGGGAGCTTCATACTGTACTTTGGAAGGAGTCTCTGTCGATTTTTCGAAATTTGTTCACCAGGCGACGCTCGAACGGTGTAATACCCGTGTCTACCCCGGATACTCCCCGGACCTTAGACACGACATCAAAGGCCCCTGCGGAGCCACCACCTGCTGTCCAAGCATCTCGGCCTGGTTTGCGTGACGAAGCCCTTTTCCCTGGGCAGCTGGACTTGCGGCCTTACGGATTCGACGTCGTGCTTGACTTTCGGTGGTCCAGAACTTCTTAGCGGGTTTTCACATGGTCTAGATTGGCGGTGTAAACATATTGACTGTAGTTGGGCTCACTCGCTCTGGGGGACACATGCCATCCTGAGCGTGACGTGATATCGATCCGTACGCCCAGGGATGATTGCTTTGGGTTACAGTACCTGTCACGCGCACTTTGTAGGAGATGTTTGACCGGTGTATATGGGGGTTGGAACTTAGACGCATGCCATCGTAACATATCCATTGTACTAATAATGACAGTTTATTCGTATGCAGTAACCCCCGTTAACAAGACGCCTAGCGGTATCGTTCTAGTCGTCGTTCGTGCCACAGATTGAAGTGATGTTCTAATTGAAGACCAAATCGATGTAAGACCCTCGGAAGGTCAGACCGGCGTCAACGTTATAGTAAATGGCGGTAGAGGAATATTGCACAGTGATTGTCACTCCTAACCCCATAGTAGACAATCCTTCTTGCAGGCAACAATGAAGTAGAGGACTGGGTATTCCTGTGAATGGCTCTTTTCGGGATACTATACGTCGGGCAACCAGCAATAACACGCGCCTGGGCAAGGGTAACATGTTGAAGGTATGCCGAGACAACAGCCCGGTTTGCGAATACACTTGGTATGTTCATCAAATCACGGCTGGACACAGTAGCTCACTAGTCGTCTAGAAGGTGCGATATCTGGGAATCCCCAAACGCATAGGGTGCTGCTGTATGAAGCAGTCTGGTTAGCGTACGAAAAGCCGGAGCATGATGCTCCTGTGGAATATAGGACCTCAGGTTTTAGGCCAAGATGCTTCCCGCAAGGCTCATTTAGGGCTTGGGCTAGGAAGGACTGCGGCCGCTGCGACTTGAGGGCTCTGGATTTTTTTCAATATGCATTTTGGATACTATGCCAACACTGATCCAGGTTGTTACGAAAACGTTTCCTGAAAGTTCAGCGCGCGCTATCAGACTTGGAACACAGAAGGAGTAGCAATTGTAGGGAGCGAGGTATTATTATTAGTCTTCAGAGAAGAGACTCGGTTGCCTTTTGTGGCGAGTCGACCCCTTTTTATGTGGTCACATGACGCGTGTGAATAAAACTCCCAATATGTATCCGCTGGTTGTGGCACCTCTGCTCCTCCGAACGTAGTGTGACTGTATATCCGTCGTCGTAATGCAACGGTATGGCTCCAGGTTCTAAGTCCAAGCCTGCTGGAGATAGGAGCGGACCTGTCCATACGGAAGACGGGAACAGCTCCTCCTCTGCCTCTCGGTCCAACCTAGCATTCATGTCAAAAACCCTTCTCGCTCCGTTTGCACACAAGAAAGCCGATTCCACGCGCATTCTTTCCGACCGTGAGCTGGTTTACATTCATTGCATTTATGAAAGCGGGTCTGCTTACTTCTTGGAACTCGTGGCTTAGTTGCTCCGGTCATCATGACACCCCGTATGATGAATGCAGCAGCAACAGTCACTTCCCGCTCGCGCGGAAGCATCAATGGTATTTTGAATGGAAGCTCTCGCATGGACTTTGCTACCCTTGGACGTGCCCCGATGCGTCTAACTCTCGGTTCTCGCCGCGTTACTTCACGCGACCTGCAGATCGTTGAAGCAAGGGAAGAGCTCCTCAGTGCCGAAGTACCGGAACCAGACGGCATTGCGTCAGACGTGAGCCTCCTCCGTGGATTTAATGCAACGATTCCGAGCTCGGACAGGAACAGAACGAGGAGACGGCAGGTGCGGAATGTGGATACGCGAAACGTTGGGTTGAGGCAAGGGTTACTCGCGAACTGTATGCCGGATGACGGGGAACAGAGGGAGGAAATACAGAACGCGACTAGCGAAGATGGTGCTATGGTAGTTGGTCCTGGGAAGAAGAAGGGCAAGAGGAGACCACGGGAGAGCTTGAGCACAACGAAATTACTTGGCAAGGATGAACTCTCAAGACAGGCGCAGGAGATCATCCGGGACAAGGAAAATTTACATGTTCGCCAGGTCGGTAAATCTCTGTAGCTAGTTGCATTTTGCTGACGTCATGTAACAGAGCTTAATCACAAGTGAAATCGCCGAAGTAGACAGCAAGATCGTGGCTCTGAGCGAAATAAGACACCGGTTGGAACATGACCTTTTGAAGACTCAGGAAGATGAATTGGAACTCGACGATGAGCGTACGTCCTTTCAGCCAGTTTCCCTACGACATATCTCAGTATCCCAATCAGTGGAGGGAGTACGGGAACGTTTGGAGTTCGAGGAGATATCATCGAAGCAACAGAAAGCTACATCTGTTCGTACCCCGCAGATCGCTCCTTCGCGTCGTCGAAAAGGTATAATATTTGGTTCGTGGTGAACATCGGGTGTTTATCAAGTCTTTCATAGGGCCCGTCTTCTTACCTTCTGAGCATGATGAACTGCCACCGGCAGTGGCTTTCATGGTATGTGACTGAATTCTTTTCTTTTCTTGTTTGAATTTGTTCATCTTTTCCAAAGACTCTGGAAGGCCACATTTCCCCTATAACTGCTCTCGATTTCTCAGAACCATATGGTGTACTCGTCAGTTCTTCGCAAGACGACACACAACCCCGCGTTTGGGATCTGATGACTGGTTCTGAGATAAGTCGACTGCGAGGGCACCATGGGGTGGTGAAGTGCATCCAGGTTGAGGATAATCTGTGCCTCACCGGTTCGGACGATGGTTCTGCTCGGCTGTGGAACCTTGGAGCTGTCGAGGATGACTGGGAGCGGGCCAGCTTGAGTGATGTGCCCGAAGAAGATGGAGACCAGGATGGGGAGCTGGTCGAAAAGCCCAACGGCATCCAGTGCAGTAGTTCGAGTCAAGCCAGTACAGACAGTGACGGTCCTTGTTTACGTCGGTTAGAAGGACATAGCAAGGCGGTCACTGCCTTGTATTTCGAGGATGACTGTCTGGTGCGTTATCCCCTTGTTCCTCTGTGGGGTCGTGACTGATTTGAAGTAGGTTACTGGTGCATCGGACAAGACACTTCGCCAGTGGGATCTGACCACAGGACAGTGTGTTCTAACAATGGACATTCTTTGGGCCATTTCACACTCTTCGATTGGTGCAGCTGGTGCATCGTCTCCCGCTCCACTATTTCCGGGCTTAGTGGCAGCGGGGGCTAATTTCGCTGTTCCTACGCCGCCATGTGCGGATGGTAGCTGGGAGATGTACCAAGACTTTGTGGGGGCTGTACAGTTCTGGGGGTATGCCCTTGTAAGTGGGAGTGGCGACGGTGCAGTAAGAATGTGGGACAGTAAGTCATCTACCCAATTTCGTGGTACGTAGATGGAATGACATGTTCGATTACAACAGTGCGCACCGGACAAGCTCACCGAACACTTGCAGGTCACACTGGGCCCGTGACCTGCCTTCAATTTGACGAGATCCATATTGCCAGTGGTAGTCTTGACAAGTCCATACGGGTACGTGTCCAAACTACAAAAGGTGTAAAGCGTGACGCTGAAGACCCTGGCAGATATGGGACGTCCGCACGGGTAGCACGTTTGAAACAATAAAGTACGACCATGGGGTGACTTGCTTGCAGTTCGACTCGCGCAAAGTTATTGCTGCAACTGGTGAGAACGGCATCAAGGTAGGCACCGTCCCCTGATGTGCCTGCCCACTTTGTAACTTACTCGCGGCAGATATATAATCGCACAACGATGCAACATTCGACGCTTACGACCAACGGTCATACGCGTCCCGTTCAGCGGTTGCGATACATGGACAGGTATCTGGTGTCGGGTGGGCGCGACGCTACGGTCAAGGTGTGGACGCTTTGAGGGCATGATTTAGCAGTCATACTGCTACCACGGAGCGCGATCGTGAATACCCTTAAGCAGCTTATCTCTCGGTAATGAAAGGCGGTAGATCTGCAATGAATGTAGCATACACATTTTTATTCTCTCCATCGAGTCTGCCTTGTCACGTGAGCGCGTCGGCGTTCTGCTATCGTCGCGACGAAATGTGAATGACATGCCACCGCGACCGACCCATTCACTGCATACGATTTTTTATCTATGCTGCCTGTCCAGGACACCCACGGCAATGCTCGTTCGGGCATTCCTATGCCGTCTACAGTGAAGAAAGCGCCTCCGTCATCCGTACGGATGAGTCTGTCTGGACCAGCGTTACGCGCTCCATACGTACCACCGATGGGTTCCGGTCCAAGCTCGAACCCACGACACTCTATCTACAGATCCCAGAATGCCAACCCACTTCTACAAAGCACGTCCAAACCAAATTACGGAAGAACTCCTCTTCACAAGTAAGTAATCTGTCTTTCTTTCGGTAGGACGTTGCGCTCATTCACACAACTGCGTTCTCCGATCCCATTATACAGCTCTACGCGACGTGGATCAATATGGACAGGGAACGCTGCTATAGCTGCGCCGTCTGGAAGCCAAACGCTAAAGGATCCCCGCCCCATTCGCGAACGCGCCTACCAATCAAAGATGCGTCAAGAGATTTTCTCCTGGCTTCAT
Organism: Pisolithus thermaeus; assembly: GCA_024663475.1. Classification (NCBI taxonomy): domain Eukaryota; kingdom Fungi; phylum Basidiomycota; class Agaricomycetes; order Boletales; family Pisolithaceae; genus Pisolithus; species Pisolithus thermaeus. The sequence continues at coordinate 72,560 of JANFAF010000054.1, forward strand.
GCTACGGGCTATGAAATCTCGATACAAACCCTGACGAACATCACCGGAAAGGACTATCGTGCCATGTTTCAACACCTCGTGAATCTCATTGACCCCTGTTATCCATTCGAACCCAAAGTACGATTCGAAGACGAGTTTCAACCGGCGTTGAGGGCACTTCGGTATCCTTTTGTCTCGCAGATGGATAACAAATGGTTAGCAGCACCAGGAAGCATGCATTCATGGCCTGCACTTCTTGCAGTGTTACATTGGCTGGTGGACATCGGCAAGGTATGGCGCGTCCGTTCGTTGTTTTTGTACCTCACGCGTTATACCAGGCACGATTACAATACTTGGAAAGTGAGGATCCGACCCTCCAGAACGTAGAGAGAATGCCGGAAGAATTTCACGAGCCTATGCACCATCAAGCACTAGCTTTCGAGTATTTCTCTGAAGCTTATATCGCATTCTTCCATGGCGCAGATGTGTTCACGGAGCAGGACAGAGCACTTGAAGTCCGCTACGGTGAAGCAATTGGCTACGTTGTCCGAATCTCATTCTCACGCACTGTAACAGCCAAGAAGAACGAGAGAGTGTTGAATGATCTGGAAGAACAAAAGGAACAACTTGCTCAACTGCAAGCTGAGCTTGCTCAGCTACAAACTTCAGGAGTAAGGGGAAAACTCTTCCTGGCATCGCTTCCTCACGAACTCTTTCAGGCGCCTCTGGAGAAGCTTCAGAAGGCACACGGCTACCTCGTTAGCGATCGAGCAAAATTTCACGACGTTCTCCAGAGGTTCGAGAGTAGGAAAAAGCACCTGATTGATACCATCGCACACGAGAAAGCCGAGTTGAATATGCGAAGTACGGTTCTTCATTGCCCCTGGTATTTTCACCAACCCTTTCGTAGCCACGAACCTCGAACAGCTCAAGAGCGAGCACAACAAACTACTTGACACCGTGAAAGCTCAGAATCTCACGCCCGAAGAGGTAGCACGTATGAACAGTGATCACGAGACATTGTCGCGAAACCTCGAGGAACTAAAGCACAAGATATCCGAGACGCAGAAAGCTGTCATGTCGCTTGAAGTGATGATGACGAACCGGGGGGCAGCCGCAGAGGAGGCACTGGACCTGTACACGAATCTATTATCATCCCTTGGATTATTCCCTCCGCTACCACCCCCTTTTGAAGGTGTCGACCTTACTCTCCAACTTAACCTGGCGACAACGAACGTGTCACAGTTGTTGATTGGCGAAGATATACGCAAAGTCATCAAACCTACGTTGAGTGCTGTTGCGGAATTGAAACGGACAAAGCGTGCCGAAGTAGAGAGTGAACGAATCAAAGTGGATAATGATCTCGATCAATTGACATTGGAATGCGAAAACGTATACGAGGAAGTTAGGGAAGTGGAGAAGAAAGTGGTTGTTTTGAATGAGCAAGCAGACGAACTTCGCGATGTGAGTAGGGCAATCTTACTGTACGTCTCCATGTCTGTAATTTGGTCAAATAGGCTGCCCAGCAAGAGTCGATGGTCAGCAATGCAGAGGCAGCCCGTCTGGAGAGGGAACTGGCTCATGCACGGACAGCGGCATTATCGAGTGGGATGGGCGTGAAATCTCGGTTACAGGCGCTGCAATTTGAGTAAGGAATCCACTTGCACCGCTGAGCTGGCATCCTCACTGTCTGTTAGCTATCGAGAGCAACAAGCAAAGATAGCGCGCCTCAAGGACGAGACCATTCGGGCGATCGCTAAGAACAGTAACGAAATTGCTTTGTTTAAAGAGGAAGTATCGTCACGCCTGAGAAAGCTTAGGGATTTCGTTGAAGAAGGAGGGTGAAACTGATTGTGTGATAGGGTTCAGGGTTCAGGAACCTTGTTTTGTGATGCGGCTGTGAGGCTGCGCGAGCCAGTCATCTCACGGTGATCCTTCACACTGGAGACGACTCGGGAAGTGCCCACTGCCGTCAACCAGGAACCTTGCTTGCTCTTGCATACTTTGGGGATCCAAAACTATTGACAGAAGATGCCCGCCTACAGGAACTTGATAATGAAACAGAGTAGAGGGAGATGGGCGGCGAATCTACTACAGCGATAATCAAAGATTTTACGCAATGTATCTGGATCTAACTTAACTCAAGCATTGCAGCAGGGTGGTCGAGCGTCATGAAAAACCAAGCTGCACGGCGTCTTGCAGTGTATCTGTAACTGGATCCGGAATGTGATTGTACCCGGAGAGCGGGCATGGCTGTCATGAAAGAAGCAGCCTGATACGGCAGAGAGGCTGTAACGGCAACCTGTCGTCCACCACAGGGGGGACAATCGCATCACAGAGCCTTTTACGCGAGCCGTTGAATTGTGAAAAAACAACAGGGCCCCACAGCCTAATTTTGGGGGACTCCACTTTGTTTCCCACCAGAAGGAGCCCTCTTTTTCGACGCTATAAAGCTCTCATGCCAGAGAGGGCCCTGGTCATTTCTATCTGACCCACGATGAACACACTCTGCAGACGCGTGCCAGGTGCCCACAACAGCAACGCCTTCTTGTCCAACCAGTGCCGTGGTACGTCTATCTTTCTGTCTCGGGCATTTTTGGGTAGGAAGTTAAAGTGCTACTATCCCATGTTTGGACCTTGTCAGGCCAGTGGGGCTCTCGTCGCACAGCACTCCCATTTGACGGGCAAATCCGCGCGCTCCATTGCTCTCCACGAGTCCTCAATCCATCCGAGTCCTACGCCGCCGACGATCACGTCGTTCCAGACTACTACATTAGGCACAAGCTGGGTCGCAAGGGAAACTCTAAATCCCAGGCAGCTTCGACGTCCTCCTCAACAAGCCCAGTAGCCCAAACTTTGTCTTCTTTCCAGGCTCGAACGGTGGCGACAGACGCGACGGTGGATTCAGCGCCCGCTCCCCTGCATGAGAACCCGTCAACCCTGACCACACGCGCAATCAAGGCCCGTAAAGAAGAGGAGGCTCCACTCATGGAACAACTTTTTGACTCCGTACTTTCCGATGAGATTGCGGCGAGCACGCGCCGCCTCAGGGCGAAGATCCCAGTTGAATACTACGATCCTACTCATGACGTCATACGTCACCCAAGTGGGTTTGTCGTTCCCGGCAACGGGCATGCCAGTACCAGCGACGCTGCGCGTGCCAAGGAGCATGCTCGGGATGATGAAGAGGATCGTGCTTTACAAACGACTAATGTCGCGGAGCGCGTAAAGGAGTCCGACTTGGACTTCGTGCATGCCGCGTGTGCGAGCACCCGCTCCCGGATGGGCAAAGTACCATGCGAAGTTCGCGAGCCCGACGGCACGTTCAAGCATCCCAGTGGATTCATCCCTCCCACTTCCGTTCAGGAGTTCGAGTGCGTCGACAGTCTGCCCTCAATGGGTAGAGATACCGAAGTGGTCGTCAGGCAACGCGTGCATGATTCCAAGCGTTAGGACGCTATATTTGCATTGGAATTGGAAGGGTCGGATAATCGACCAGTGACCCTATTTTGAATGAGCAGTTCCGTCGTTTCCGTAATATAACACTGTCAACTGCATCATGGCTTGTAGCAGTACATACATAATTCATCTTACACTCCAACCAAATGACAAGGCGAACACTTTGCCCGGTGTACATTACTGTAAAAGCTTTTGAATTCACTCGTCTTTCCAGGCCACGGTAATCGAAAGTAAGCAATATATTGTGAAGACTGTAGACAAACAAAATCATACCGCCCAGGGCAAGGAAAATCCCAGCGCTGGCGCACAAATTTACCCACTGTCCGTCGAAGCAAAAAGACTAACACGCTATTTATGGTACTTGCTATGGCGAGGAAAAGCACACTTGCTGGGGAATTCGAGAAATCAATACTTTCAGAGTGGCCTGTAACTGTTTTCGGGGTCTCGGCCGTTACGATAGTAGTCCCTGGACCTTCCACTATCCCGCAGCGATGCGGAGTGCCTGTCGCTCGCATACCCGTTTCCAGAGTAGTTGCTCGAGTTAGAGTAGCTAACAGGTTCATACCGCGAGGACCGAGGACTAAGAGAGCGACGACTGACAGGACATTGTCAACTTGCCGAAATCAAGTCGTTCAGGCGTTCACGCACCGATATCGGGCAGTCTCCAAGCTGCGGCTGCGGGGTTCATCGACAGGACGAGGCGGGGTTGTCGGCCGACCACGTTCCACACGTTCCGGTTGTTCATAACCACTACGAAATACGTTAATCACTGGTGTAAGCAGGTCCCGTAAATTAGTCATAGCATACCGCGGAGGCCTTTCGTTGTAATCCCGGCGACTTGGAGGGGGGCCAGGCGGCGTCCTTGGCCGACCGCTAATCGGTGGCTCATACCTATCATCCACAGGTCTTCTATCATACCGATCGTAATCCCTAGGTGGTGCCGGCGGATTTCTCGACGAGACTGAATCCCGCTCGTATCCGGATCGGTCGTAACGCGAGGACGGTGGGCCCCTAGTCCTGTATTCGTCGTAATCACGCGAGGACCGCGGAGGTGGCATGGGGTAATCACGCTGGTCCTTTGGGGGACTTGGCAGGCGTCGGTAATCCCTTGAAGGCGGCGGAGAGGAATCATAATAGCGACTCTCTCGAGACACATACCGACCAGTATCGTCTCGGTGATAGTCACGTGATGTTGGGTACTCTCGCGGACGTAGGCGATCAAGTAGAGTCGATTCAGTCGCAGTTCCACTGCGTCTGGAAAAATGTGTATGAGTGACAACATGAAGAACACACTCATAGGTCAACCTACGAGTGTGTACTTTGGCGAGAACATTCCCTGTCAAACCGCCTGTGAGTAAGTTCGCACCTATGGTGCTTAGAGCGTGCACACTTTGCCCAGTGACCATTTTCTCCACACTTAAAGCATGCACCGGGATCCTCGGTTCGTTTTGTAGCGCGTCCCTTACCGTGCGCTATCTCGACGCGGACCTTGTTTCCCATGAAATACCCCTCGTGATACTTTGCAACGCTTTCTTCTGCTGATCTGCGGTTATCGAATTCCTGACCAGTATGGTTGACATTATCTGTGACAAGCAACACTCAACATACTCACCACGAAGCCATAGCCAGTCCTATAAAAAAAAAAAAAGAAAAAGAAAAGCACGAGTTCAAACGTGGGCTACCAAGAGCGGAAAAAACTTCTGACTCACTTCAACTCGATATTGATGATATTTCCGAGTTTTCCAAACCCATTCCGGAGGTCCTCGGGGCGTGTGTTTTCGGGTAGGCCGCCAATGTATACTTTGTTCGGCTGCGCGAGACGCAAACTGGAGTTTCAATACCAGGAAGACAGAAGGCAAGAGTTACGGGAAGCAAAGTAGACATGGCCGGTCGCAGAAGTAGAACGCTCCTGCATGAGAAGAGAAGCACATCGGGGACTAGCCAGATCTTAATGAACATGTACGCGGCGACCCAGCCTGGCAACAGTCAAACCAACAGGAACCAGCGGTGCCCAGTAAATATCAAGCATCCAGCCATGAGACAGTAGGGAGTGACCAAGCAACAGCAGATGTCGCCATGACGAACGAACAGAGGACGCAGGAGAGACGAAACGAGAAAACAAGTGAACAGTTAAGCACCTTGGGTGGTCTGTCGCGAGAAGCGTCGTCCCTGGGCTTGAGGTTGCTGGTCCCCATGTCTTCGTTGTTACTGTTTGCAAGAGCAGAGGGGTCATCCGCAGCGATGGCAGTCGGCAAGTCATCCATGACAGTATCATGGTCAAGTTTTACAGGGCCCATATCATCGAGGTCTTGGTCGTCTACTGCGCCCCACCTGTCCCTCGTACGGATGTCATCCACGACACTGGGGGAGGCAGCCATCACGCAAGTGGTGGAAGGAAAGCAAAAAGTTGTGTTAACCGAGCGCCCACACAGGGGAATGAGCTTAGAAATCAAACTCCGCTTGCTACGTAGCCAATTACATAAACAGTCCATTGGAAAAGAAAAAGAAAAAGAAAAAAAAATAGGTATGTATCCGTCCGTCCTCAAATTATACATCCCCACTACAGAAGTGTCAAGATACCGCTAACAATGCTCGTCGCCACAAGAACGCTGACACCAACGAAAATTCTCCCATCGAGAGCTGCAATCGGAGTGCCACTAGACGATTTTGATCCACTAGTAGATCCAGCACCGGTGGGGGTCGTCGATGCAACTCCACTAGGTAACGTGGGCACAAAGGTACCAGTGGCCGTCGACAAGCACGAAGATGCCACCGAAGTAGGAGAGGATTTAGCATTCGTATTGACGGTGCCGTTGCCGCCAAAGCTGCACGACTGAGTATTGTCGCCAGTGGCGCTGTAATACTCGCTCATAACGTATGACAACATGATAGCTAAAGGACATAAATGTCAGCCAGCGCACCTGCTCACACAGACACAACACGTACTGGGGTCGCACTGAGAGACAAGGCCATACGTGCCACTCGTGCCATTGGCGGAAATATCATTGCAAGATCCTCCGGACTGACCGAGCAGGCTGCAGCCGTAATCCAACAGGGAACCCACGATTGAACTATAGTTGGATGTCGTGGGAGTAAATTGACAGTCGAGATTGTTCTCTAAGCACGTGCATGCTGATAGGTTGGGTGTCGGGGGTAGGCTAGTTGAGGCTTGGAAAGTGGAGTTCTGTTGAGGGCACGATGGGTAGCTAGTCGAACCGGCGGAACTTTCCGAGGGCGAGTTTGGAGGCGATGCCTGGGCATATTGTGCCGCCAGATTATCAAAGTCTTGACCAGTGATAACAGACCCATTGGACGATATATTCACCATGCCGAACTGGCCTTGGGAACTGGTTGCCGGAAAGTATGAAAACGCGACGCCACCAGACCAGTCGGGGGACATCTCGGAGCTGTAAATGGCACCAACTTCGGTCCAAGGGCGTGGAGTCCCCGCAGTAATACAACCGAATTCACTGAAGTAGGCCGGAACATTATACCCAGCGAACTCGCCCTCCGTACCCGCATAAGCAGCTTCAAAGGAGGAATTGCCACACCACTCGCTAGAACAGAGTATAAGTTACACCGACACAACGCGCCGGTCAAATAAGACTGACTAGTTGTTCAAGCCATAAAGATCGATAGCGGTTGCACCTGAATTCGAACCAGACGGATCGCAGGACAGGTAATTAGCCAGGGGAACGATCCATGATGCATCTCCATCTATAGCTGCATAACCAATCAGAGCGGAGGATTTAATGGAGTTGCTAAAATCATGCATCAGAAGCGTGTTTGCCAAAGTAGGAACGTTGTCACTGCTCACAGGTAAGCTTTGACGTCACGAGCTGCGGCTTTGACAAATGTGGCAGCATCGGTTTCATTCGACTGCGTAATAACCTCATTCCCAACGTTGAAGGCAAGTACGTTGTCGTACTTTGCAAATGTGTTGACGGTCTCGAGGTAGAGATCCAAAAGGTTCGTAGTCCATGCAGGAGATGTGCTGGCAATGGACCCATTGACTGGCAGTGATAAATCGATGCTGACAAGCTACAGTTTGGCGGACGGCAGGAGTACGAAGGACAAAAACTCACATAGCGTATATACCTGCGTTGCTGAATAATTCCATACATGAGTCGTGGTTGAGACTAGAATCGACGCTGTAAGCTCGAATAACGTTGACTCCAAGTTGTTGGAGGTAGGGTAGGTCTCGCTGGCAAGAGGTTCCGTTGGCGAGAGAATCAATATAGGTAGATGGCTCCAAGGTTGGATTGCTAGCGTCAGCCACGATAGTACCTATTGACAATACATAAACCTCGAACGAAGATGGAACACGCATTACGTTTCACAGACCTTGTTGTTGGTATGCGACACCTTTGATGTAAAACCTGTTGCCGTCCGCAGTATAGAGGTACCTACCAGCCCTTGCGACCTGTTGGATGGCACGCACGCCGGAGACGACAAGAGCTACCGCAGTGAGGCCGGCAGCGATGCGATACAGCGAGCGCATAGCAGCCAGCTTACTAGTTTTTAAATCCGGAAGGGAGTGTGGAAAAGAGAAACAAAAAAAGAGTGAGCGGGCGTGACTGGTGGTTGACTGCTCTTCTCACCTTCCTCGGCAGCGTTTTATCAATGGTGCCGATTAGTAATACGTCATCACTTGACACCCTGCAGGCACAAGTTCTAGACGCGTTGGACCTAAATTTACAGTAATGAATTAATGATCATGGAGTATACGACACACAATCACACGGATTCATCACACATGTACTCGCATGCAAGGTTTGCCTACGGGGGTTGTGCGCGGGGTATGTCACGAAACAATAAATTCAAGGTCTTGCTCCCTTTCACGTTCAAGCAGAACATTTTGGTACCGCCCGCCTAGCTCAATCGGATAGAGCGTCAGACTCTTAAAAGTTAGGCGATCTGAAGGCTGCGAGTTCGACCCTCGCGGTGGGCTATGATGCTTTTCTCCTTTTTTTTTCTCTCCTTTTCTTCCTTTCAATACTCACCCCCACCTTTCGTCACACTGCCTCTTGTTCAACAGCTTCGTCCGCTCCGAGTCAACGATGGCATAGAATTGCACAATAAGTACAAAAACGTAGTGCTGCGACAGTTTAAGCCATTAAAGAGAACATTGCTTTAGATGATGGAGGGATCAAGATTAACGCTATACAAATGCGACGGACGGTGGAGAAAGTGAAGTGTTCAGAAAGCAAGCAAAATAGTACTGCAGCGAAATTGGTTGTATGCCGGATCAATGTACAATTGCGGTGGTGGTATTGATCGAAGCCGGCCGATCCCTTTGGCGTAAATACCTTCCAAACAAACCGCCAGCTTGAGCGAGCCATGCAACGCGAATGAGGTATCGGTCGTCGAAATGTGAAGGCCATAGAATATACATAGAAATAGGGATTGGTGAGAACCACGGCATCGGCCGAATTGAATCGGCATGCAACTCGACGAGTCACCCTTTCACATGCCGTAGCCGTAGTTCTGGTAAGGATCATTTAACGATCCAGCAACCCCAACGTTGCCAAACGGGCTCACGTTCGCATACCCGGAAACACCAGAGTACCCACTACCGTGGGAGTGGGGCGGGGTCAATCTAGTGTTGTGAGGAGAGTGGCTTTGCAGAACGTATTCATCAATCGAGCGCGCTCCAAGACCGTGCATCTGAGGAGCCATTGGACCGTGACCATACGATCCTTGGCCTTGCATCCCGTACAGGCTAGGTTGAGAGCCGTAGAGGTCCGCCATAGGCATATTTTGAGGAATGTGACGCGTAGTAGGGCCTAGAGGTCCGTGTCCAAGTCCGACAGCTTGGTTGCCGAGGTTCATGTTGGCCATTGCCTGGGGACCTTGGTAACCACCGCCGTAGTTGTCGACATGTTCGCGTTGGAGCTTGTTTTGAATCCGTTTCCCGTAAGGGGTATTCCGAATCAACGGCAACACGGGTCGAATGCCTTCGACAAGCAAGGCGCGTTGACTAGCCTCCGCATAATCCAGGGCAGTCTAGAAGAAAGAATTGAGCACAAATGAATGGTTCAGTATGCACTCCTCACTTGAACGCAGTAGTTGCCATATGAGTCCCGCAGAAGTTTCTCCAAACGCGACCGGTTGAGAAGTTCTTCGATAATTATCTTCCTAGTGTTGTGCTCCGCAACTCGGATGCACTGGGCGGCGGATAAACCAATGAAAAAAATGCCAAATATCAAAACCAACCTTCTCAATCACATTCGAACTAAATTTCTGTACAGATAACGCGCAGATATTCCCCGTGAATTGACGGATGACCGCATCACTGAAGCGATTGTCGTTCAGATCTAAGATATATTGCACGACCTTAAACACTGGTAAGCAGTAGCGGTCAGTAGAACGAATGTAACGACTCACATAGTTCCCATACGGATCCTGAACCAGGGTGAGAGCATTATAGGTGATTTCGTTCACAAGCTGGACGCGCTGGTGATCGGAAGCGTGATCAATGCACCGCTGTAGTACACAACATCCGTGACGATGGGTAGCAACTTCCACGCAATTAGCGGCAACAGCATTGTAAATGAACTGTCACAAAATCAGATATTGCTACGGAGGACTTTCCGGCTCCATACCTGATTGTCCTCTGGAGCAAGCTTGTTGAGGCACTTCTGTATGACATGATTGCCGTTGAGATCTTTGATTAGCACAACAACGTGAAGGCTAAGCGCGACAATGATCGAGTGAATCTGTATATTATATCTTTGATCAGCCTACGCTCTTGCCGTAAGTGTTGAAGCGAGAAGACACTGGGATCTGACTTGCCTGCCGTCTAGTTGACAGGAAGTCAATCATTTTTTGTACAGCACGAGTACCGTGCATGTTCAGCGAGATATTGACCAAATCCTGAGCAACGGACTCGCAAATTAGATTCCGTTGCTCGTCCGTAGAGTACTCCAGCAATTTCTGACATAGGTAGTTGCCAAACGGGTCTTTGCAACAACGTAAATATCACTGCAATAACAGGACGAAAAATACATACCCGTCATCAAATCGGCAAAATGACCAAAGGTTTCCCGGAATATCATGTCACGGTGTTCCGGAATACCCTCTTCCAGTTTCTTCTGGAGGTAACGGCATCCATGCTGGTCCTTGCAAAGGGGTAGAATCTCTCCTTGTAAGTCCTCCAGGCGAGTACCTGCGAAGCGGTTGACTATGGAGGATACTCAGCCATGCTACGCCAGGAATGTAAGGAGAACTTACGATCCATATCACCTCGTTTATGCTTGGGTCCATGGAGCCCGTTCATTTTCCCGTCAGGCGCCCCACGACCCATCCCGAGTCCGTAGCGCGAGCCGCTGTGATGATAGAGGGCAGTCGAACCACCGGCAGCACCATTCACATCATGGCCACCGCGATCAAAACCATAATTGTTGTAGCGCGTACTATCGAGCTGGTTGTTGAGGTTATACGCAGAATCAACGCTGTATTGCTGTAACGGTACTGAGTGAGAGGTAACAAGAAAAAAAGCTGTCCTCGAACCTCAAACGACAACGGGGCAGATCCGTCGTATTGACCCGACGGAAGGCGCGACAAAGATGGCTGAATATCAGTTTTAGTCTCGTTGCCCAGGTGCTGACTGCCTTGAGCTGAAATACGACCGCTCATGTTCTGACCGTCCGGAGTCAGCGGAGTTCCAGGAGCTTGGAGCATATGAGAGTTTCCGTTCGTAATAGAGAGAGGCGTAGCAGGCACTGATCTCGTTGTGGAGAAACTCTCAAGGGCCCCTGCAGGAGAACTCCTGCGAGAGGAGGGCACTGCACCAACCGATCCGAGGGTAATCTGAGGATGTTGGCTGACCGGCGGCGTCGATGTTCCAGAAATTACACCAGACAATCTGGCACTGAGATCCAGGGAAGACGACGTAAGTGTAACCGTCGGCGTTGTGACAGTGCGGCGTTCAGCACGCGAGGCAAGGCCTTCCGGAATGCGAGGATTGCCAGTAAATTGTGGCCACTCGGACGGCTTGTCGCGGCCTGTAAACGAGTTGCGTGGGGAAGTTTGCGAGCGGTGCGCAAGATCCAAAGCAGCGGACGACGTTGATATCTAGCCTAACATATAGGTTCGGTGGGGAATGCAGACTAGAAGTGCTCACCTTATTTGCATAAGCTGCAAATTTGTCATTGTCTGACGTTGGCAAGTTTCTCATCGCATCTTTGAAAGGTCAGGAAACTAACACAAAAAAAGAAGGATGACTCACTATGCATTTCCTGGTCTAACTGTTGGTCGAGCATCATGCCAACGTTAAATTGTTGGCCAGCGCGGGGGTGATCCTCCTCGCTAAAATGCGCTCTCGTCAAGATGGACTGAGCAGCAGGACCCGGACTCGGAGAAGCCCCGGTAGGCCTTTCACTGGATAGGGCCATGCCTCTGAAGTGTTCCGCGAGTTCTTCATCGTGACTGCTTGTAGACGTGCGACGACTTGCCGGCATGCTCTTCGCTCCTCCACGAGCGTACTGACCGTTGAGCACATGGTTTGGCCCAAGCTCGGGGGAGCGATCGACAGAGGGTGCATAGGTGACAGACTTCCTCTTATCAACAGCGAAGCCAACAGCTTTGGACAGAACGTCGGCGTCGACCGAAGAATGAGACAGTGATGACTTGGCGAATCCGTCTCCTTGCAGGATGGCATTTACGCGGGGAGGAGTCGTCGGAGCAGAGACAGCCAAATGAGCGGAAGTCATCGAGTCGTACGGGATACTGAGGAGCTCCTGCGCCTGCTGCTGCTCCAACGCACGCATCTGATCTTCGAACATCTTCCTTTGCAGTGTGCGCTGACGTTCGTGTTCCAATCTCTTTAGCTCCACGCGCTTTTGACAAGTATCGGGTTTGAGATCTACGACCTTGTACGGAGGACAGTTGAACGCAAAAAACTCACCGCCGAGATATCGGGCATATTGGTACCCAGCCTCGCAGCCTGCCACGCGTCGCGGTCGCTTTTTTAAGAAAACAAACGTTGCTGTATTAGAGGCTGGACATACCGAGTCTGCGAGGTCGAGGAAAGCAGGAGGGCTCTGCTTTCTCCCATCGGAGGTACGATTATCGGCTGAAACATTAATGTTTTCTGCAGTACTCATCCCGAGTAGTGAAGGCGGACAACTTTTCTTCCAAACGTTCGAAAAGATATGTGACGGAGCGAAAGAAGATTAGAAAACGGTAAGACTAGTCGCACAATGGTAACCCTGCATTGAATCGACGCGAGTGATCAGAAATGGCAGAGACCGAGAGACGAGTACCGAGTGTCTTACCTGCAAGCCAATTTAAGCCCGTCTAGTATATTGAGTGATGGTACAATGAGGGTGTAAGGCCTGCTGCGGCCACGGCACGAGGTAGATGAGCAGCTGACGTCGTGTTAGATGACTGTGAAATACCTGTTGGGAAGTGTCCAGATTTTTTCAGAGCGCAATGCGAGGGAGGACGCTGATGCTTGTGTCGTTAGGACCAGCGAATTTAAGGCACTTCGGTAGCGCGTGGGGGGGTGTTAAAAAGCCCGGACTTGGCCTTATTTTTCAAAGTCCGCCTATTTTTTTTTTCTACCTACTTCTTTTTTTTCTTTTGCGTAAACGCCGATCGTCCTGATATGACCTCTTTTTCTATTCCCCGTGTCATCTCAGGCCCCCACCTTTGTGTCCGTTTATTTGATGCTACATGTGTGGTGGTGCTCCGTCGACCTTGCATACTTGTCGTAGGATTTTATTTATTATTATTATTATGGAGCAGCCGCCATTACAACATGCCGCAAAATGAATTGACACCATTCAAATGTTCACGGATGCTCTTCTTTGACACTACGTCGGCTATGGCACGGTGGTTGCGGGTTCACAGACAAGCGTTCACTAGCAACCGCTCTCGTATACATGAATGACAGTGGACGGCGCAGTCAACGACGATCCGTCACTGAGCTTCTCTTCCGTAGATGGCTCATGAGGCGCACGTCCATTCATGACTTTTCCCTCGTCTGTCTGCTCTGTATGGTGAACACGTATACCCTTAATCGTCCGCCGATCGTCATCATCTTCACCGCCAGGCGGCCTGTCAGACTCCTCAGAACCCGACGAACTTGCTATACTCGACATCGCAGGCGACTGCGGCCCTCCTTCGCTGTGTTCACATGCAGACCTGGGAGAAAAGCGCGAGATGGAAGCCGGGTTTCGGGGACGCAAGAAGCCCGTTAGAGGCGGGAAACCAAGCGAAAGCTTGGGGTACCGCGAGTGCGAGTTCCCCTCGGTAGGTGTAATGGTCCCCACTCCAGTGCCACTCCGGGAAGACGAATCGACCTCCAGAGGTAGTTCTGCATTGACAGAGTATGGACTCCGGCCCGCCTTGGGCGTATCAGAAGACAGGTAAGTAGGAGTTGAAGACGGTGACCCAGGAGGCGTGGCCAATCCCGAAGTAGCCGGGGAATCTGGTATCCGCGAGTATCTGGTTAATCTGGTTAATGGCACTGTAAACCGAGCCGAGTCTAAAAAGCGCCGAGCGGACACTAACCGGAGGTGTGTACATTCTCCGTCTGTAAGTGTAAGGAGTAAATTTTTCAAATTAGGTAAGGTATGTCGCATATCAAGAGCTCGCAAGTCTCGCTCCGCCATAAGCTTTGAAGCGCGTTAAGAACCTAAAACTCAGTCACAGAGTATGACTCACCATCTCAATGTCTTTGTTCAGTAGAAATACACCATATTCAAATCTGTAAGTATCAACACCTTTGGAAAAAAGTGGAAACCTTGAACAGGCAATCAGTTTTTGTGTGGGAACTCAGTACACGAGATATTACCAACATTCGCGGACCAACCATGGCGGAGATATTATCCCTGATCAGACTTCTGCTTCCAACATAGGTGACAGGATACACCAGTCCTTTTCCCATGTACGCGGCAAGTAGCTGAACCATATGTGCGGCGTACCCCAAGGCAGTGGCGACTGCGTCTTCCGTCACTTCCTTGTGAGACGGCAGCGAGAGCGGAGGCGCTGGTTCATTTCCGTTCAGCGGGATTGGCAAAGGAACACCGAGAATTGTGTACAGTAAGTCGGAGGGAGAGTCAAGCTCGATCGGGTATATGGTGGCCAATACGGATATCAACGATGTCCGGGTAGCTGGTATACGATTGCGTGTAGCCACAACAGCACTTCTGAAACAGCCAAGGAGAATTGTAGACGCGTTAGTTTCCGCGAGTCAAAACTCACCTCTGCTCTGCAACTCTCTCGGCTTGACTTGAAAGTAAAGTGGTACTTTCAGCATGTACAGCCCTGGCGCTTTCGAGGCTCTCTCTACGTGCTTGTATTTGTTTCCGGCGCGTAGCAATGTCCTCACGCACTGCGTGCAAAAGAGACAAGTGAGAGAGACACGAAAAGGGTGAGGGCTCGAAAGCTTACAGGAATTCATGTGCTCGACGATGGCATGGACATCGGCCTGTCGGTCCTGAATACGCACCTCGCGCTCACAAACCTCCCGATTCTGACGAGCGGTCCCGCAGCCGCGACGTCCGTGGTTCAGTTCAGTGCACCAAGTAGTTCAAAATCAACACACCAGAACCAAGACATCACTACTTTCCAATAGCTTATCAGTCTCCCTTATGACAGCACGAAGCGATTCCTCGGTGTCTCGAATGCAAGATTGCAAAGTCACGAGTCTGTCATACCTTTTAACAGTAACTCTTTGATTGAAGATAGAATGGTGACACACTGAAAAAGTTCCTGCAAACTGGCAGTCCCAGCAGTGGACCTACGAGTTCTGCGTGACGAACTTAGTTGCGAATAACTATCGAATGCATGCACATTTTCAGTGGGGGTCGACGGAGCACTGTGGTCGAATCTGCGAATCTCGGCTTCGGGATCGGTGTTGTAACCAGATGGGGATACTGAGCGGGAGCGGGTAGGACCCTGACGCCGAGTTTGTGAGACGGGCACATAAAAGCTCTGTCCGGAGGGAGAAAAGGTTATCACGAGCGAGTTCGAAGGCAGGTAGGACTGGCGGTTGTCGAGCTTGGAAAAATAGGAGAGTAAACGAACTTGAAGTTGGGGACGGTCGCTGTATCTTACCTCGGACGGAAGTGGTACCAGGTCTGATAACGCTAAGTTCCATTCGTCAAGAAGCTTCCACTCCGACCCCTGTAGGGAGAGGTCGTTTTGGTTACTAACTTCCTTCTGCTTTCCTTTGGAATTCAATGGCAAGCCTCCTTCTTCTGTCTTTGCCCAAAGTTCAACTTTGACCGCGTTCGAACTTAAATCAGTGCCCCGGGTAAACTCGTTTGAGCCAGAGTCGACCGTAAAGATCGGATTGGTTGAAGGAGGGTGAATGGGAGATATGTAGTTGGGCACTTGTCTGGTTCTGACTTCTGGAGCGGGAGGAGACGGCTGGTTAGCACTCTTCTGCGAAGGGACGGAAGACGAGGGCTTGTGAGTCTTGAACGTCGATGTCGATGTCGTGGCCTTAGGTGGAGCGTGGGCTTTACGAACTGGGACGGTCACTCGCGTAGTCGTCGCGGCATTAACGCGCGTCGAAAGCGTTTTAACCGTGCCAATGCTCGCTGAACGCGATGTCCGCATCACCTTGGGCAAAGGAGGGACATGGGTATTGCCAGATATCGAGGGGGAGATAGCTGAACCCGGAAGTGGTCCACTCTCGGTGCTGGGCCTCGAGTTTGGACTAGCCTTAGTTGGTACAGACGATGGATGTGTTACAGTCTCCGGGACGGTGAGCGTGATGAATGTCTCTACGAGTCGTGACTTGATGACTCTCTCCAGCGTACGCTGGGAATGGTCAAAGGAAAGAGTAGTGGTTGGATGGGTTGACACGTTTGAGGAGGCGGAAGCCAGGGCTGCGTTTCCACCTGGACGCACGGCGCCTTTGCGGCGACTCCTTCCTTCGAGACTGCCCCTAGCTTCGTCCGGAGAGCCAGTAGCATCGTCAGCTATCAGGTTTTTCAATGTACTACCCGAAGCGGACGATATTCGACGGGACCGTTTGCGAAGAAGAGTCAAGTCAAGGTCATCGGAAAAGTTTCCAAGCGGTGTGAACTGAGGGTGGGCTGCGGGTTGCGACAGAGCAGTAGCGAACGCATCTCTGATTGGGAAGGGCGTGAGGTTGACAATCTGGAAGGAAGCTACGTGGCGAAGACGTCGCTGAAAGCATGCCTACATCACAAGAGTGTGATTCGAAGCCAAATCCTTGCAATGTGAGGGGAAATGCTCACCGTTGCACACCACGGCGACGGCGACGGCACACGTCCACCTGGCAAGCTGGGTGCGGGTGCTTTGTCCTGGCCACCCGCCGGCATGATCTGTTTCGAGTTTGACTCGAGTGCTCAGCCAGCAAAGCGGAACTGGCCACTCTGCTGCTATTAGGCATGTCAGTGACGATTGGCACTTTCCTTTCTGGGAATGTGCTCCTCGTGAAACCATCATCATGGCTGCGACCACTGAACCGACTGGAATTCTGGTACCCGAGATCGACGCACTCACGGCCGTTCTCAAGGTACATCTTGTCTCGATTTATGAGGGAACACAATCTAATATTGCGACCACAGAACGCACTCTTGAAGACCGGTCAGATATACGCCTTCCACGCTGACGCGCAAAGACTGTGAGCTGTCTGCCGTACTCACCGTCGTTATGTTCAACTCTCGCGCGAAAACAGTGGCTTGCGCAAATACGCTCCCCACCCACCTCCCGATCTAGTAGCCTCTCTTGGCCATGAACTACAGAAGTACGATCAACTGTGCGATGCTATCGAAATACGTGTGGTGTGTAACAATCTCCCCCATCCGTACCCCATCGTGCCATCTCACAGCCGCACTCCCAAAAGCTACACGCCATATCCATCCTGAAACGAGACTTGGCCCGTGAAGAATGTCGCGCCAAGCAGGCCGAAATAACCGCTATGGCAGCCCAGGTGCCACCGTCGGATGCAGGCTCGGTCACAGCGGATACTACCATGCAGCCTCCTCCCGCACCCATTCACGGATCCGCTCAGGGGTCCATCCCTTCCCGCCGCCAATCTGCAATCTCTTTGTCCTCACTTCACAGACAACCCTTCCCCCTCAAATTGGACTTGTCATCGTCGCGCATGTCTGCCGAAGAAGCCGCTCTTTACTCCAAGGGACTCCTTGCTTCTCCAGTATCACTCGCACCCAAGTCAGCGCGGCCGACAGGTACTAGCGACATCGACTTGATAGCTGCATTTGCCTCCGCTACCGCAGCCAATGCGCCGCAGCACGTGGACATCGACTTAACCATGGATGACAGTCCTCCTGCGATGATGTCAAGAATTAACGTTCCCTTGGGCAGCTCAGCTGACAAGCCGATTGAACTTGACTTGGATGGTATCGAAATGGATATGCCAAGCATGACAGATTTATTTGGAGATGGTCCGGAATCGAGCTCTGGGAGCGGACAGGTGGCAATGGATGGTCTGTTCACACCAACTGCCACTGAGGCTGGCGCCCCCCACGATGGTGTGCAATCCAAGGATACGAAATCGAGCAATGCCGCAGGCATGGAAATCCTCGATGCCTTGACCGTTGAAAGCAGTAACCATGGACCGAACCTGTTTGGAACTATTCAGAGGGGTTCCGGTGACCAGATGAACGACGGCAGCCAACAGACAGTACATGGAGGTGACTCTCCGGGATCGCTTCTAGCGAGCTTCACAAATCAGCCGCAGCATGCTTCTGGAGCTGAACACATGCAAACGGACTTCGACTTGTCAACAATAGATTTTTCCAGCTTGGACCCGGCTATATTTGGGGATCAAAGCATGGACATGGATACTCTGCTGAATATCCATCATCCAGGGGCCAGTTCAGACGGACAAAGGTCTAATCCGTAGCTACTCTTTAATGACATTTCTGTTATGAGTTGATGTGCACCAACGACGGGGAATGGCAATGACGACGCTTTACAGGTCATCATGAGGGTCTTTCGCCAGAATTTTCAATTTCTTGCGGAATGAGTGGGTGCCGTGTACTCCTACAGCACGCAACATCTCGTCGAGATCGGAAGCCAGACCTCGCCGTGTCACCTCGTCTACCCCTTGTACTTCCAAAACACTTTGTACAGCGCGAACTAGCCGACCCTCGGTAGGGTTCATCTGGTGTTTAGTGACAGACCGTACACCTCCTCTCCTCTTCTTCATTCTTGGAGCAGCCAATAAGGGCTCGACGAACTCGGTTCGGAACCGTCGCAATGCCAATGCCTCTAACGTGACGACGCGGTCCAAGGGACTAGCTGCCTCGGCACACAACTCTGCCTGTACAAGCTGCTGTGGCGACCCACCATCCCGATAACCCCACTTCTTGATTTCCTGCATACGCTTCTTCTCGAGTTTTTCCAGAATTTCCTCTCGCCCACTTCCCTCCTGAATTGACCTCACCATTGCGTGGAACATGTCACTAAGTGTTAGCCATCCTTTGTCTTCGTCCACAGCTCGCTTCACGTAGTGCCTGTTCACGTAGTTGAGAAGGCGGTTGATAGAACGTGCGCAGATGGCGTAGCGCTTGAAACACGGAATGAGATACTGAATCAACGTCATGTCGTCCTCCGGTGCACCGAGGTGCAGTTCGCGCACGAGATCCATGAAATACTTGTCCAAGTGCATGTACAGGTCC
Organism: Pisolithus thermaeus; assembly: GCA_024663475.1. Taxonomy (NCBI): domain Eukaryota; kingdom Fungi; phylum Basidiomycota; class Agaricomycetes; order Boletales; family Pisolithaceae; genus Pisolithus; species Pisolithus thermaeus. The sequence goes on from JANFAF010000054.1 coordinate 91,630, forward strand.
GCTCCCCTCGCCATCTGCTTTTCCCTGCAGTTGGCAACTGTGCTTGTTGCTTGTGCAGTGAAGTAATTGTAAGTGGCGGTGTGGATACCCATGCGATACGAAATATCGACAGCGGGCGCCTTCTCGAGGTCATGGGTAGGAGAACGGGCTATGTGATTGAGCGCCGGGAGGATATAGCCCCACAGTGCAGCAAGGGACGCGGATGGGTTCGCGGTTCCCACCGACGGATTCAACATTGTGGGGGGTAGCAGTGGCGACGGCTCCGGGTGCTTGCCCTTACCGACCGACATTGATATTTGGGGTGCGAAAACCGAGGTTTGGGCCATACTTTACGGTGAGAGGGTAGCCAATGCGTGTCAGCGCTAACGTCGCGGCCGAAAGAGTGGTACTCGGTGGGATCGAGGCCTGGACTCCAAGTCAACATCTGATGGTCTCGCAAAAAACTCATCCCTGAGTGGCACGCCAAACCGAGTCTGTTTCCGGTAAGAATGTAGTTAAGTTTGTACTTGCATAAGCAGTATGGTAAAATCACAAGGGTATGTACATCCTGGTAAGTAATACACCGAAATATAGCCAGATACGTCGACACTTTGCTATGCACACCTCTAGACGACGCCAAGAAGGACAGTCGCCCGTAAGCTTACCTCCTTTGGTGCGGGGCCGGACGGTTTTGGCTGCCCATCATCAATCCCATCGCTGCTGTCATCACTCCGTAGCGAACTTGACTTCCACCCCCAACTCTGGCTTACGGAAAACATGTCAGGGACGCTGGTGAAACGAGTGACCGAGGAACCGGTAGAACTCATGCACGAGACGGCAAAGTAAGCAGCCACGGATGGTCTAGGATCTCTGTACGGCTGGACTGGGGCTACAGGTGGCGCTGTCGCAGGAATCGCATTACCAAAGGATTGGTAGGCCTTGTCAGACGTGTGGGAGGTTGAAAGTGCTGAGTTGGGCGTTACACTCCTAGAAGGAGGGTGTATCGAAGGCGAGTAGTGAATCGTCGGTGAAGATGGCGATGTGGGAATATGGTGAGGAAGGGACGGCACCCTGTTATGGCTGCGCTCTCGTACAGGCTGCAGAGGAGAAGATGGGCCCGGTATAGGGTCCACGCTCGACTGACGATGAAGGTATATACCAAGTTGTGCACCTTTCTTACGCACCACCTGAACGTAAACATTAAAGAGACTGCCAGCATACCAGATCGTGTGTGAATGGAGCCGAGACTTCTCTTTGAGTGCGTCGATGTCCCAAAATTCCACCGCAAAACGGTACGGGGGGTATGGAGACCATCGTGATTTGCCGGTCGCGTCGCTCGCAATACACTCTAGTGCTGTCTTGTGCTCTGCTTTGAGGCCAAAGAAATTCGCCCCCGAAGTCCGGGTGGACTTGCTATCGGACGATGATGAAAGGTGTTCAAATAGTTGGTCCATGGATGCGCCATCCAAACCACTGCTGTCTCCGAGTCTCATAGACGAGTCCTGGAGAACGGGATGGTACACCTTGCCTTTCTCGTCGTCGGGCGTAGCCTGTTGTTCCGACGGAGAGAGGCGCGAGAGGATCTGAGCTGTGGTGAGGCATAGTCCAAGCTCTTTGTCACGCATTGGCGGGCTCGGCGAAGGTACGGATGGATTGGTAGACGATGCTGTGATGTGACAACGCAGTAAAGACTGGTTCCAATGCGCCGCTTGTAATACCGGCGTAGGCACGAACTGCCGTCTTGTTGAAGGTGAGATGTCCTGCGATATTGCAATGATATCTTCAACCAACTACAAGCGAGCCCAGCGTCAGCATTCTGTCCAGGAGGCGATGCGAGTACCTCACATACCATGTTGGCATAATAGATTCCTTCGGAAAACATCATTTCCCAGTCTTTTTCCTCGTTCTCGTCAATGCCTTGTTTCCTCCGAAGCTCGACCACGGCTCGGGCCAAGTCATATCTCTCGCGCTCCCCTTTGACGAACAAGGTATCTGAAGATATCAGCTCCCTTATCCACCTAGATGTCAATCCTCCCCTGGCCCATATTGTCGGTAGCCGAGCAGGGACGTGAACTACCGCCTCTTCTGACGGTCGGGACGGTAGCGTCTCTGCTCTTTTTCTCGTGGAAGGCACGACAGCGAACGGTGAGATAGGAAAGTCACGCCCTGAAGATGCCTTTTCTTCATACGCAAACATATCCGGACCCCACCTTGCCAGCCAACAAACGGCTGCCTCGCCTATCTTATTTGACACAGCTCCGTAGTCGAAGCAAGGCGTATAACACGGCCCATCCTCAACCTCACCCTCAGATTGCGCATCTGACTCCCCTGGATCTTCTTTCTGTACGACCAGCTCGTGCAGCTTGTCGGCGAGGAAGTCTTGTGGTTCAGCCTTACTAATATCGTGAGAAGTTAGTGTGGAGACAGAACTGCTGCCGGGGCTCGTCAGGACAGCGATCCTTTCCAGGCCAACGGCGGCATCAGGCTCATTGTCATCTGATGCCTCTATGGGTATACCCGTAGCAAAACGGAGATATGGTAAGACCGTATATGGTCCGACCGTGCTCAGGATACAGCTGAGCGCCTGACATGCAATCGTAGGAATGCTGAGGTAGACAGCAGTTGCAAGTAAAGAGAGGAGGAATCGAGGTGTCGCTGGATGATGGCCCTTCGGGAGTTCTGGGGGCGGAGAAGGAGAGGAGAATGACGGCGTGAGTGGTTGTGTCTTGGTTGGGATCAAGGAGGGACAGACGTGCAGTGGTGGTCCACCGCCATACAAACGTGAGATGCACACTCTGCGATGTAAATTATGTCAGGCAGCGCAATGCCAGGCCGTGATAACGTACTCGAAAGCTGGAGAACATGTGGTGTTAGGCGATGTAGTAATATGTCGTAGACGACAGACGTGCCTGCACGTGTAATGTTGCGATCGTCGAACACCATATTGATGTCCTGCTGTGCCGACAGACTTCCTGATGGACCAGGCGATGACTCGCGGAATCCAGTGGTGAAGAGCGAGTTAAAGAATCCCTGGCACCCATGAACACGGTACGGGACGAGCGCGTTACCGTCGATACCACTTACCGACTGGATAAGAACGACTTTATGGAGTTTGTAGATTGCTTGCCATGTTCCCCTGACATGTAGAGCGACATCTGCAGTTCGCGATTCCAGTAGGGAGTTGTAGATGTGTTGTTGAAGATCGACAGGAGGCGGGCTAGTGCCTGGGTTCATAAGCGGTTGATGCTCTAGCCTAGAAAGATATGATCTAGGAGAAACGTTCGCGGTGAAGGCGGGGAGGGATGTAGACGGACGCAGAACGTGACTGGAAGTTGAAGAAAGAGCACTTGGCAGGCGGGTGTCCATGAGTCCTCTCGGCTTGCGTCACACGCGGCAAGTCGTACATACTCAGCATTAAATTGATCACGTGCCCTTACTACTTATACACTAATTAGTTCAATCACTGAGATCATCCGAGACGAGCCTCGACGATGCAGCAACCTCATCCTCGTTTCTCAGCGTTATCGAACTCATCCTTGTCGTCTTCAGACCTTCTGTCCCCGACAGGGTCGGCGCGTTTCTCCCTCCCATCTGCCCCGTCGATCAATGCGACCCTCGGCCAAGCTCGACAGCGTCCCAACATCTATGACAGAAACCTCAACAAGACGCGATCATCAGAAGTGTCGTCTTCGGCCTTTGCGTTTCTCTTTTCAGAGATAGTTCAGTACACGCAGAAGCGCGTCAGCGGTATAAACGATCTCGAGAGACGGTTAGAACCATCCACTCGCTCTACCAAACCGTTGGCCGAGAGAGCACTCGTTATTTTCCTCTAGGCTAAACATATTGGGCTACCGCGTCGGAATGCGTGTACTAGAGCTCATGACTTGGCGCGCCGAATCGTCATCCAAGGCTCCCAAGCGAGAAATCCGCTTCCTCCCAGCTCTGATGTCCATCCACACCCAAGTCTGGAGAGCTGTATTCGGGAGACCCGCGGACGCCATCGAAAAGAGCGTAGAAAACGAGGATGAATGTAAGTTTTCCCCCCTTATTCGGTGGCTCGCCGTTCACCCTCTTTTGCTTGGCTCAGACATGATTATCGACAACGATCCCCTCCCCGAACGACACATATCGGTACCGAGAGACATGAGCCAGCTCAGTTGTTCGTCCTTCACAGCAGGTATCGTTGAAGCTGTTCTAGATGGACTGGGCTTCGTAAGTCGCACACACGCTCTTTCCCTTAGATATACCACTGAGGACAACGCTAGCCCGCACGCGTAACCGCCCATAACACTCCCACTCAGCAGTACCCATCGCGAACGACCATCCTAATTAAACTAGAAAAGTCTGTATTAGAACGAGAAGAGATTGTGAAGTAATGTACAAACTCCCAAGGGTTTATCAGTGTTCTCTCTTGCCATGCACTCCCTTATCTTATCGTCGAATGCTTATCTGCTCCGTGCGTGTAGCGGTAATAGCTTGTCGAAGAGATCGATACGTGCACTCGCCAACACAACGTCGATGGTCAGAGTCCGGGGAATAGACGTTCGCCCTCCACTAATAAACACTTCCTGCGCCTGGGTGTCTGACTTGCAGCAGCTCACGGCACTCTACGATTGTCCGCATACTGGCGCGGTGAGCACACGGACAGCGACGTTGTCTGGATTCAAGGAGGATTCTTCACATACTGTGGGTGGCCAAAACGACTTCTTGTTGCAGCGTACGCGTCTGAGATGGATCCCGCAGGTAGCATTTCTGGCCGGATCGTTGTCGTCAATCAACTCGTATGGGTACTCACCGCACTCCTTGTCATCCTATATTACATGGGTGCGAACGCTCCTCGAACGAGACCCCTCTTCTTCGAAACCATTCATCATTAGCATTACGGAGTCTGACCCAGAGGCCCTCCGCAAGATGGTGACGGCCATTCGGGATCTGTCTGCAGAACATCCCTCCTGGCACATGCGGATAGCCGTCGAATTCAACGCGAGCTGTCCAAATATCAAGGGACACCCGCCCCCTTCCTATAGCTTCTCTAGCCTCGTTCCCTTCCTGGACATATTCGCGGAACACTTCTGGGCTGACCCCACTCTGACAATCGGTCTCAAGCTACCGCCTTACATCATGGCCACTCAATTCCACGACGTCATCGGTGGTATTGCCACATACACTCGCCAGCACGGTCCTTCGGGACAATATGTAAATCCGTTCGCCTTCCTCACATGCACAAACACTCTAGGGAATAGCTTGGTATTCTCCGATCAGACCGTCGACGGCGGTGCGGATGGATTATCCTTTGCTCTCCCTCCTCCTGGCATTGGCGGCCTTGCTGGGGAAGCGATACACTCACTGTCTCTCGGGAACGTGTATTCCTTCTCGGCATTGCTCGCAGAGTCGCCCGATCCAGCACTGCGTGAGATCGTCATCATTGGTGCTGGGGGTGTCACCTCACCTGAGGCAGTGGCTCGCATGCATCGCGCTGGGGCAAAGCTCGTCGGATGTGCCACGCTCCTTGGGATACTCGGTGTTGCAGCGTTTGCCCACCTCAACAGAGAACAACCAGATGCAGTAGTGGATGGAGCAAGCGACTCGATCGGGGACAAAGCGCAGGATCATTAATTTGAAGCAGACGAAAAAGTACTATGTGGATACAAACAAACTTGATGAAAATGCTACATGAAACGAGTAGATTCGGTATACTGCGGTCAACCAGAGCAAGTTAAATGAAGAAATAAATCAGTAAACATCGCCCGCCGCTGTCCGTCAGAGGTATGAGGAAGATGGAGAAGAACTGGTGGTGGATGAGAAATTGTCGTCGCCCCACGAGAAATCGGGCGTTGACAGGTCGAAGTGTTCATGGTTAGCGTAGCCCATGAATGGCTGATATTGATCAGCTACGGGAGTCAACTGTACGGGTGGTATTCCGGTCCCAATGCGAGAGTAACCCCAAGATGTTGCCCATGGTGCTGGGTCAACGACAGAGGAGACGTGAACGACATGTTCTTGGTGATGGATATGGGATGCCCGGGTTGTATCGAAGTCGCTGACATGAGTATCGGAAAGATGGAAGACAGGCGCAGAAATGGCAGGTTCAGTGGGAGGTAGCAGAGGGCTGCGGAAGGGAGGAATGTTGGAATCCTCCGAATCACTGAATTGTGACTGCCAGTCATGGTCGTTTACTGATGACTCTTCGGCATCCAGGGAGGCATCATTTCGAGCGTGATCCGAGACTTCTGTCTTGAGGGACATATCGATCTGCTTAACGGCATCCTCTAACTCCTCGCCCGACTTTCCAGCGAGCAGCAGGTCGGCCACTTTCTCGCAGCGCATCTTGTCTTCGATACCGTTGCGACGAACATTTCGTTTTATCGGTTTCGTGGCCCGCCCGACGGGTGAGAAGCGGTAGTTGGGGTACTTTTTGGCATGCAAGGCTTTCTCTGCGGCAGCCTTTTCGCGCCACACCCGCTTGTCGGCATCGGAAAGACGGTTCCAGCAATGGGCTATGATGCGTGTAATGTGGCGGTTGTCGTGCTCTACTGTGGTTCTAATCTTCTGAGCGGCTGCGAAGGCAGAGCGGAAGAGCATGAAGGCATTGCGCGGTCGGGGAATGTGGTTAGGGGACTTGTTACGCGACGTACCGCGTGAGGGAGGGATGGGCATGCTTGCCAGCTCTGCGGACGAAGGGAAGGCGGATGAGTGGTCGTATACGTCGGGAAGACTGTTTACCCCGACAGCAGGGGACGGAGAAGATTGAGTGGACGAGGATGGAGAGGTGGAGGTGGATGAGGTGGGATACATGACGGGGTAGTCCAGCGACGGCCATTGGTACCCGTGCGGAACCAACGGAACGTCGAAGACGGGGGGAGAGATGAAGTCATGCAGGAGTGCGGCGTGAATGTCCGCCTCGTCGCCTATGATGACACGAATGAACGACCGTGAGCCACATGCCGGAGACTGCGGGCAGGACTTACCGTGGTGGATGGTGCTTGGAATGTGAAAGTGGATGAGGTGAGCCTGAGACATGGTTTGGCTGTGGGACGGTCGAGGTTGGCAGTGGCCATGCCAGTGCGCGACAGTCCCATTCTTATAAGACGCGAGTTATCTTGCAGATGTGACTGACTGGAGGGGGGCGATCACAGGCACCCCACCAACAAGTCACATCGTGGCAGCCATGTGCTTCCACATGTTCTCTATTTGGAAGTCGCCCCTTGCTGTGATCACAGCATACTTCCCGTTTAGGATGTGACGTCTCGGAGAGTTGCGAGAACGGCAAATCCCGTGTCCACGTTGCACGCTAGAGTCGGGCATTGGCGCACCCGTCAAACGATCCTCCTCGGAGAATGCAACTGGCTTCTAATTCGTCCGGATGGCCGCGCCGACTTGTCTCACCTGACCCAGCCGCCATTATTTCCCGCCTCGTCGGCATGTCTGAGCAATCCTTATAGCAGACTGTCGTGAGTGGTCGCTCGATGTCTAGTGCTATGCTGGCGACAACCACCTTAATCGAACGATACTGTCATCGTGTTCGAGAATCATCTACAAAGGTGCTGTATGTCTTAGTATCCTGGGTGTCGCCTATATCGCTGTTTGTATAACGAGGTGAGAAGTTCTCTCCCAGACAGTCAACCAGATCTGCTCCGCAATGGATATTGGTTACGGACGCTGCAATTCGCTCGAACACATCCGTATCCCACCTCAGAAACCAAGAGGTGGGTGTTGTCTGTGGCAAAGCGCGCGCCATACCGGATTTTGTAAACCTGTGAAAACCTGTCCACCCAGGGTTGCTTGGAACACGGCAATAATCAATGGAAGTATCCCTTTATGTGCAACAGTATCCCCCCGGGAGTCCTGTAGTAGGAACTTGGTGGTTGTGGTGGTGCACTCATATTTGATCTCATCGTTCCAGTCGGTCCGCGTTTCTCCAAACGTTTCCTCTAGCCTTTCATTGTAATCCTTGATAGTACAATCACCATTACGTTGCTGCCCATTCGAGCACAGACCTGCCGATCCCAAATTCCCGGGCGAGAATGGTGGTCTGTTTTAGCCTTGACAATGACTCTGGGGTTTAGCTCGAGTACAACGTCTCTTGGACAGCCAGTAATAAACTTGTCTGTTACCGTCAGTTACATTTGACTCCGATATCGATGTCGATCCCGTCCCGGGATACTCGCAGTACGTCACTCTTTCTTGTCGCTGGGGTGATGATGTGCTGCCGTCAGGCAATACCGAGAGCTCCTCCATACGTATATGAATGATATGACACCCGTAGCCCTAGAGCAACACGGAGAAGTGCCACTTTTTTTTTACAGATGTTCCACCTCGTACTTAACGTTGCCGTTGTCACCGGTTTAAGAGGGAACGATTATCTTCTGCCGAGTCTTTGGTCAGCCAACTTGAAGTGGAGACTACCATTCCTCCATGGATCAGGAGGCTGTGTCAATCGAAGCGCCGTCTTGTACTTTTTGCAGGGATCCAACTGAAAGTCGGGTTCGCACGTTGATTGTGAAATCTGAAGCCACTCGGCATTGCCAACACAACGAAGACATGTAACATAAAGGGGGTTCTCATTGATTAATCATTCCTCAGCCAATAAGTAGTAGGTTTGTAAGCAATCACTGCTTAGTCATGACACATAAACGTCTCCGTGAGAAATTCGCCGCCCGTGATTGGCCTGACAGCATTCGGCCACTCAACGTCGAAACGGCTCTTTCATGTTGACTGCATTGTCACGACGCCTCAGCTTCTCAGTATCGCCCTCGTATCATGTCCGCACGGTAGCATCAGCGGCCTCACGACCACGACCACCGCCAGCGCCGCCAAGCGTGCAACGCGCCCGTCCTAGCCCTCGAGCTACGAAGGCAGTGATCTCTATTGTACGTCGCTCTACTCGCCCCGGTCACCGATTTTGTTAACGAACCGCAGACCCCTCATGCTGTTCAACGACTGCGAGATTTGCTCCAGGGTCCTACACCTCGGAGCATCCGGATCGGGGTGCGGAATAAGGGTTGTGCTGGACTTTCGTACCACCTCGACTACGTCGACAAGCCCGGGAAGTTTGACGAAGTCGTGGAGCAGGACGGCGTTAGGGTGTTCGTAGACGGCAGGGCATTGTTTTCTATTATTGGTAGCGAAATGGACTGGAAGGAGGACGCACTAAGGTCAGTCCCGCCCTACTTCCCAGTCGTTTGGGTCTCTAACCAGACTTGTTTTGTGAAGCGCGAAGTTCGTGTTTAATAATCCTAATATCAAGGACGCCTGCGGATGCGGTGAATCATTTACAGTCGGAACTCAACCTTAATCAAGTGTTGCCACACCGTCAGGTTACATACTTTATATCACTACAGCCCACTCAGACCATGCTGTATTTCTAGCACTTCGCGGTCATGCAAGTTATAGAGGAAGGTTGGACACAATCAACTTCACTGCCATATTACTTTACATCAATGATACAGAGTAACCAGGTCCTTTGTTCGAAACTTGAGATCATCGCCACCTTCTTACCTGCGTGTCCGTCAATTATCGAGAAATTCCTTTTGAATATCTGCGAAGGCGGCAGCTCCGTTACCCAGCAAAGCCAGCTGAGTGACGCATACAGCGGTCTGGCGATACAACCTGTCCAACAAGGGTTGCGTAGGATGTCCTTGCGATTCTTTACAAAGTAAGCGGTCATCAGATTCTGCACCGCATACAAGATCTCGCTGTACGTACGCAAAATGGCTTGGTTCAACTCTGTAGCAAGTATCACTCTTGCAGATTGTCCGGCAACTTCAGCCGCGTCACCTCCAGCGGCAAGCGGGTCATAGTAGGCCATGATCACGGTCATCCGTTTGAAAATCGTCCGGACCTCCGAACGATGTTTGTAGTCTGCTTCCAGCTGCTGCCCGTACGTTACAGCCTTTTCAAGGGCAGCGCCATACTGAGCAGCCGTAGCGGCTGCCAATGTGGCAGTCGTGGACGTCGGGATAGAAGCCGTCCGCACAGTCTCGGATGGAACGTCAGAATAAAGCCTAGACCCATTAGCACGACTACTCATCCCCACTTCCGACACCTCATCATCTACGTCCATGTCCTCTTCGAAGGCCCTAGCTTCACTGCCATTCAGTGTGTCGTCGTGATTCGCGAACTCGACACTCAATCCGCATTCTTCCGCTCGCATTTTCTTCTTCATCTCCGCTGCTTCTAACACGAGCTCGACAAACTTCCTGCAACGGAGCTTGAATAGCATGATTCCATTGTCTGCCTCAAGAACGAGTGGGTAATGCGCTTGCGTTTGCGCCAGTGCAGTATCGATGTCACCAGCTATAACGCATTGTACGATGTGTGTGCGGACCTCAATGTCGTCGGTCGTTGCCAACTTTGGGGATCTGTGGGCAGAGAGCGCAGCCTCACTCGAAGTGGACGGTGATGTTGATAACGCTCCCCTGTTGTTACAGCTGGTCTCGAATGCGCGAGCCGTGCGAACGTAGCCGTGATGTGCCAGGTACGCAAGTACGAGTTCATTTATTGAGGCCTTCACGTCCTCCTCGGGAACAGAGTGCCCTCCACTTTCGGGTCCTTCGTGAGGAACACTTTCAATAGGCCATCTGAGGGGAGTAAGCTGGATGTTAGCCCAGGTTTGGTTACGCTGTTGCAGCACGTGATCTTCTATGTCGTACTTAAAAGGTTCTTGACCAAAGTTCGCCCGAATGGATTCCCCAGTGTGGCATAGTCCGACAGCGGGATAGATATCACCATCCTTTCCAACGTTGTCAAATACAGTACCTGGGCATCAGGATGAAAACAAGACAGGGACCTGAGACGGTAAAATCCTACCCAATAGGGTGCCATTTTTCGTGTAAAACACCCTATTCTGGCAGAAGTCAATACCACAACCAATGATGTCTCCCACTGCTCGAGGAGTCGCTATCAATTCCCGCGCCTATTAGAAAGGGCTACGAACCTCCAAACGTGGTTCCAAAAGTCGTGCCGTTCCTCTCCCCAGAGCATATCGTGCCACTATCGCCATGATATCCCCAAGAGTTCTTCTCCCATCCTGGTAAACGGGAAAGTTTGACCTCACGACCTATAAAGCTGCATGTCCAAAGTTATTCATTAACTCGGTATCAAAACACGTTGAGATACTAACCCAATACTGACGCGGCTGTAGACACGGTCTGAACAAACAATCGTAGTATGGAAGTGCATGCACGTACCTCTTCGAGGCTTTGCCTGTCAGCTCAACTTCAAAATAATATATACCACATGCAGAGGGAGCAGGAACAACTGTACGAGCAGCGGCGGTGTCTTTCTCAGAGGCACTAGGAGTCCCTGATGGGGGTGAACCATATGCGTGCTTTCTACATGTTCCAGCTCACCTTGATAGACGAGGTCTCTTCCATCGCCTGATAAGCTGAGAAGTGAATTCCTGTATTCGTCACACCACCGAGTGGGTAATAATAATGCAGGTAGAGATGCTGAAACCACGGGAGGCGGGCTTTTGCGCAATTCTCTGGGTGGACTGGAGTCCTCTTCGTCACTATCGACTGAAGGAGATCCGCGGGATCTGCTCCCACTAGATGAATGATCCACTCTAGTAGTTGTCCGTGACCCGCCGGAAGGCAGCGGAGACGGAGCTTCCGTCTGTAACAGGTCGCGCAGAGCGGTATGTTCCAAATAGGCTGGACGAGGAAATGGTACCAGCTCTGTACTGGCAGATGTGGTTTGCGGTGCAGAGGACCTTTGGGTGCTTGGCGCTCTGGATGTGCCGGCCCCACTTGGTCGTCGAGCGCGGGGCGACACCGACGAAGATGACGGACAGGCAACGTCCACATTGCGAGCCCCGTCGGCCCTGATCACGCGAGGTTCATAAGTGGGGTAGGGAGTAGTGGTCCCTCGACCGGAGGAGACTGAATGAGCCAAAGGCAGAGCACCAGACCTCGTCGGCAGACTCGATGCGATAGCGCCATTCCGCCGTGCAACGTAGGATGACCCGAGAGATCTTTGTTCACCCATTGGAGCAGTCCTTGGTGACCATGCTTGGCTCATCATTCGAGGGCGGGGCTGGCCTGGACTGATGGAGGAAGGTATGGAAATCACAGATTCTATGTTACGGACGGGAGAGGAAGGTATTGTGGCCCGAACTGGGATACTAGAAGACCGGGGGGGCCTATTGGACATGTTAGCGACTTGCACGCTAGTGGTAGTCCAGGGATGTCTCTGCGAGTTTGCAAGTGCAACGTCGTCTGCGTGGATAGGAAGACAAGCAGCTTAGACGTTGGATAGATAGCAGAAGTAAGAAGCGCGCTCAGGCCCGTCTCAAGCGACCTCGACCAGAGACAGATTAGAGTCACGGTGTGGGGAAATGTCACACCACGTCACACCCATAGACAACGCGTGATCATGACGCGTCCCACTGCTGGCAACCGTCCACCATGGTAGGTCGTCTGGCAACATCACGTCGGCGGACAGATGGTTGATCAGGCTTATTTCAGGACCCGTCTATGCGCATCATACCACCCGCACCGTCCAAATCTGCATCGCTGAACGACACAGCTAACAGCCTTGGTCTGCATGATACGCTACAGTTTGGCCCCCGAAGCATCGCAGCTGAGACCAAGTCAACCAACAGTCTTCAACACCGTCTTCATCATGTACGTCCTTCCTGTTCTTTTCCCTGCACTGTTCTTGTTGATCGGCTTCTCGAAGTGGGAAGAAACTCAAGACAATCTGAAGTTGACCATGTTGCGTGATCTGTACGGTCTTCATGCACCAGCCCGACTTCTCATGGAGCGCAGAGCAGTGTCTACGGTAGGTCTCTTGTATTCAGTACTTCTTTCTCCGTTAATTTGCTGCCCTGTTAGAATCCTCATATGCCTGCCTCGCAACGCAGCAACATTCACCTTGACATCTTGATGGGTCGAGATGAAACCCTGGCTCCATCAGACTTGTTCCTTGGTGCGTCCCAGCAGTGTTTTACGTGTTTATGGTTGACGTGCCCCAAGGTATGGAACATGGCCCGTCCCTCAACACCCACACGGAGATGGAAAGGAAACAGCACTTGTAACTGTAAATTTTCTGTATCCAACTCATGAACATGTTATTCGCAAAACTCGGTCGTGTTCTTGAACTGTTGATTGCAAGCATGGCCAGGTATACGTTACACAACGAAGTTCGTCCTCAGGTTCAACGTGTCGGAATGAGTTTAATGAAGTCGATGTATGTCCTCTCGTAATTGCCCCCACTCCACAAACCCAGCCGACTATGTTTGCCTCGTGCGCGGCTACGCTTTATGCTACACATCCCCACACGGGTTGCAAGCACTCCTCTTCTTAGTAGCAATTTTACCGCTGCAACGCTAGCGTCGGAAAATGCAATGGCTCTGCAGCGGTAACTTGCCAACTACGTACGGTATTCAGTGGTCTACGCTGCACTAGTCACTCTAGCACTTCCGTATCTCTGACAATCGTGTCATATAATCTCCCGCTGGTAGCTAACCGTCTTCAGCTTCGAAGCCCACGCACGATACGTAAAAGTCGATAGGTGGCTATGCCGTGCCGTCCACAGAAAATCGTTTGACCTACATACATATGGCACAAGACTTGCCAGGAGGGGGAGAAGTGGCGAGAAATTAATGAGGTGTCACACATTGGCAACGCGACCCTTCCTTGACTTCAAGTCGATCCTGGTTATATCACAGGGCCCTGGTTTCTCTCCTGAGGCTCGAGGTGCTATGATGAAGGTGAGAGTCATTACAGTCGTGGTATAACAGTAGCCTCTGAAGGCGGTTTAGATGATCTATTTAAACTGCATGTAAAACACTTACCAGGTATATACGTAAGGGGCAGGGTCATAAATCCAAACCAGCTTATCTACAAAGCTCCACCTTGGGATCATTCTCATTGTCTGATCCCTTTTCCTCGTTTCGAAATGGGCACATATCTTGCAAAAGGAAGTTAGGGGGGAACGATAGCGTAGAGGCAAACCAGTTGCCGTTACGGATAGCATGGTCGTTTGGCTCGATGGTCTGCAAAATGTGACGAATGTTTGCGTCTCAAAAGTAAATGAAGCCATATCTTGTACCGCCGTCATGAGAAGCAGAATGCAAAACTGCATGACAGATCTCCAAGCGGTCTGGATCGAACTCCCCCAGCTTGAAAAAATTATTGGCGTCATCCATGCTACGCCTGTCGCGGGCAAATTTAGCAACGAGGACTTCAAACATGGTCCCTTTAATTGAAGTCTTTGCAGATTCCACTAGGGGTCTTTCGACCAGTTCACGGAGCTATCCAACTGGCGGAACATCCATCCTGCGTCGATTGGTCGTCCACATATTGACAACATCGACGATGTTAACTGTGTAAAAAATCTGCACTTCGGGTGTGTGTACACACATAGGGAATTGACTTACGTCGGGCTTACTTTGCAGATACATTGAACACAATGAGAACTTGCAACTTGACAGTATCCGCCTCGAGGGGGACAACGTCATAATGACAGGTGAGTAAGAACCTTGTTTCTGTGAAATACTTTGTCAATTGGCCTGACCTCACGCGCGATCTCGTCCGGCGAGCGGCGACGCCAATCAATAGAATTGTACGACTGATGAACGTGAGTAGCAGAATGTATTAGAAGTGTAAATTCACATGCCTTGTAAGCCTTCACTTCAACTGCTCGAGGTGAACGGAGTAGTCTACATAAAGAGGCAGAAGCATGATCGAGCAGGTCTCTCATTTCACCGGTGTTTGGGATGTCGTTGATTCATGAAGACTTCAAGGTTGCAGATTTCATACAATTTTGATGACTTCTGCTGGACTAAAAGGTCAATTTCGGTCACGGCGTCCTAGCGTATTGGCGCAACTGGTAGTTCTAGTGTAAAGGGGTGTATGGCGAGCTTCTTCATGAATGAGGGTGTGTGTGTTGCATATGTAATTCTGCAGTGCGTGACGTAGTCCAATATCACCATAAGAGTGGAAGAAAATCATTTCGTGAATGTACTGGCTAGGAAACCGAGCTACTTTTGGATTAGATAGCGTGGAGCATCACGTGAAGGCACGTGATGTGTCAAGATCGAGTAAGCTGCCATGACTGAACTTGTGCGTTTCTCGGACTACGATTAATATTCATCACTCAGGGTGGTACGTACAAGTATGGCTAACGAAATGTTCTGTTCGTAGGTCATGGAGAAGCTCCTCGGTGTATCGTCACCGTTGAGCATCCGAATAGGAGTTTGGGCGGAATGGTCACTGGTTTCGTCGCCGAACGCTGACCAGTGGTTGCGGGCATTCATACGTATGTATGTGCGATGGCATGCGTGTGCAGGAGTGAATCTGATCTGAATGACACACCTCGAGGTTACTATGTTGGCGGCCGACTTTGCTGCTACATTCACACAGCGCCGGTCCAACTAACGGCATGAATGTGCCGGGAATATAATTGGGTCGGTTCTTTACCTCTTAGTCGTCGATTCTCCCTACGGTTTAACATGTGCTGCCCACAGGTGTGGCTCGTTTCATTTGCTTTCTTCAGTCTCAATCTCGTGCTCGTCGTGTCCGCTGGGCCAACTATCAGCCCCTACGTCGTGCACGAAAAACGCACAGCCATACCCCCAGACTGGTCTTTCGTGCGCCGTCACCATGGATCGTCCACGCTACCTCTCCGCTTTGCCTTGAAACAAAGAAACATAGAAAAGATCGGTGACTTCCTTCTCGACGTGTCCCATCCAGACTCTCCCAATTACGGCAACCACTGGTCTCCCTCTGACATTGCCTACAAATTCTCTCCGAGCTCTGATACCATTGACACCGTCCGTGAATGGCTCCTATCCACGGGTATCGGCCCTCATCGCATCCAGCTTAGTCCGTCTAGAGGCTGGATTAATGTTAATGCCTCCGTCGAGGAAGCCGAGCAACTGATGAACACAGAATACAATCTCTACAAACACGCATCTGGCACGGAGCGCGTTGGTAAGTCATGTCATTTGGAACGAGCGTTTTTGTCTTCCGCTAATTGCTCTTCCTTTCAGGTTGTGAAGTATACCATCTCCCTGAACACGTCAGCCACCATGTCGACTTCGTCCTCCCTTCCGTGCACTTTGACGCAAGGATAAGCCGTCGCGGTGGCAATCAGCCTCGAATCAATATCGGTCAGCCTGGCAATGGATTTGATGGCCCAAAAACGTCGGGTTCTTTGCAAACCAGTGTCACTCAACTAGACCAATGTAACACGGTCATAACTCCCGAATGCCTCAGGGCACTTTATGGTTTGTATTACAATCCAATTGCGACGGAAGAGAACAGCTACGGAATCGGTGTGTATCATACAACTTCGAGGTGTCTACCGCTAATCACACTTGGTTGCATACTAGCTGAGTATACTCCCCAGTCATTCGTTCAGAGTGACCTGCAATTATTTGCAAAGAATTTTTCCACGGATTTGATCGGGAAATCACCAGCGCTCGTTTCTATTGACGGTGGTAGGCTGTGTGGCTTTCAGACTTCACATCATTGTCCTGATTGTACCCTCACCACAGGCTACTATCAGACCCAATACACGGGCTTCAATTATAGTGGGGAACCCAACCTTGATCTCCAATACGGCATGTCTCTTGTCACTGGCAAACAGGCTGTCTCTCTCTACCAAGTTGGTGACGTAATTGAGGGTATGGACCTAATCTCCTGGCCAGTCATGTAGTGAAAGAGTTCTTACAGGGGGTTCATTTGACAACTTCCTTGATGCCATCGATGGGAGTTACTGCACTTTCGATGGTGGGGACGATCCCAGTATTGATGCAATCTACCCAGATCCAGCAGCGGGGGGTTACAAAGGTGTGTTCTTGCCTTGCGTGGTATCCCCTAGTGGGTATGAAGTTATCTTAAAAAATCCTTCACGCAGGCAACGAAGCATGCGGTACCGTCAAGCCAACTAATGTGGTCTCGACATCCTACGGGTATAATGAAGCAGACCTTACACCGTTCTATGCAGCTCGTCAGTGCGCGGAGTACGCCAAAGTTGGGCTTCAGGGCATTACCATTCTCTATTGCAGCGGCGACGAAGGTGTTGCAGGCTTTCTGGGAGTTTGCTTAAATCCCAACGGTAAGTCTGACTGACAAGTACTTCGTAGTCGCGATCTCGCTCAAACTTTCCTTTCTTTTCCTGCGTGTATTCGGCAGGTACCCAAAGTGCTTCTGGTACCCGCTTCAACCCAACCTTCCCCGCAACGTGTCCCTACATTACGTCTGTTGGTGCCACTATGATGAAACCCAATACGTCCGTGGACGACCCGCAACCAGAGCAGGCATGCGAAGAGGTTATCTATTCGAGTGGAGGATTTAGTAACTACTTTGCTATCCCAGACTACCAGGTGGATGCTGTCGGCTGTTGGATGGATAAATACGGGAAGGAATATGCTGTGGAATATGCCGGTGCTTGGAATTCAACGGGAAGGGTGAGCAGAATCCGATCGTGCATGATGTGACTTGACTGATGGTCTTTGGACTGGTTTGGTATAGAGTCGCGCGTTTCCAGATATTTCGGCTAACGGAGCTAATTACGCTATCGCGGTATGTTCCTACGCGTTTTTCCTTGTGTATACCTGGCCCTCATTTATACTTTCCCACCTACGCGGTGGGTAATGGTAGGTCGACGGTGGATTTCTCCTTGTATACGGCACGTCGGCTTCAACGCCCGTTGTTGGGGCTCTTCTAACGATGGTAAATGATGTCCGAATCGCGCACGGCAAGAAGCCAATTGGTTTCATTAACCCTGCGGTAAGTTAGCCCTTCCCTTCGGCGGCTGGCACTGACCATACGTCGGGTGGAAGATCTACTCGTCCATGTTCGCTGGCGCATTCAAGGACATCACCGAGGGAAACAACCCCGGGTGCGGTACCAACGGCTTCAACGCTACGGAGGGGTGGGACCCCGTCACGGGATTCGGCACACCGCAATTCCCACTATTGTCAGCGCTCTGGCTGGCCCTGCCTTGAACCGCGGACAGACAAAAACTAATCGATAGCGAGAATGCACAGACAGATTGCCGTCCTTCCTTTGATATTGATACCCTTCTTTTGATCGTTGTACATTCTAATCGAAGTGCCGTTGCCCTTTCCCCGTGAAGTGGACTGCTCACTGTGTTCAGACGCTGCAGGTTCAGCAGTATTCCGACACTTAATTGAAAAGCAAACCGTCTTTATTCCTTCGCAAGTCAAGCCAATAGGTGTACACGAACATCTTTCACACTATCTATCACACATGTGGATGGGGGGGATCTGTTCTCCACAGTCACATCGGTAAGTGCCACTTGTGAGCCGTACAGTGCGTGGTTAGGTGTCACAAAGGACCGGCGACTCACTGCGTTTGACAGTATTAAAAAAAGAGTAGTGTGCATCTACAGCCCTGAGTCCTGAAGGGGTCATGCTTATATATCAACGCGATACTACTGCCATTCAAACGGCTTACTGGCCCACGATCGACTGTAATTCCAAGGTCTCGCGTCGTAAGGTTTTCGACTGGAAGCGTTGAATTATTTAAGGACGGACGGGGTGAGGATACTGGGCTGCCGAGTACACTCAGGACACCACGTAGGGTTACTGATCCTGACATACACACAGCTTTGCGACTATGAAGTACCAATGCTACGAAACGACTCTGAACCTGCAATCTTCCTATACCTCTGACCACAGATACTGAAGGTACCACGCCACCGCTTGCGAGGGGGGACTATCGTTGGGCGCACTTTATACGTGGTGTCCCGAGGTTTTGACGTGTATATAGCTGGATATCCTACTGTGCCAACTCTACGGGAACATTGTCCAACGATGTCGCCCTCACGTGGTGGTTGTGGTAATTGATGCCTTGGACGAAAGTGGACCAGAAAAGTCAATTGAAGAGGCATATCCTATCTTTTCTCGCTTCCACTCAAGTTTCTCATCTACCTGCCAACTTCTGGATCCTCTCAACACCCAAATCATCATGGGACCTTGAGCATGTCCTAGGTCCTGCCCACGTTCCCGACTACCGCTCTGCCGGTCTTGGACAATGACTTTACAGTAAGATGAGTCATTTCCATTGCCACTTCACGTCGGTCGTTGTAGTCTTGAGGGAGAGTAGGTCTTCGAAACGACATCCACCAGTACATGTCGGAACGCCGGGTCATTATCCACCCACCCTCTGTGATCCGTCACTACCTTTTACTTTCGTCTCCGCGACGGCGGGTGTGGGCATGGCCATGAGTACTACCACGTCATTTAGGCCCGGGTGACCACGAGAGGAAGGCAGGATGCGTGTGAAATAAGCTACGGTGGGGTGGGCGGTGATGTCGAGTGTTCCCCCTTACATGTTGGGGAAAGGACTAGTTCCTTTCCAAATCCATGTATTCCTAAATGTACTGAAACGAAACCCACATGAGTCACTTACACAAGCCAGTCGTCCACCAGTCGCCGAGTACAACCTCGCAGTCTCTACGCTCCGTGTCTTTCCCGCTACCCTCCTTCCCATCTGCGGACCGATATTATTCTCTTTCGGCCACCAGAAGCAGTGCTCACCAGCAGGGATGATGGGTGTTGCCGTAAGCGCAGTGTAGTGAGTGTTCAGGAGATTTCCGGGTTTTTCGGCGAGCGAGTGGAAGAGTCGCTGGTCGGACACGACTACGAGGATACGATGCCAATGGAAGAGAGCGCGCAGTTGGTTCAACGTTCCTCACGTCGGCGGATAGCTGAGGTGACTCACTGTCCTTCGACGCCTACCCGGAAATGCGAGGGAAACTGCAAACCCAGGAGTGCATTTCTGTACCAACCTGAAGACCGTGTCATATGCGGAACCAGGTCGCGATCCAGCATAGCCAGGTGTATATTACACGGTAAAGTTCGTATCCACGTACACTGTATTGAATGACTCGTTTACAACACGCTATTCACAGCAAGCCCGTTGCCGCTTTGACCAATTCTAGCATCCTCCCGAGAGCTATGAAGCCGAAACTCTGAGGACCGTACGAACCAGGGCATTCGCGAAGTGCTTCCTCTGCAACAAACCATGCCGCACATGCACGACGGAAATGGTTGGCTATCACTCTAATCTCTTTGTAGAAATCATCTTCATCCTCATACTCATACTCAGAGTCGTCGAAGTCTTCCTCGTCGTCAAGTGCGCGTTCCGCGTCTCTGGCTCGTAATTCACCCCGTACGGCGCGGACAAGCTCATAGGTCTACCGAACATGAGATTTGTGTGCCATGGTAGTTACAACGATGACACTTACTTGCAGATTCATGGCCGCCACTGCCTCCCTACGTCGGTGTTGATCCGACCACGTAGCCATGAGTGTTCCGCTGACGATTTCAGCCTCTGTTACTAAAATGTCCTTGTTTTTGGAGAGCGTGTGAGATTTTCCGATGGCGCTCAGTTGGTCGCAATACTCGTCCAGGAGATATCGCATTTCCTCGTATAGCTCGGGGGGCGGCACCTGCAAAGGAGGCAGACCAAGAGCGTAAAGCCCAACTCCACGTAACGCCTCTTCGATCTTAACTCCTTGAGAGGGAGAGTATTGTCGATCCCACTCCCGTGGAGTCCAAGGGTTTACGGGGACCCTCCGGTAGAGACGTCCAAGCAGTTTTTGGCTGTTGTAAAACTGGTCGCTCATCAAATCCCGGCCTTCAAGCGCCAGGAAGTCAGGCTTGGGCTTATTCTTGAGTCGCGGTATGTCCACCAACTTCACAGGTGTTCCGGTCTTGGGAAAATCGACTGCGTGAGAAGCATGCATTGCAAGTTGCAGGCATTCTTCGCAGTTCGGATTCTTGAGATCGGAAAATCTTAAGTGCGCTATCGCAATCTGGCCTGATATGTCTGATTCGATCTAACAGGACTTTGAGTACGAGACAGGATGTATATACCCAGACTCACGAAGTCAAAGACGAAGTCTACAACGTCCGAAATTCCACAAGGGTGCGACGTGCGTTTGATTTCAAGTGATTCATATCCTCCGGGGGGGTAAGTTTCCGTAGGAAGTAGACGAGGCTATGAGACCCAGTGAAAAACAGAATTTAAACGAACGATGTCTCAACGTACGTCTAGGATGATGTTGAAGTCATCCCCATCGAGGTCTCCGCCGCCCAGACAAGAAGACAAGGGTCGATCACCCCTAGGTCATCCACATAAGTAACGATACCTAAACACACAAAGTACTCACTTGCACGAAAATACCACCACGTTCGTGAGGTGCTCCAGTTGTGGGCGCCTAACTGCAGTTGCAATCTGGACATCGCCTGGGTGAATTTGAGGGCTGCGGGTGATGCCGACACGACCAGTGATGGCCTGTCTAAGGCCTTTTCTTTCATCCGATGCAGTGGCATATATTTCGCCTTCGTCCAGGCAATTCCACTCGTCCGACACTCCATAAAGGGTGAACGAACCGGGTACGGCAATATGGGCCCGATACTTCAGTTCGCGCAGTACGTGTGTTTCGGCACAGTCCAAGGAATTCATCAGCAAATCGCTGTGGTATTCCTCACCATTTTCCGTCCGGAGGTCTAGATGAAGTATGGTTTTGATGTTATGGACTAGTGACGGAAGTTTGAAAGAAGCCCCTAACCCGTGCTGTTGAAGTACTTTGGATGCGTCGCCAAGCGAATGACGGAGGGATTTAGCCTCGGCGATTGCATTCGACTGCAGTTCGAGAACGCGCTCAGAGCTCGCACCAAGGAACTCCAGCAAAGCAATGAGCGGTCGGTTGAGGTACATGGCTTTGGGCCGCAAGGAGGCGCCTTGGATGTCGAAAGTTCGGTGTTCTGGTGCGTCGAATTTGGTCTGAGAGGGACGAAGACAGACCACTTTACCGACCAATGTAGGATCCTCGACAACCATTCCCTTCGCACCCCCCAAGCGGAACTGCATGGCACAAGGACGTGTATAATTCGAGCCGTACTTCTTGGTTCGCGAATACCCCTTCCAAATATCACGCAAGAGGTCCGTGGATATTGGACTGCACCCATCCGTCATAACTGTTCCGGACGGTGACTTCCTGTCGTCTATTTTCCGGATCTCGTGGGGCTGAATAACCACCGACGGATCGGTGGCAGAAAAGGCCTGAGACCAGCGGGCCCCAAGTCTGGCTGGCTGGTACAACAATCGCGAGAAGTCACCCTGGGATAAGTTGTGTTCAGGGCTGTGATCAAATGGCACTTGGAAAACGTACTAGACTACCTCTGATGGCATCGGAATCCCATAATTTGCCATCCGCATCACTAAAAGGGGTCACGAACCACATAGAATGTTCGCGGAGGCCGCTCATCGAATAACCGAGGAATTCATATCTTCGTCCCGCCACCCGGCACCCATTCACTAAGACCGGGCGATAACGTCCCGCCAGCAATTCCCTGATGGACGTTTCAAAATCCCCCCTCAATTTTGAACGATTTTCATCTTGAAAGGATACACGAAGGAAATTTTCACTTTTTCCGAAACGGCGAAGAACACTATTTGATTGATCAGCATTTGGCCCCTCCAAGATGTGCCTGGTTGGTGTCAAAACCAATTGAAATGTGTACGATGGGGAAGAATTTGATGGTTGAAGTCTCCCCCTCGGCCTTTGCTTGTCTGCGATGTAATCAGAAGCGGCTTGCTTGAGACGTACAGCCAAAGAATGGCCGTCCGAATTCTGGCGACGTTTCCCACGGCGGCGGCGACGCGCGGGGGCCTCTTCTTCTAAATCAGCTATGAACTTTCGTAGGATAGATGCGACGTCGTCTGGAAAGGACTCAGAAAGCTCGGCCAACGTGTCCTGCAAGGACATCGCTTCATCGATGGTAAGAATGCGGTTGGTGACTGCCTTTTCTACCTCAAAGGCGACTGCGAAAGGAAGGCGAGAAAGAAACTTATCGAGAGCATCCTCGCAGTACGAGGCATCGCTCTGGATAACGGTTATATCAGTCAATGGGATGTGGCTGATTCGAAGCCTGGAGTGGCAAGCGTAGGTAAACGTGCTGCTTTCTTCACGACTGTTGAATGTGCACATCAAGCTGAAACAGCCCGGAGGCATCGCCTTGTCCCTCGACAGGCCTTGGATGCGTGACACCTTGGTATCACTACCCAAAAGCCCCGTCTTCTCCACTTTGAAGATCGGAAACGTAGTTGCCCGAAGGAAAAGGACAGGAGAATCTGTTCCGACAATGGCATTCACCAAATTAGGTGGGTACCAAGCGGAAACTGCTTCGTCCGACGATAAAGTCATGGCGAACATCAAGACCAAGTCGTCGCGTTCGGGATGTCGTTGTTGCTTGCGAAGTGTAAAGCGAACCTGTCGTCGCTCCAGATCGCAAGCAACTTCGGCATCCCCTTCCGCCGTACACTCGGCAACGAACCCGCCGTCCGGGAGGAAGCGGCCGAAAGCAAACTGATTGAGGCGATACGGCCTACTGTCTTCCACCATTTTCTCTCGTTCTCTCTGCAATTCCAACGGGTCCTGCCAAGGTGTAGAGTTGAGCTGAGCGATTTTCTCTGGGGAAATGGGCTTTGTGCTGTGTTGGAAAAGAATACGAGCACCTTTGACGGTAACACCTGACGAGCCATAGGAGCGCAGAAAGGTGTCGCCAACCGTGGCACTCGGGAGGGCAAGGATCCCAACGCGACCCCGAGAGTTGTACTTCGAGAATATAGTGATCTCAAAATTCAAGGGGTTATCGGGAAAGGGTGGTTTATGAAGAATCTTCGCGAGCTCGACTTTGACATCGTCCACCTTGGCAGCCAGCGCCACTTGGGTCATAAAGATGTTCATCTAGAAGACCTTGTAACAAGGAGGTGCGACTGGAAGCTGGTGGCACTCACCTTATCGATCACCAGGGGTGCACGACGAAGAGCCGCGTTACCTAGGACTTATAACTCCCCACAAGCCACAGCATTTTCCCCACTGATCAGGAATGCCGATAGAAGATAAGATGGGATGATAGAAAGCTTCTAGAAAACATGATCGGTCCACAGCAGGGGGATGATGGTGCCTATTAAGTACTTACATGTGATA
The DNA here is from genome assembly GCA_024663475.1 of Pisolithus thermaeus. NCBI lineage: Eukaryota > Fungi > Basidiomycota > Agaricomycetes > Boletales > Pisolithaceae > Pisolithus > Pisolithus thermaeus. Next base: position 115,588 of record JANFAF010000054.1, read on the forward strand.
CAATCGCACAGCACATTATACTGTAGCTAATCTAAGCGACGGCGTTTTGTACTGTAGTCATCTCGGGTGTCCTCTTGATCCTTGGCTATCCGCCTCGCCCCGTCTGGTGACCGCGACTGCCGTCTCCGGGAAGTCGCATTGTAGGGCCTATCGTCCCTATCTAGACGCCGTGATTGGTCCTTCTTTGTCGGGAGACGATCTTCCTCATTGCGCCCGGCATCTCGGTGACGCGTGTCGGGTTGGCCGTTGGTCGCCGGTCTTCGTGCGAAGTCTGGCGCCACGTCTTGCGGACAGTCTAACTTAAAAGGTAAGGAACCAAGTGACCACTCGAAAATGAGTTCTTACCCTTCTTCAGATGTGGACCGCCACACCGGAAACAGCCGCCCCCGTCTGTCGAGAGGCCACCTGACTTGACAGAGCCTACCCCACCAAAGCCGCCAGTCCCCGCACTAGTGTCTTGGTCAACAAGGTGCGTGTACTTGGTCCGGCTGCGCTTTCCAAAATTCCTCACTTGCATCACCTTGGGCAGCATCGATACGTCCACAACAGACTCCGTGGCTTCCGTGTAGTCGTGTTTTTTGAGAATTTCATCATCCTAGTTTGTTTAAGGAACTGGACTGTCACGACGCCCAAATGAAGGTACTCACCTGATGAAATGCACCCTTATGCCAATATTTTTGAAGGAATTTCTGCTTTCCCTTTGGCTTTTCCTCCCTTGACTTTTTCGCCCGCTCCAGGTCCTCCTTCAGTCGCTGTTCCTCCGGAAGAGCACGCCTCCGTTCGATCTCTTCCCTTTCCTCTTCCCGTCGAAGCTCCTCCTCCTTCTCCTTTCTAATCCTTTCAAGTTCCCGCAATCTCCATGCCTCGAACTCTCCCTCCGGATCGATTCCATCGGTATCATCAACGTCAGGAACATCCTCTTCTTTCTCTTCTGCAAGCGTGACACGTAAGCATATGAAACATACCAGCCAAAAGGGGTCATACTTTCTGCCAGCTCTCGTTTGATGCTTTCCGCGACAAGGTTATGACTTTCTCTCTTCCTCTCTTCCGCAGCCAATTCTCGTCGCTTCTGCATCTCCTCCGCTTCTTTAGCAATGGTATCTCTCTCTGTTATTGTGGCGCGTCTCCGTCTGCGATGCGACTGTGATCAGTAAGTGGTTTGGACCGAGAAACAAACACTACGTACTTGGGTACAAAGACTGGTCTGAATATAAGCGCGGGCTTCTCATCCGCTGACTCTGATTCTTCGCTAGACTGAGGAAAACTTAAGCACAACAGTAGAGTCCACTCATACAATACCTGCCTCTGATTCTTCTTCCTCTTCTTCTTCAAGACTTTCCTCTTCGGACTCTTCTTCGACTATCCACTTTAGTTATTCACGATGTCGAACACGGGTGACAGGAACCCACCTTCCTTGAGTGTGCGCCCTGACTCCACCCGATCAGCCACAATGACCTTTCCATCTTGTGATATCTGAACGTCTTTGAGGGCTACGTTGATTTTTGCGCTCTTAAGCACTGAAGTCTTTGTCGGAAAACTGTCCTGCTCGCTGTCCTCTTCTGCATCCTTTTGGAGCTCGTGCTCGCCAGCCACGGGCACATCCTGTTCCAGCGTCTGCTGTTCCTCCTCTTCATCCGATTCTGACGCGAATTCAGCACCCTTCGGTGCTCTTCCCTTCCAGTATCGCCCCGCCGGCTTCGCTGGGCCCTTGGCGTGCTTTCTGACCTGTGTTGCGAGGATAGTGGACATGATTGGAGGCAAGTCTCAGCTGCGTACGTAAGCAAATTTGTTCGCCTTAACGCTCAAGGCCAAAATACACTACACAGCCGTTTTACCAGCCCACCCGAATTCGCTAAGGAGCGCTCCCAACCAGAACCAAGCGAACAGCTTCGTGCGACATACACAGCTAAGTACGTCGAGAGTGCTTAGGAGCACAGTCACTCTGCACTCAAAAGTACTTTAACTGTTGTCGGCCGTAACAGCAAGAGTGAGGGTCTCTAACCGGCCCTTCCCCTTGCACTCTTTCAGCAGCAAGTCATTGAGAGCTTTAAACTGCGTTGGATCTATAAGCACGACCTAAGTTTACGAGTCGTCAATACTGGGACCCCGGCAAATCGTGCGGAAGAACATACGATCTCCCAAATGTCATCGCGTTTCTCTGCTCTTTCGATGCGCTCTGCAGAAGATTCTATCTGCGGTTCAAGGCGTTCGCCATCTGTAGAGGGAATGACGACTCGTACTCGCATCCGCGCACGTTGAATGGGTAGTTTCGAGCCGGCCTGGATCAGTCGCAAAGTCTCTGCCACCTACAAAGTGTGACGCCAGATTGATTAAACTGCAGGCAGAAAAGGGCATACCTGACTTTTAGCATTCTTTCCAACCTTCACGCTCACTCCGGCTTCCGTCATCGCCTTTTCGATCATACCGACCGGGTAGGGTCTCTGGGTGGCAGGGTCAACACACTTCTCAGCTACTAGAGTGGCAATTTCTTTGCGCAAAGCTGTAAGGTCATGTTCACGCTCTTTCTCGCCCACTTGAACTTCTCCTTTTTTCAATATCTAAAATTGAAGATAAAAAAAATTGGTCCTCGTGGAGTCCGTTTTCACAATTACCTCCTTCACAACGTCATCGACGGATGAAGTCCCAAACGCTTTTTGGAGGTCGTTGGATTTGGCCACTTCGCCTTTGGATACGTTGGTGAATACGTTCGAGATCTGAAGAACATCATCTAGGTTCGTCTCGCTAAAGTCATTGTTAGCCTCCCGATGGTGATGGGGACATGGAGATCTGACGTACACCCCGTTCCGCCATTCTTGCACTTTGTTCTTATAACATGCGATCTGGTGACCGAATTGAGGCTTATCCACCTCCGATGTCTGGTATCACTTGCCTCGAATCGCTTTCCCCCTTTCTTCAGACGTACGATAGAAACATTCGTGAGTCTGAACGGCTGACATGTTTGACCAGAGTATGAGGATTATGATATAGCACTCACTTGATTTGATTAGAAGGTTGTTGGATGGGCATTGTAGCGGTACAGATATATGTCGGTTATGGATACAGTCTTAAGAACGATGCAAATGGTTCATGTGTTTGGTTGGCGCCTGCCATCACTGGTATCGACGTCAGTTGGCCGGTCCCGTCTACTTACGTAAGCAACGCTATCATCCAGCGGGTCACCCAAGGACGTCGTCGTTTTACCGTCCGTCTAGCTGTCGCGCATTGATCAAGCACTGAGCGCGTCTGGGGCTTCAACCGAAGAAAGCGAAATTTCGGTCCACAGCTGTGCCTCAGCACCATGAAGGGCTTCACAAAGGCGATCAAACGGTAAGTAACTCCGTCTTGTGGAGTTTGGCGTCTTGCATTCGCCCCAAATTGCTGCGATGAGGTTTCTTGCATTCTCACAATCCTTCATGCAGAACGCCACATTTCGTGACGTCGAAAACTGGCTTCTCGAAGAGTATGTGCGATTCTGTCCTCCTATCCCTGGGCTTTACCAACGTGACCTAGCATCGTCCGATCCCGAGTTCGACGAACTCAATCGTCATTTTGCTGTCCTCGAGCAATCCACCGAGAAGCTTTTGAAAGATACCAAGGCATTCACCGAAGAAGTCAAAGGTAAGTTTCCCTCTAGTCCTTATATAAACGTCTTAGCTATATCGCTCCTGTCAAAGCCCTCTTTACATCAGCAAATGCTTTCGCAAACCACTTTAATTTCCTCTTTTCACCGATTTCGGGCGAACTCAGCCTCGGGAGCAGGCACCCATCTGCAGCGGACACGATTAACAACACACCCGACTATGCCAAGTACATAGATGAACTTCGCACGACCATATCTCCGGAACTTGAGTTGATTGAGAGCCGCATTGTTGGTCCTTTGAAGGAATTCCAGGGCGTGCTCAAGATTATTCGCAAGACAATTACCAAGCGCGATCATAAGCTCGTCGACTACGACAGGTTCAATAACTCACTCACCAAGCTCAGGGACAAGAAGGAGAAAAGCTTGAGCGATGAGAAGAATTTGTTCAAGCTGGAGCAGGATTTTGAAGTCGCCACGAACGAGTATGATTATGTCAATAATACGCTCAAGGAGGACCTCCCGAGGTTCATGCAACTTGCTACGCATTTCATCGATCCTCTTTTCCACTCCTTTTATTATATGCAGTAAGTCAGCCTGTCGTTCGTTCTGTCGGTGCGGAGAATTCACAACCAGCGTACTGCCCCTTCCAGGCTCAACATCTATTATCTTTTCCTCGAGAAATTGAACACGTTCGCGGAGGGTAGATACGATGTCAGCAACGTCCCCGGGTCCCAAATCCAGTCGGAATACGAAGGCAAGCGGACGGACGCGTGGAGCCAAATTGAGGATCTCAACATTACAAAGAGAATTATCTCTACCTGTATGTCGGTACTCGTTTCAAGTATGCCTACTGACCCCATTTCAGCGAAGCTCGTACAGTCGAATCGCTCTGCAACAAGCTCATCCCTTGGCCGCGCTCCGAGCGTGATGACCACATCAAGCACAACCAGCGCAGCCACTCGCAATTTTCCATCACCGCTGCACTCAACGGCTCCTCCATCATATGCCAAGAAGGCACCTCCACCGCCACCAAGCCAGCAAGCCGCCCCTCCACCATACACACCTTCCGTATCTTCCGCCTCCAGCAACGGTATTAGCGCTGCAGCAGCAACGAAGCGGCCTCCTCCACCGCCACCTCTGAAGCCGAAACCCAAGCCAGAGCCCGAGTATGTTACTGCCTTGTATGATTTTGATGCACAGGTAAGCCGCTCTTATTGTGTTTCAACAACCGATCTAATGCACCCTAGGCGGAGGGTGATCTGTCATTCAAGACCGGTGATCGCATCGAAGTCATTACCAAGACGGAAAGTCAGGAAGACTGGTGGACTGGTCGTCTCAATGGCGTGCAGGGTGTATTCCCCGGCAACTATGTACAATGATCATTAAAAGGATCGCGGAAACTGTAACGTTACATAAATAACAGGACGTCGGCGCGGACACAAATTTGTTAAACACGACCAGACTTGAGATTCTCGACGTTGGCATACCCTCGCTTGATCCTCGTCACAGAGCTAGGGTTTCTTTCACAGTTTTGAAGTGGAATCCTGGGAATAATCTATTTGCTGACCCCGCAAGCGCAGGACCGTCTCTGCCCGCAGTGATGTCGTGACCCGTGCTCATCGTGCCTTTCGCCGCGTAAGCCTGCAACCATTCTCTCTCGTCTGCACGTGGAATATCCTTCGGAATGCTGTCTACAAATTCGACAGGCACATCGTACAGTTTACTGAGTTCCCGCAGCGTAGAGCGTTCGCCTTGAATGCGTAGCTCGACATTGTTGAGTTGCTCGAGCGGAAGGGTCGTGAGGACATATGCGAGGTACTCTATGTCACGTGGCAACTAGGGTAAGTAGGGATGAGCGGACAGAGCTCGGGAACGTAATTACCTCCGACATCAGGTATGGCAGTCAGTGAAAGGGGCTCATTTCCGCTGCCCTTAATTAGAAACTTTCCAGCTTCCGGCATACCAACCATGAACGGGAGGAATTCTTGGTACAGACCGTTCTATCCAGAGAATGTTATTGTTAGCTGCGTGCGTTTTCCTTTGCGTAGAAAAATTATCTGTACGTACGTAGACACGAGTGATAGATAAGTCAATCGACTGGATGTAGTCTAACGATCATATAGGGGTCACTTTCCCTGTCTATACCGTCGGAGGACCAACACTCGCCAGCAAGTTTACTCTTCTCCCCCAATATACCTTCCGTGGCACCCCTTGTTGGCATGCCGAACTCAGAAGGTACGAATAATTTTACACCGGCCGCTTTAGCTGCGTCTGATAGCTTGTACTGGGCACGGAGCCCCTCTCCAGACAGCGTAGAGACGACTACATCAACTGCGTTCTCGCGGAGAGCGGCTGCAAGTGCGCTAGTGTCGGAATAGTCGACCGGAACGGTCTTAACACCCTTCGGGAAGCGCTTCTTCGAAGATGGGCGAGTGAGAATGATAAGTCGAGTATTCCGTGCCAGGAGAGACTAGGAATACACGGGTAATGCAGCTGAACGGCGGGAGGGTAAGCGAATTGGAGGAACCTCCTACCTTGACTATGGGCATCCCCACAGTATTTCCCACACCGGCGACTGCAAACGACTTGAAAATGTTGGCCGACACGATGAAAGTTCAGATGGAAAAGGGCTGTCCGCCTCCGCCCCAGGTGAAACCCCTTTTCACTTAACACAGGATACGGCGCAAGTCAGCATTCCGCTTCGGTAACAGGACGCGCTCAACTTACTAAAGCTCTTGTGAGTCTGCAGATGCGGCGCACGTTTTCGGAGGAGACATAGACCTGCGTGCACTGTGGTCGCATCCTGTAGCATTACAAGTCATACGCCCGTAACACCATCGCAGGAGCAGGACAAATGATCCAGAAGCCTAGACAGTCGAAAGAAGGCCATTATGAAGTAAGTGTAAGAAAAAAGTTCCATTTCACCGAAGCCTCTTGCATTCAGTTCTCAGGATCGGCATGGATAGTGGAAGAAAAACGGGTGCAGGAATTACGTCTCTTACTAGTCACTGTCATCGTAGTAAACTACGCCGAAGGCGCTATTGGTGCCATTTTCGGATCACCGGCTTTGAACACAGTGGTCCAGGCTTGGTTGGAGTCGGACATTTCACGGTCTGTCTTCATTCCACACAAAAAAGTCGAAATCAAGGGGAGGCCAAATAAGGAAATGGTGACGTCACGTGGAATTTTGCTGCGTTTTACTCTGGTGTCGACGTCATAGCCCCGCCGCTTCTGTATAAGAGTCTGCATGCTCACTGCTGGCCTCCACAATTTGTGAAGGACCACGGCGTATCTTTCCATCTATTACAAGCCAAATGTTTCCAACGGGACTACGCGGTGTTGCACGGAATCCACGCACTTTCCGACCAGCCTTTCTGTATTCATGCCAGATTTACAGCTCTCAAGTCGCATCAAAAACAGTTACAGAGAAAGTCGCAGATGTTACCGATAAGGTAACCTTGAATGTGCATTACATTGAATCCTCACCGCTTACTTTCCCATTTCATCAGGTTAATAAGAAAGTGGGGAAGGGTTTAGCGTCCGCGATTGAAGTCGGCGAAAAGGCCACGGAAAAAACAAAGGAGACCATAGGTAGGACTCCTGGTTTAGGATGATCTTACCCGTATCCTCATTCAATCGTCCCTGTTAATAGGGTCATCAACAGAAACCGCGAAAGGGAGAGCAGAAAGTGCAACACAGACTGTACAGGAGAAGACAGAGAGTGCTAAACAGACCGGTCGCGAAAAGTTTGAGAGTGCGAAGAAGAGCACCGGAGAAGCAGCTGAGGAGACGAGGCGCAAGGCCAACGAGGTTAGTGATATATTTCACTGTGGAAGTCGGTCTCACTGGGTTTGTTGCAGGTGACGGGCAAGTCAAGCTAGAAGCTACCCTCGAATACGGCTAACCAGAGACGCATAACCATTCACCTGTGATTGTGACATGATCGTTTCGTCCGAAGGTTTAATCATGCAGTATGGTAATACGTCTCCCATTGCTCTTTGGACACTATGAATATCACGCTTGTGCTTGGACAATCGATATACAGTTGAATACATCATAATGCATTAGGTAAGAATGCATAAAACGGGTAATGCATGGAAATTTTCTTCGCCCGAGTTGGGGCCCCCCAAAAATGCTCGCATATGCATAATGCAAAGTGCATGGCATTGTCGTGCACTTTATGCATTATGAGTTCATTAGAATAGCTAAGCACATTGTAAATTTGAAGTATAAAAGTACACAGAGAGGGGGAGGGGTCCATTTCAACTGACAACCTTACCCAGCCATGCCAGAAATCTTGAAAAGGAAGCCTTGAGACCCCCCTACGGCCATCCCGTCCAAACGGTGGAAGATAGGGGCCACCAATCCCCCTCGCACATCTGCACAGCCTTTGAAGACCACGTCTCGCTCGAATCTTACTCTTTCCGACTGGATGAATGTCTACTCTTATATTGACTCACATCCGGACTGTACTCAAAGTGAAATCGTTCAGTACTTCAGCACACTGTCAACTGGAGCTCTCATTTTTGACCAGTCAACCCTGTCATGCAAATTACGAGACCACCCCAAAATGGAATCATGTGTCCATGTGAACCCAACTGCATTGTCATCGAAGCGACCATGCACAGTTACCAGGCCAGATGTTGAACGTGCACTTTACTTATGGGTTCAGCACATGGAAAATAAAGGTGAAACTATTACAGGTCCCATGTTATGAGAGAAACATATGAAGTTCGAGGACGAGTTTGATGTTCCAGAAAGAGAAAGACTTTTGGGAGAAGGGTGGTTACACTCCTTTTGCAAGACATACAATATTCGGGAGCATAGGTGGCATGGGGAAGCAGGATCTGTGGATCTTGCAGCAGTCGAAGTTGAATGGCAACGATGCCAAAAGATTCTGGCAAGGTTTGCCCCACGAGATCGTTTCAATTTCGATGAGACAGCTCTCTTTCCTTAGTAAGCAGATCTTATCATGACATAAAATTATAATCTAATCCCACAAATTACCAGTCACTGCAAGCATTTCACAATTTTTCTTGCCAAAATATGTTGAAAAAATGGAAAGAAGAGATACTCTTTTATTTGGGCTGTGTTCACATAAAAAATGCAAATATAATATTTTGTTTTCTTTGTCTTTTCTGTGCAAAAAAATGAATTGATGGTAGTGCTGATTAGCTTCTATGCTAATGGGTATTACCATCAATCAATGTTTTGTGGAAAGTCATGCAAAGAAAAGAAAATATTATTTTTGCCTTTTCTCTTTGAAAACAGCTGTCAAAAAAGAGTATCACTTTCTTCAATTTTTTCAGCATGTTTTCTGAAGAATAATTGTGAAATGCTTGCAGTGAGTGCACCCCCAGATCGTGGTTTGGCAACCCACCAATTAAGTGGAAAGAAGAAGGAAAAATTCCATATTACAGTTGGCCTCGCTTGCAATGCTGATGGGAGTGAAAAGCTTGAGCCAATTTTCATTGGTAAATCTGCAAAACCACGATGCTTCAAAAAATATTCTCTGGAACAGTGTGGCTTTTATTATCATAACAATAAGAAGGCATGGATGACATCCCTAATATTTGAAGAGTATGTTTTTGAATGTTTTATCTCAGGTCTGATCAGCACTAATCAGATTTATTAAAATGTCATAGGTGGCTAAAAAAACTTGATCTCCGTATGAAACGTGAACGATGAAAAATATCTCTTTCTATTGATAACTTTGGTGGCCATAAAGTGGCTTATGAGCCCTTGAATATTTCCCTTGAATTTTTTGAGCCAAATATGACATCATTTGTACAGCCCTGTGATGCAGGCATCATTCGCTGCTTCAAGGCCTTGTACCGTTGCAATTTTTGTTCCCATGCAATTGATTTGGATGCAGCTGGAGAACGTGAGATTTACAAGATCAGCCTACTTGAGGCAATGACTCTTGCAAAGAAATCTTGGGATGCAGTGTCAACCAAAACAATTAAACATTGCTGGAATCATACGAAAATTCAACCGTATGTGTAGAGAATGTGCTGATGGCTTCATCTGACCAAGTGGCTTCACAGTGATGACTCCGACACATCCCTTCCAGCCCATCTCGACCCCATTGCATGGGACTTCGTCCGCAAATATGCTGCAGGAATAATATCACTTCAAACTGCAGAAAGGGACTTGCAGGCTCAGCTTGGAGATCACTATGTTGATATGGACTGGGAGCCCGTTCTCAATGCAGTCATGGAATCAGAGGATGACAACATGGCACTCGACATAGTGTCTACATTTTATGTGGCTGTGTCATCCTGCACCAGCCTCAAAATTCATATCCCCCCACAGCATACCATCTCTGGCTCTGAGACTACTCAGAAACCTCCACAGCTCACCTTTGTTGAGTCGGAGGTAGTGGAATCCGTCAATCATCTAAGGGAGTGCAACCGCATTCATGGAAATCCCTCACCCATTGATGAAATCATTGAACCACCAGAGGAGAGAGAACTCCCAGAATTTATCTTGGATGGGAGTGTGGAGGTAATTGCTGACGAGGTGTGCCGGGAGATAGCCATCACAAATGGCGAGATCATCGATGTGGATGATGACAACGAAGACGACGAAGATGATGCCAGCACAGCACTGCCACACAGCAAGCTTATTAAGCTGTGCAAACAACTCGAAGCTGGTTGTGTTCATTATGGAGGTGATCCACAATTTTTGGTCAGTTTGTCTATGAACCTTGTTAAGTTCAGGGCACTTCTACAACGTGAGGAATTTTCTACTGCGAAACAGACTACACTGGACAAGTTTTTCAGGCTGTAATGTAATGTATGGACACTCGCACTTAGTTGTCAATACTGTTGTCACGCGTAATCACTAATGTCACGTTGTTGTCACACAAGTGTGACATATGGCTTCTGCATAAACATCCTAATGCATGGATTTTTCTGGGTCCCGTCGATATGCATTATGATGTATTCAACTGTAGTTGGTTTTTGCATCATAGCGTAGACGGCACTGCCACAAAGTGCTCCACCAAAATGCATAGTCACATATTTCTTTGACCCACCTCACAAAACAAAGTGGATTGGTGGCAGTAGTTTCGTTTTGACTAGATGCTTCCAAATCTGCGCAGGCCCTGCGGAACGCAATACTGACAGTCAGGCTCCCCGTTCACGGGAGCCAGAAGAAAATCAGAAGTTCGGCAGGGTCGGAAATTGTACCGTCCAACGACTGGGGTTTCACCTCTATTGAGGCCTGGTGTACTGGCCTGCACTGTCGGAACCAATGTATGATTTTTTTTTGCAGTGAAACGGCAGTGTTCTTCTTGTTCAAGAGATGGCAAGAGAGCGACCCGGATCAGGGAAGCTACATGACGCTCGAATATAGCGGAATCATTTTTCGCGAAACCATTCTAGGTGAATGATACCTGAATGATGCTGTGATTGCGTCGGTGCCCGTGAATGATCTAAGAATGATACGTACCATTGACATTTCATGTGATACCCTGTGTAGCCCCTCTCCCATAATTAACGGAGGCGGATATGACCTTGCACAACAATGTAAAGCCAGTACAAAACCAAACCGAAGAAAAGGCGATGGAAGTTTGAGAAGTATCAAGCTATCCTGTGGCGGGTGATGCCAGTCGTTACAAGGTCGCTGACCCAGGTAGTCAGGTCACCGTGATCCATAGAGTGCGGGGGCCGGTGCGGAGGGTGTACATAGTGGTTCTTTGGTACGAGTCTGCCATATAGACTTGAATGTTGTTCGTTTGCGACTTCGAAGATAACATGACAATGGAGTAGCGCATCACTTGCACCATGATCCCGGATAGGGCGATAAGCCTCCTCCACGCCTAGTGTCATGGAAGACTGCCATACGGTTGTAGAATCCGTATGAAGGATTTTGAAGTCCTGCCCTGGCGTTGACAGAATTGCATGCGATTAGTCTCGTAACCAGACGTTTCAGGACGCGATGTAAGTTATAGTTGCCAGTTTGCTCCACAACAACATCCCGTTATGTCTGTATCAAGTGCCCGTTAGAGAGAAGGGTCGCCGAAAATGCCCCTCCCCCACTCGCGACGGACAAATAGGCTGAGAACGAGTGCCTCGATTGCGAGAGGATTTGAACACAAACGGAAACATTAGCCCCATCCACAGAACTGCACTAGGCTCAGTCAGCAGTCCGAGGTCTTTGTCAGTGATCTGACAAGCTGAGCGCATCCCAAGGGAACGCAAGCACCATTCGGTGGATTCTGGAATAATACATACGTATACTTAGCATGGGGACAGGAGATGCGAGCAGACCTGGAAGTCCTGCGTGCCTCGGCGCGACAAGCCCGGACGTGACTTTGGCGAGAGTGACGTCTCACATGTTACCCTTGGCAAATAGGCGTGCATACAGGTTGCCTTTTTTTTGTTTTTTTTGTTCTGTTTTTTCTTCGTCCCTCGGATTGCCGGGACTCGGGCGGCGAAGTATTGAGCGAATGAGTCGTATTCGAGCAGAGGGTGACCAGAACATATAAGCATCCTGTACCAAGAAAAGATCACTGCAGCTTGAGCGTTTCTCCACCCTATGAAGGTAGGAACAAAACAGGATTGATTATAGAAAGAAGAGTCTCGTGACATCAACAAACTGATAAACACTGCGGTACACTTGACCGATTGAGAACCTCAAAGCCCTTCCACCGTTTTGTGGAGTTTCATCTGGTACTAGTCACAGACTACCCCAGTGTTTGCATCCCCTGTAGACTGCCTTAGCCAAATGAGTGGCCGTCGAGCGTTGTGGCAAGTTCATAGCGGTCATTACAGCAGTGCCCTCACTGCATGGGCTCAAGATGTACAAAAAGGGGTTTTGGCCAGTAAACAAGTGACAGGTGGGCGCTTGGTGGATGTCACCAGGACATCAAGATATCACTTTCTTACGGACCACATCCACCCACCACTAGCTGGGATCGTAGGATGCCGGGATCTTGACATCCAGTGACTTCGCCTTACAGCAATATATATAAGGCCATCGAGAGAGCATCCCCCTCACATCCGTTGAAGGGGGTCGTGCGTCTCGAATAGCTGCTCGGCGAGCCCTCCAAATCTTACTCTGCGTTACTCTATTGCGAATACGCCATGTCCCCCTTCTCCTCCCTCAAGATATTGTCCGTGAGCACCACAAATGTACGCGCCATTTCCCCGGCATTCGTTCGCTGGTTTACTTTCCTACCCCACAGACGTCAGAAAGCTCTCCTCGCCGCACCCATTTCTGCAGCACCAAGTCTGACGCCATGGACACCGCACACCAAGTTGTATGGTGCCCTACCTCATGTTGATTTTCTCCCCTGACGCTGTGCGGGAATTGTCGATAGGTACTACCATCTTCAAGTTTGCACACGTCCGGGACGCGCCTGCAGGATAATGCTCTCACAGCACAAGACGGCTACGTCAGTTCAGGTTTTATTCTTCGTCTCCCGCGTTGGGATCTACCCGGGATGAAGTCGGTTTCTTATCTGTTCCTTTTACAGGCCGAGTTCCTTGAGGATGAGAACATGTCATGGGGGATGGCCGGGTCTACGCAGAATAACAAGCGTTTTGGTTTCAGTTTCTTCAGGAGATGAGACCTCGTCAACGATCAACGCATAACCAATTTGGGTATGGTATCGTATTTCACTATTATATTGGCAGTAACTTGTATTCCCAAGACGATGATGCATATTTTGTGGTTTTTCAGCTGTTCATAGGCGACAGGCTTCAACATTGGCTGTAAGAAAATTGCCAGATAATCGTGGATATCGTTACCCCGAAGTGCTGCCACATACGCTCGGGCATCGCCTTCAGTAAAGTGTCCTCCTCGTCACTCGTCCAGATATCGCCGACTCTGATCTTCCCAAGGATCAAGTCCTGGAATGGGTAGGAACGATGACCGTATCAAAAGCCCAAGTTTCGCTAAGTCCAAGCGTAAATAAAGCGGGAAACGTGTAAGTCCAAAGAAAGGTTTGCCAAGGAATTGTCAAGCGTGGGAATTTTTAAAGTCCAGCGAGATTGCCAAGTGTCCAATTCTCAATCTCAGCATGCACTAGAGAAAGGTCCGAAATCATACCAAGGACGTGAGCTTGTTGGCTATATAAATCGGTCGTTGACCAGGGCTGCGTTTAATTATCTCCGAAAAATCTGAAAATAAAATGCTGGTTATTCCGCATGGACCAGTCAGTATCTCCCATGACACGTTCTCCTCAAGGAGCCCTGCCTGGAAGAGATAGAACGCACAAGTAAGCTATTAACTCTACCATGGTAGGTCCCCAATGGTGATACGAAGAGAACCCAAATTGACGTAGCCGTCCTGAGCCATGAAAAGTATCATCCTGTACGCACGTCCCAGGCACGCACGAATTTGCAGATGGTAGAGCACTGTACCTCTCTGTGTGCAGTGACCACGGCGCTAGGCTTGCTGCGGGAGAAAAGAGAACTCTCCGACGTCTGCAGGGTGGGAAAGTGAGAGGATGAATAAATACCATACAGGGGGGACAGTGCGTACCTTTGCGCTGCTCGTGGACGATCTCTTAAAAGAGAAGGGAAACACAGTGTATCATAATCGCGTAACGCAGAGCAGTTGGTAAGATGCATGCTCCGCTGTGGATGTGAAAAGGATGCGTCTTATACGTATTGCTATCAAGCAAATACATCAGACGTCTGGAAGTCTATCAACCCCTAGCAGTGGGTGGGCACCGGGCATGGTTCGTGAGCAGATGATGCCAATATTTACCAAGCATTCACCTGTCGTTTGTCAATACCCATTTTCGCCTCTAGCAACAAATGCCCTCGCCGCGATTCGTCAGGAGCATCACCGACTTGGCTCTTTTGTACAAAGTTAAACTGCGGAACTTCAGCGTGGAAGAACGGTGATGGCATGACAAAGGAGATAATTCTGATGACTGACCGTGTGAGGTCAGTGCACCCGAAAATTCTATGAATGGGTTTTTCCGCATCACTTTGAAAACCGCTGCAAGTATAATGTTGTTCTGGCACTTCCATTTGGAGGTTTTTTTTTCCTCATGTACTTCTGTCCTTGCAACGGTATGACGGTGCATCTTAGATATGGAGACCAACGTAACCAGAGTGACAAGTTGCTGCACCTTCAATTCAATCTCGGACGGCTGGAGAAGATTTTGGCAGTTCTGCAGGAACTGCCCGTATTCTGTCTGTACTCTTGAGTAATAATCATTGAGGGATCTTGTCCAGTGTAGTTGACCTGTCAATGACAGAGAGGATGAGACCGGAATTTACAATGCTGTTATTTCAACCGATGGGCGCTTCCGGCGTGCCCTTCAAGGGCAAAAGCAAGTGCATTACACTTCGCAGTTGAAATTGAAATACGGAAGGCGAGCACTGCGATAATAAGCTAATGATACATATGCCAGAATTAGGACGTGCAATTGGTCCCTGCCACTATGTGAAGCGAAAATAATTTGAGGTATCACAGAACCAGGAATGCCAACGGTTCAAGATAACATCCGCTAAATTTAGGTTTCCACCGGGACGACGCCAACTTACTGACATTCCGAGGTAGGTTGCAGCTCGATAACAGCGTCAATATTCTTTTCGTGAAGGGTCTCTGGGGCGGAATCTTCCAACCGGAGGCGATGAACGCTCTTCCGGACATTTGACGAGCGATTTTTGTCACCGCTCACAAACAGGTCAGATGCCGTCGAATTACTCTTATTCTCGCTAAAGGCCGACAAGTCGTAGAAGTGTCTCCGGACTTCAATGTAGTCGTTGGCGTACTCCCCAATCTGCAAACAATCAGCTTAGCCCAATCTTCTCCAACATTGCCGCGAGACAGGTACAACCCACCTCGACTTCATCCAGGCCGACAGACTCGCCCTCCGGTGTTGTCCTGAGTTGTAAACCGGGGATCATGTCGATGGCTTTGGCAATCATAGCCGTCACCATGAAAGTATATCCGCTCGCCGCACATATGTAGTCAAATTGGATGTACAGTTGCTTCCAGTTGTGGTCGACCCAACCACCAGCAACGTTAAGGTTGACGCCGTCAAGAGCAATGACTGAGTGGGAAGCGAAGATGCCGTTGAAGAGAAGGCCGATGATGCCACCCACGGCGTGCGCAGCAAAGATATCAAAGGCGTCGTCGATCCCCAGGATGGATTTGACTACGTTGCATGGGTTGTCAATATCAGGAATCGTCGAGGTAACCTTCCGTGACCTACCCTTTGTTCCATAATTGCAAACCACACCAGAGACGATACCCATGATGACCGATGCCCACGGCTGTAGGTAACCAGCAGCTGCTGTCGTTGCAACCAAACCAGCGATAGAACCGGAACAAAATCCGACCATACTGTATTTACGCTCCGATCTGTAGTCAAGCAGACACCACACAATGCCAGCAAATGCCGGAGAAAGCATAGAGTTCCAGATCGCCATTATAGCACGAAGATTGGCGCCATAGGCGCAACCCCCGTTGAAACCGAGCCATCCAAACCAGAGAATGAAGGTGCCGAGGTTTACCATGGCCACGTTGTGGGGTCTGAAGTTAACTAACTCCTTTTCTTTCCGCCGGCCAAGGACCCAGCCATATGCAAGGCCTCCGAAGCCGCTCCCAAGCTCCACGGGGCCGCCACCTTTGGTCAGAAGAGAGAATTGAGTTTCTCTCGGAATATGGAAGGAAGTGTTCCGTACCTGCAAAATCCAAAACACCCCACTTGTAACCCCACCCATTTACGTTCCAAGCCCAACAAGCCAATGGGCAGTAAACAAGGGTCATCCAGAGGAATGTAAATACCATGACTGGAAGGAGCCGACCACGCTCCGCAATAGCTCCCACCAGAATACCGATTGTCACACAGGCAAATTCCATCTGATAGAAACTGTAAAGCAAATCAGGAATGAGGGGTGAGCCGGGAGATGGACCGCCGAGGACATTCTTGAGCCCAAAATTGGCAAAATTGCCAATGAAACCGTTGGTGGCGGTGGGTGAGAAGGCAAGGGAGTATCCCCACAGGTACCACTGGATTATACAGACGGTATTACTTGCACAGACGACCATTATCAGGGACAGGGCAGATTTTCTCCTGGAGAGACCGGAGTATAGGAAAGCTGGAACGAGATAAGGAATGAAGGATGCTGGTGTGAACAAGGGGAGAATAAAACTCGCGAACCTAGACCCGGTATCATGAAAAACGCCATCGCGCCTGCGAGGATGATAAACGAGATATCGCCACGGTCGAATCTGGGGTAGATAGAAGACAGACGTAGGTGAGTTCCGATGCAGGAGGTGTTGATTCTCATTGGCTCACTGGCTGGATTCCCCTGGATAACGAGCGCTCAAATGAGGAAACTGCTTTTCTGGTGGAGGGAATGGACGCGAACGTACTTTTTAGCAGCGAGGGTTTCGCAAAGGAATCTCCGTACGTCATTTTCCACGACTCCGAGTGAAGTAAAAGGTATGAAACGGGACTGTCGGTAGCGTCTTCTACTACGGGGGTCGAGTTTGTCCTGGGACCGGGAGAATATTGCGGTGGTGCCAGCCATGGTATTCATACTCGGATGTGAGCGTGCTGAACAAATAAATCTCTGCCTTCTCATTCGTTGATAACGGAGGTTTCGTTTGCTATGTACGATCGAGGGGGATCAAATAGGAGACACACACGGGGAACACTCGTGTGGGGAAAAGAAATTGGAATTGTGACCAGTCGATCACTGAGTGGTGTCACGTGGCACACTGCAGATCCACGTCAACGACGTTGGCCCAAATAAGGCAAGTCGGGGCTGATTTACACCCGTCGCCGCATTGATTTCGCGTGCGCGCATGTTCCGACTTGCTCTCTCTCTCGCTCGACGCTCTGGCCATGCTGTCAGCCTTCCTCGGCTTCATACGCGATCGGCCACGTCTGCATATGATATCAAGTATGCAGACAAACTCCGTCAAAAAGCCAAACAGTGAGAAGCACCTTATATTCTTGTATTGCCAGCATCACAATTCTCTGACACCTCGCAACGGTGGCGTACTCGTAAATTGGCATCCATGCATTCCCTCGTCGCAACAGAAGGGGTGTAGACCTTGATGAACTGAAGGTACAGGCCCGACAGGAGGCTCACCGCAGACAGAAGGAAGAGGCCGAGACGGCTTCTGTGCGAAAGTTTCACCCCAAGACCACCCCTGCAGCCGATGGAGTTACCCCTCCCGCAGCAGAGAAAACCCCTCCCGGTCCGCGGAAGGACAGCTCTCCAATCAAGGTACGTACGTTTCATGAACAGCCCGGAATTTCGTTCCATTCGTCACACTTAGCCACTCTCATCTATCCTGAACGTCGCCAAGCTACTGGCCACACCACACACGTCATCGCAAATATCCGCGCTTTGGACTGCCTACCATGCGTCCCGCTCCGGAGGCACGGGCAGGGGGTACATTTGCGCATCCTTGCCTCTCGAAGCGTACAACAGGATGACGAACGTTGCAAAAAGATATCCTTCTTTTGTCCTACCAGTGCCTAGGCAACATAAACCAGAAACATCGCCATTAGGCGATATGCCAGAGCTAGCACACGAATTTTTCTATTTGCAGTGGGACTTTTATTCCACTCCATCGCAACCATCTGCTACCGATCCGGATCCATTCCAGCCCGTTCCTCTAGCGCCCAATTGTACCGCTCTGCCTCCGGTATCTACGATCCTATTCACACCGCTGCAAGAGTACAAGCACCGTGGTTCTTTTGCCACCCCATACTTGGTGTTGACTTTCCACACCGATCTATCTTACTCCCATGACCTCGTTCTTCTTCGCGGAGAAATAACACCGTCTGCTGCCGTGACAGATGCGAAACCTGGGCGGGATATTGTAGACCGTTATTTGCTCAGTCAGGTGGACGCACAACTGTTAGCGATGGGTTTACAGGAATATTATCTATGGGATAAGGGGAAGGGTGGGGAAGAACGTGATTCTACGGCTGAGGAACTGTTAAAGCAGTTCCACGAAAGACCGAACGATTTCGACTGGCAAGAACTGTTAAAACGATCGGTGATGACAGCGTAGTATAGCTTGAGGAGGTAGAAGGTCTGATGACTTTAAGTACCAAACGTGCAGTGGATATTCCATGTTTCGCGGCCACCGAATTATCACGGAGAGGTCACCAGCGGGCGAGCTTTCACCCACTCCCTCTCGGCAAGCTCTCGTAGCACGAATGCCACAAAAGCGATTCTCGTCAGACAAGTCGTAGTCCGACCATCCCCGACATAACCAACGACGAATGACGCATCGCTGCCGTTGTTCAAGAGAGGCACGCGGGCGATAGTCCAGTCGAGAGTGTCGCCTTCCCTACAGATGGTTTCTCCGATTGCGACGATGTCCTTGTATGCGGCATTGGCAAAGGTGGACACGCCTGTGACGAGGGTAGACATGGTCAGACTGAATTTGTCGTGGGGATCTTTGATGCTGGGCGTGCCCAGGGCGATGAGCCGGGTGACCCCGCGTTCCTTCATTACTCTGATGATGAGTGAATATGCATGCGCCAGGGGCTCTCCCTTGGGATGAAATGGTCCACGAGACACAGCGGGGCCAAGAGCAGACAAGACAGCGTCGACGCTCTGCAACGCATCAGACAACGATTCTGCATCCGTCAGCTGACCCTTGCGGATAAGGATTTGGGGACTGTCTCGCAGGTTCTGAGGGAGTTTCTCTGGGGAGCGGGCGTAGACGACGACCGTGTGTCCGTCGGCGACGGCTCTTTCGACGAGAAGCACGCCAATACCGCCAGTTGCACCGAGAATGAGAACACGCATGATGGGAGTATGACCGAAAACGTTCGTTGTGCTGATAATTCAGCTTATGGCTGCAACTTGTAAGGCCCGACCCATCGACGTCATCGGTCCTGCAGGCCTGATGTCACAGGTATCTCACTCCCCAACTACTCGGTTCTGCTAAGGAGATAATGTAGCTGGGCTCTTTGGCCAGTCTCCTGCTGCCAACGCCTCTTCTTCTACAGCCACGATAGCTTCCCCGACCTCTCCAGCAGACTCGACACTCAGTCTTTCCATACCTCTACCATACATCGTCCCAAAGGCAGCGACGATGCCCT
Organism: Pisolithus thermaeus; assembly: GCA_024663475.1. NCBI lineage: Eukaryota > Fungi > Basidiomycota > Agaricomycetes > Boletales > Pisolithaceae > Pisolithus > Pisolithus thermaeus. Next base: position 135,219 of record JANFAF010000054.1, read on the forward strand.
CCACCACATCGTCAACTTGAACAGCCTTCCCAGTCGCCAACTCTATACACCCCGCTTTCACGTCCGCAAGCCCACAAGCCACTACTCTATCGAACCATGCCAACGGTTCCTTGGTCACGTTCATCGCGAATCCGTGCGTTGTCAGTCCGTGGCGGACCTGCACACCGATGCTAGCAACCTTCGTCGTGGCATCCAGAAATAGACCCATGTGTTCTGAAGGAACAGTTCGCAACCCGTGTTCCTCTGCAAGATATGCCTGTATCGCCCGTTGTATCCGACATACGTAGTCCCTTGTTCCCATCGCTGGCGACGTCCGACCGAGGTCGAGGATCGGGTATCCGACGAGCTGGCCGGGTCCGTGATACGTCAATTGACCACCGCGTGACGTCGTAACGAAGTCGGCGCCGATTCGAGTGAGACGTATTCTTTCGGCGGTGAGCTCTTCCGCGGTTTGCCGCCGCCCAGCCGTGTAGACGGGTCGGTGCTGCAGGAGTAGTAAGACGTCATGATGGGATGATGTATGACGAGTGGCGAGCTGGATCTGGTGCAGTCTCTCTTGCAGAGCGAGTGTTCTCGCGTAGGGTAGAGGCGTTTGGAAGTAGTGGTAGAACACTGGAGGCAATGACATGCCAGTTCTGAGGTCTCCCCGTGTATGACGCGATCTGTTGCTGTGCGAAAATTTTGTCAAACTGACTTAGACAGTCTTGGACGTCACAGCATGAGCCTAAGTGCCTGTCGATGCAACAGCCCTCACCCGCTACCGTGCACGGAGTCGAGAATACTTCGTAAGTACGACCCTATGGGTTATATAGGAAAGCTAAAACCTCACAGCACGACTGGGTGCGGGAACGAAAGCTAAGCTCGAGGCCCGGTCGTTGCCAGTGGATATTTACTCGAACATTCACAACGTGACAATACCCCATGGACTTTTGTCTCGATCGTGCGATAAGCGCAACCCAAGCTAGTAGTAAAAGGTATGCCCGTGGAGCATGTTTCCGCTCAACGCATTCAACAGGAATCCGCAATGGCGAGTCACACTCTTCCTCGTGCCCTTACCATCGTAAAGTCGGTCGTTTATGTGTTCTTTCTTTCAGGCGGAGCTCTTTGAGAACGAGAACATGTCATCGGGGATGGATCAGTCCACGCGAAGTAGCAAGTGGCGTAGCTCATGTCTATTCAAGACCTGGCCGTCATCAACGGTCGGTGCACAGTGAAGCTACGTATGATACTATATTCCACTTATTATATTGGAGCTACTCGTATACCCAAGACGCGATTGCATATTTTACAGTTTTCCAACTGTCTTTTAGCAACAGGCTTCAATGTTGGCTGTCGGAAGGCTGTATACTTTGTACTCCGGTTGCAAAATGAACAGAAGCATCCCCTTTTGTTTCGCTCCTGACCGATTACACCTAGATTACAATCAAGTGACCTGACCTTGGATGGGGCCACGGAAAAAATTGCCAATTTGCAGACGAAGTACAAATCAAGGATACATATACATCACATTTTTTGGAACCTGTCTTCCAGTATGAGGAAAAGAAAAGACTGGTTGGCATACTACAGCATTGTAACATATTTGCTATACTACGGCTGTCTATACTATGGTAAATGCCCTAACTTTGCTTTGCAAGATACTTGCCGAGTCTACAGGCTGAGCGACAAGGACGGTGGAAGACGCAATTCTTCTGTACTCGTTGTGAGGCAGCTTAGCCAACAAAAGAACGCTAAATGGTTGCAACAGTGTCAGGAGCAGACGTTGTTTAACGGCGGGGTCTAGCCTATTAGATGTACCAAGTACTTTCGGATTCCAAGGGCGAACAAGCTGCAGAGCACCCAATGACATCCCCACCTCGTCCAGCCCGTGCGGCGGCGTGATCTTGAGCGGTTTCAGACCGGATGCCTGAATTTCGTATACAAGGTGCGAGGCCGACCCTTCCACTCGAGTGGCTGTAGCACTGTGGGCGAGGCATGGCAGTATAAGACGGCGATTGATGAATCGTGGGAGGGGTGACTTGGCGAGCGAGTCGTAAAGCTTCTGCAGTGCTTTACTTGATGTAGCCTCCCGCCCCGTCGTCAACACATGCTCTTCTGCATCAAACCCGGAGACCAGTGACAGGGGTGATGTTCGGTACGAGGTGATGTGGGCCGGGAAACAGCTGTGAAAACGTGACCCCTCGCCTACCCAATCAAGAACCGAGGTTTCTCCAGACTGCGAAATGATTTGTGCTAGAAGACGTCCCAGGGAATCCTCTGCAGGTTCACCGTAGAGAACGGGTAGACGGATATCGAAGATCCCGAAAAGTGAATAGGCTACATCTTCAGGACGGGTGGTACGCCGTGACGATGCCCACTGGAGCCTCGAACGTGCATCGTCCCTGCCTGGATAAAAATCCATCAGAGACTGAGACGCTATTCCTGCTGCATTTTCAAGCTCTTCCAGTACAGTGGTATCCATTTTGTGATTTGGAGACTCGAGGTTTTTGTAGAGTGACCAGTTTTGCACGTAGAACAACAGGGTGCGAGGAGCTAGCAACTCTTGGAGGGTCCAGGCGCGCTGGAACCATTTGCTGCCGACGAGCGAACCGTTCTCCGAAACGTCGGCGAGATACACAATGGTTAGATTGGACATCCGATACCATGTGAACATCGACCCTATCGCTTCTTGCAGCTCGACACTACTCTCTTTGTCTATACAACACGTATCGCTCCAAGCCCATAGGTACCCCCGCCTGAGAGCAACAAGACAGAAATCTTCAAGCTTTCTAAGACCCGGCTTTGCGTCACATCATAAATGGAGGCACCCTCGATGTCGCGTAACGATGGCTCACCGTCACCCCAGCAATGAGAAAGGGCTACAAACTGGAAGTACAACGAGATGATAGTCCGAATGCACTCGATATCGGTTTCGGAGTCACGTGTTGTGAGGGACGACAGTAGACGATTGTGTTGTTCGCTGTCCACGAAGTGCGACAATTGGGCGTTCCGGTCGCACAGGGCGCCAGTACGCACGTAGATCAGTCTGGTCGGTGCCCTTTCCAGTATCTCACGTGCGACATTCAGAATAACTTGCCGAACGTCGACTTGGTTGCCTGAAGAATCGGAAGTGATCATGCCCCTGCGCAGACTGATCTTCGTTCGTAGGTACGTCGTAAGACAGTCCAGAGATGCATCATAACCTGGATCTCCAGGTATTAAAAGCTCCATGGCACCTTGTTCAAGCTCAATGGCTTTCTCCAAGTCGGCCGTTGCGGCTTTTGCACGGAACCTGTCTCCTAGGCATAATGCGAGGTCGTGGAGAGATGAAGCACGGGCATGATGTCCAACCGGACGGAGTTCAATTACACGCTGATGCAGCGCGATGGCCTTGTCCAAGTCAGTAGTCGTACGTCGATTGAGGAACCTGTCTCTGAGGAAATTCGCGAGGAGATGTAGATAGTCTACCACTCGCCCAAGGATGGCAACTTCGTCCAACCGTCCCACCAGAGTTATGGTCAGGGCTCGTTGAGAAAACAAAGGTGTTGTGAATCCGGTAAAGGAGGGAGCAATCGTGAAACGACCTGGTAGTCGGAGCTGCAAAACGGAGGTCGCAAGACGGAAAGCCTCGACTAAGTCGGTAGTTGCACCCTGCTGCCGTATCGGATTCCGAAGGCGTATTGAGAGCGTGTGGAATGACGAGGCGAGGACACGATGATTTACTGAATGGATCCTCGAAATGATGTGACAAAGGGATTGTACCTCAGCTGAGCTCAGCAATGCGAAGTGTCTCAGAAAACTCGCCCAAAGAGGGACAGCAAGGTCATAAAGGTACTTGCGACGGTCGCGATGACCTAATGGGTGGAGATCGAGTAACAGTTGCCTAAGCTTCATAACCTCCTCAAAGTCAGCAATCGTTTTCTGCTTGTTGAACCTTTCGGAAAGACAGGTAGCAAGCCCGACGAGTATCCGAGCCCGACCAGGATGTCCACATGGGTGTAGTTGCAACGCTACACGATACAGGTCAATTGCCTCATCCAGGTCATGGATCGCAGCTTGCTCCTTGAACCTACTAAAGAGGTAACAGGCAAGATTGTAGAGAATTACATCACGGTGTAGATGTCCCGGTGAGCAGAGCTCGAGTGCTGCACGTCCAAATGCAATACCTTCTTCCAAGTCAGCAACTACCCCCAGGCTGTCATACCTATTTGAGAGACAGAGAGCAAGAGAGTGGAGTGATGAAGATCGAATAGGGTGCCCAAATGGACATAATTGTAATGCTGCACAATGTAGCTCGATCGCCTCGTTTAAGTCATGCATTGCAGCTTGTTCTTCGAACCTGCTAAAGAGGTCACAGGCAAGGTTGTGGAGAGTCACGCCACGATGTGGATGCCCTGCTGGGCGGAGCTCGAGTGTTGCACGTCCCAGTGTGACAGCTTCTTCCAAGTCGGCAACCACCCCTAGACACCTATACCTATTTGAGAGACAGAAGGAAAGGGAGTGGAGTGATGAAGACTGATCAGGATATCCAGATGGACATAGTTGCAAAGTTGCACGATACAGTTCGATTGCCTCGTTCAGGTCATGCATTGCAGCTTGCCCCTCGAACCTGCTAAAGAGGTCACAGGCGAGATTGTAGAGAGTTTCGCCATGGAGTGGATGCACCGGTGGGCAGAGCCTGAGTACCATACGTCCGAATCCGACAGCTTCTTCCAAGTCGGCGACCACCCCTAGACTCTTGTACCTATTCGAGAGACAGAAAGCAAGGGAGTGGAGCAATGAAGACCGGTCAGCATGTCCAGATGGACATAGCTGTAAGACTGCACGATACATTTCAATCGCCTCATCCAGGTTATGTATTGTAGCTTGTTCCTTGAATTTGCTAAGGAGGTTACAGGCGAGATTGTAGAGAGTCACGCCATGGTGTGGATGCCCTAGTGGGCGGAGCTCCAGTGCCGCATGTCCGAGTGCAACAGCTTCCTCCAAGTCGGCAACCAATCCCAGACTGTCATACCTACTTGAGAGACAGAAAGCAAGAAAGTGGAGTGATGAAGACCGATCAGCGGGTCCAGAAGGGCGTGGTTGCACAACTTGCAATGCTGCACGATGTAGCTTGATCGCTTCGTCTAGGTCATGCATTGCAGCTTGATTTTCGAACCTGGTAAAGAGGATACAGGCGAGATTGTAAAGAGCTGCCCCATAGCATGGATGACTTGGAGGGCAGTGCTCGAGTGCTGCGCGTTCTAGTGCGACAGCTTCCTCCAGGTTGTCAAGAGCAACGCCCGACTCGTCACGCCCCGGACAACCGTGTTCTAACTCTGGTTGCACGTACGAAGCGCCGTCTGCGGAACTCATCGAACGCCACTACACTGGGAGGATAAATATAGTTCAAATGATTCGGCTTTCAGAGCAGAATGGGTATTTAGTTGCTTTAAAACAGGGAAAGTAAAACCGTACATTGTCTTTAATCTCGAGAAGGCAGAGACCAAGAGACCCTCAACGTCAAAATGCCGTCCGAGTCGGCGAGGTGAATTGAATGACATGGAATAACTTACGGTTAAAGACACCAAGTATAAAGCTTGAGTGTCGGTGAGAACAAAGAGAAGGTCAGCCCTACACAAAGATCATGACACATAACATAATAATAAGCCAGGAAACATTTTACCGAATTGCAAGGTGAAGTTAATTGGCGATGCCAGAGGAAACTATACTGTATACTGTTCGAGTGTGACGGAACGGTTCAACGGTCGCACAACAAGTATGTAACCCGGGTCAACGTCTTAAATGCGACAAACGTCACAGGATTACCAAGCATGCCCTAATGAAGGAACATGTCACGCGGCGTCAAAGATACCCAGCGACAAGTTCAGTCTGGCTATATCCACCACCGTCATAGGTTGTGGTGACCTTTGCCAACAGAGACGTCATAATCGAAGAAACCATCTGTGGGGAAAGTGACATGTGACACCTCTTGAATAATGGCAGTAACGAGTCGTTGGCTATATCGGCGATGGTGGGAGTTCGACGTGCCTGACGAGAGTGGCCCCTGTGGAATTCGTCCTCACAGCAAAGGAGTGAATGAAAGCCCGCCCGCTGGCGACCTCCGACGAGACATGAAATACCCATTGCACGACAGTACCCTTTACTCATCTAAGTTCTACTATGCTGATTCCTTAGACAGTCAAAAAGGCCGGTCTTTCGTGGAACCGCTTTAACAGCTCCTCAGCCCGAGAACCGTGTGCTTTCGCACCGTTCTTTTCACTACCACAGATAACATCGCTGCAAAGCTATCGCCAGCAGTTCGCCCATCGACTCCGTTTAGCCAGTAGCGACGCGCAGCGACCCACCAAGGTTGTGCATCTGTCATTACAACGGACGGTGTTATTTATCCGTGGGGAAGAGCGAAGCTGTGCGAGTTAGACGGAATAGTGCGGAAAGTCATAATGAGGTACGCCCATCGCAAATAAATTGTGAAGCTTGCATAGTACGATAGCTGGACGTTGAAGGAACAGACGAAAATGGATCTGGCTCGGTGATGGAAGGTATAAAAACGCCACTGTAAACAGAAAACCGTACATTGACTCTAATGCGACACCTCGGTCACAGGTCTGATTTGCCTACGTACCGATAGAGCAAAAGGAGAATAACTTTTTTGCATCGTTGTGTAACGCCGACCGCTATCTTCGTGTCGTCAGTGGCAACTGATCCAAGTGAACCGTACCAATCGCTGATAGAAGGGGATGTAAGACGCGATAGATGTGAACTCGGCGAGCGGTAGCTTGTCTAGAAGTATCTTCGATACGAGACTGTAGTGGCAGGATGTCGGTCTCTCTTGTATGCGCATGTGAAGTTAACACCGGGTGAAATTGTAACGGTGAAATGGTGAGAATGTGATGATCTGGAAATACAAAGGACTTGACTGTAGAGAAAAGAAGCGAAAGGACACCTAACGCACTACCTCGCTCATTGTCGCTAACCCAAGTAGATTCCTTAAAGTTTGTCATCGTGCTGCACGCATCAAGCACAAGGAGGTGCAAATATACCCCCTTGCCCGTGCCTCCAAAGTGGGATGCATGGTATGCAGTCCAAGGCGCAAGTATCTGCGACGACGCCAGTAACTTGGCGACGTCTAGGATGAATGAAAATGGTCAAGTATGAATATAATGCGGGTTAGGCAAGGAACAAAATACTTACCAAGGCGCAGCCAACCCACTGCTCATGAAATGCACGTACCTTGATCGGAGAGCTATCCTTTCGCGGGATAGCAGTGGACTTCTTGCCGTGATCGAGTACATAACTCCATCGGCTCTCGGGATGGCTTGGACAGAAAATTTCGCACACAAATAGTTTCGGCTTCTTCCTTCTGTTTGCGATCGCCTTCTTGTTGGACCTGTACCTTCAGTTCATCAAGGTCTATTCCCTTTCTGTTGGGACAAGGGAAAATATGGATACCAATTTGTTGTTAAGTGTCAGAAAGTTGTCACGCTGGTTTACAAGAATAGAAAGGTGTCTCCCGCTGCTTTGCTTTTTGATGGGGTTTGTCCGCAAGCATGATATCACATCCAGGCGTGTCTGATTGCCCATTACTATGAGGGCAGTCTAAGCCGAGAAAGGTTGGCGTAGTTTGTCAGATGGAGCACGTCGAACGGTGGCTCTCTGGTGAGGGAGAGCGGGTCAGATGCACATGACGGCGCCAAATGGACGACATGCAGTGTAAATTAGCCCTGGACAGTCTCGACTCCAGCCGCGATACAATGCCCAGTTGGAGGCTGTCGACCAGTCGCCACGTGCCGCCACTCACCGACTACCAGTGACCGGAGTGATCCCGAGCGACGCCGCACCTACCTCGCTCAGTGAATGAGTACACCATCGAGCGCGGATTTCAAGAGAGACTTCCCTGCATGTGCCTCGTATGTCTGCCTTAATATTTGATCTCTTAGGCAAGGGACGACTCCGAAGGGCGGTTCGAGCTGTCACCAAGTCACCATGACGGCCTATTTTTTTCGCCTGTCTTGTCCGACCCTGTTGATTACATAACTGACCGAGTTTCTGCTATCGACCAATGAGCAGGCAAGTGTTTATCTGTTCAGGACATCCACAACGAGTATGAATACGGAGGCCAGGACCAGCGCAATTTTCTCCTCGTCCCGGGCCCGCTAAGAAAAACCGACACCAGTGGTGGAAGACGCGACCGACAGGCCTGGTTTACATATTTTTTAATACCTCTCGAAGCCCTGGAAAATGAAGTTCGGTGACTTCTTTGCCACATCATCGTTGCTGAAAAGTACGTTCGCCACCATTCCCTTCACCAGATAACGGGTTCCTGATTTGAGTGCTCGTTATCTCGCTTCCAGGGGACTCCAGCCAGTGAGCCAATGAGCGTCAACGCCCCCCGTATCGCAACTCACCTATATCTGTTTTGCTATCTGTCCCCAGATTCGACCGTGGCGATGTCTCGTTTATCATCGTCGCAGGCGCGATGGTATCTTTCATGATACCGGGTTTAGGTTCGCCAGTTTGATTCTGAGATACCGCATCCTTGATTCCTTATCTCGTTCCAGCTTTCCTTTACTCCGGTCTCTCTAGAAGAAAATCGGCCCTGTCCCTGATATGGGCCGTCTCTGCAAGTAATGCTGTCTGTATATTCCAGTGGTACCTGTGGGGATACTCCCTTGCCTTCTCGCCTACTGCCAGCAACGGTTTCATCGGCAATCTTGCCAATTTCGGACTCCTGAATGTCCTCGGCGATCCGTCCCCCGGATCACCCCTCATTCCTGATTTGCTTTACAGTTTCTATCAGATGGAATTTGCTTGTGTGACGGTGGGGATACTGGTGGGAGGCATCGCGGAGCGTGGTCGGGTTCTTCCGGCCATGATATTCACATTCCTCTGGATGACCCTTGTTTACTGCCCATTAGCTTGCTGGGCTTGGAATGTTAACGGGTGGGGTTACAAGTGGGGCGTGCTAGATTATGCAGGTACGAAACACGTCATTTCATAGTCTGAGAGAAATTAATTTCCTATCCCGATTCAAAGGCGGTGGTCCAGTGGAGATTGGGAGCGGTGTCGCTGGCCTTGCATATGCCTGGGTCCTTGGCCGACGGCAAGAAAAGGAGCTACTTAACTTCAGGCCACACAACGTGGCTATGGTGAACCTTGGCACCTTCATCCTCTGGTTTGGGTGGCTCGGTTTCAACGGCGGTAGTGCCTTTGGCGCCAATCTTCGTGCCATAATGGCGATCTGGAACTCTATGCTTGCTCCGGCATTTGGTGGCATTGTGTGGTGTCTTCTTGACTATAGGCTGGAGCGCAAATACAGTATGGTCGGATTTTGCTCTGGTTCTATCGCCGGTTTGGTTGCCGCCACCCCGGCTTCTGGCTACATACACCCGTGGGCGTCGGTCATCATGGGCATCGTCACAGGTGCGGTCTGTAATTATGCAACGAAGGGTAAGTCGCGGAAACCTTGACGATTGCTGATATCGACGTATTGACCATCCCCACAATCTAGTCAAGTTCCTGGTGGGGATAGACGACGCCTTAGATCTCTTTGCTGAGCATGCCGTGGGCGGCATCATCGGCCTTCTCTTCAACGGCTTTTTTGCCTCGCACTCGATCATTGCTCTCGACGGCGTCAACGTCAACGTCAATGGTGGTTGGGTCGATCACAACTGGAAGCAGTTGTATATCCAATTTGCCTACGTATGCGCGACGTGCGGATACACGTTTGTAGCGACGGCTATCATTGCCAAAGCTATTGACATGACCCCTGGTTTACATCTCAAGACGACTCCAGAGGGCGAGTCTGCCGGTTTGGATGAGGTCGAGGTGGGTTGTTTTTGTCTTGCGACAGCTTTGAAGGAGACGCCTAAGACCTTTACTTCCAGATCGGCGAGTTCGCCAACGACTACATTGAAGTCCGGAGACACTTCACTGACTGGTCAGCCTTCGGCGATCGTATGGCTGATTCGGTGGCGTCCGAGATGGGTGGCTTGCCCGATCTCCAGAAGGACGGTCATCGCCTTCGGTTGGAAGATCCCACCCTCGAGATTATTCAGGAAAAGAACGCTGAAATCGTTGAAGAACCCCAACCTACTCCGGAGGAACGTTAAATTTGCGGTTGTTCCATTGGATCAAGGTGGAAACCGAAATGGATTTCGTTTCATTGGTGTTGTCTCGACGCACCGTTCATTTTCTGGTACTGGTCCTGCGATTCCTCTCATCACACGGTGGCAGAGAGCTCCGACACAACCTAGTTCTGGTACATATATCATTTGCTTATTATCACAGTGCACGTATTTTGTAATCCAACTGCGTGTTCCAAGTATAATGCACCCAATTTTTTTTGCTCTTGAAGAGCATCTCGGAAGCATCCATAGGGTGCGGAACTGATATCTCTGCCTGGAGGTTGAAATGTCGAAAGATGGTCTATGCCTCGGGGCAAAAAGACCTGAGGTTAGCGAGAGCAGATCCAGAGATTCCGAGTGAATGCGGTTATCCTTCAGCTTTGTATCCACGGCACCCCGCCCTGTTTAGTGTTCACTCTATGCTAAGAGCCGTTATCCTGCTCACCGGGAGCAATCACGCATTCAACTGCACACATATAACGAACAGGGAAGGTTGATCTCCAGAAGATATATGCGTTAAGCATCCTTCCTGCAATCAATAAAATAGGTATACAGCAAATATATTTACACGAAGTTCGCGGAACGCCTAGCAGTCCCAGCCAAGTACGAAATCTTCAGAACCTTCATCGCGTGAGGCGTCTCCCTCACCGGTTTCGGGGCCAGAAAGCTGCGAGCCACATATACCGCTGCCAAATTCTTCATGTAATAATAGGTCGACAACGTTGCGCGACGCGATGGTCTCAGTTTCCATCGTAGATATGAACCTGCGGCGCGGCCTTGAAGTAAGCATACACAAATACTGTAGAGAAAACAGGCGACGTACGGTTCGAAGGCATTTACGTAGTAGAAACCTTGGTCAAGCCTTACAGGAGGGAACTTGGTGGTGGGCGGTAGAACGGGGTACGCATCCCACTGAGGCAGACTTGTTTAGTCTTCATATACCATGCACATGGAGGAGACAAACCTCTTTCCGGTAAACCCATCCAACTTTCCCGAATACCTTCTCCAACCATTCGTCACTGACACGTTCTTTAGAGAATATTTTAACTTTCCACTCTGGGTCCTCGTCCGCACTGCCGGGAACCTTTTGAATTTGCCCGTGGACGGAAATGGAGTTAAATTCCGGTTCCACACCGCCGTTACGTACGCCCTCGTGTGTGGTTAGTATCACTTTAGGGATTTTTTCGTCCGGGGATAAACCGAAATATGCTGGGTTTGTGCTCTCGGATTTTGTGGTCAGTAGCGTGACGTGGAGACGGACGTAGGGTTGCGGAGGAATGAGTTCGGAGAGATCAGAGGGAACAGTGATATTCGTCTGGTGGAAAGGAGCGGCCAAGATAATGGCATTGTAGATTCTGGAGCCAGAGGTGGTGTGGATGATCCACCGTGACGATGCTGGGACGCGAAGAATGTCTCGGACCTACGCAAAACGTCTTGTAAGACAAGAACCCTGGCGGGACCGAAGAACGCATACCTCAGTGTTTAAGTAAACATTGGCGCCAGAGCGATTCAGGAAATTTTCGAATATGAGGAAGTTCCCATCCCGCACTGCAGATGCACCGGTGGCTGCCAAAGAGCAAGCACCTTCCAAAGCATGAATTTTGTCCACGTCCTGCATTCAAACTGAGCACTGGTGTTGCACCTTGATATTTAGTGAAGCGGTGGCTCACCTGTCCATAATTAACGCGAGTAGCGGCTTCAACCATTTCCCTGGACCACTTCTCTGCGATGCCTTTGGAAGATAGATATTCGAGTGTCGTGCTATTTACAAAGTCGGTCCAGTTCATTCTCTCAACGAGGCCTGCGATGTCATCCCAGCGAGGCGATGCCGCGGTATACAAAGAAATATAATCTGCGATCATGTTCTTTACACTTATAAGGGGCCGATCGTCACTGAGCCGAAGGTAATGCCAGCGATGTCGCACTTACACGGACTGTGTTTTCATCGGCGCCGAATAACCGTAACGCCATAATACTTTCAACGTAGTCCACCAGCTCTTACTGTAAGTGCCCTCATTCAACTGATAAAGTTTCTCAGCCAGATGGTCAGACTGACTGATATGAATCACATACCACGATGTTGAATTTCTGCCCGTCCCATAGGCCGGTGTCGGCGAACTCGTCGATGAAATCCTTTAGAGTCAGATTGAATTCCTTGGCTGCCCTCATCAAATTTTTGTTTGCATCAACGAAGATCGAAGCCCCGAGTTCCATTGGGGCCAGCGTGGTGTCATTATAGGGATATACAATAGTGCTTCCTAGGTAACGGAGAGTGATGAGGAAGCCACCCTGGAAGCGTTCGGAGGGATTTACAAGTACTCACGTCCACCTACGTATGATGCACGTTCGTACACATCTATTTCTACATCGATACCAAATCTTTCTTTGGCTTTAGAAATCCAGAAGGCAGCAGAAGATCCTGCGGCACCTGCACCGACGATAGCGATCGTTGGGGTAACCGGTGCTGTTAATTGGTTCTCGATGAGGAGTTCCTCCTTCTGTTTGAAGAAAGGTAGCTTGAAGGGAAACTGGAGACAAACAACCGAACTTGCTAATAACGAGTACACCACAAGCTTTGCTAGCAGGGACATGGCGGTTTGTCGTCGTCACGCCGTCAGACACCCAACAGCAGTGGTCGGTGCGTAACGGTGTCCAAATATTTACAAATAAACGAGTGCCAGTGGTTATTCGGATGGCATTAGGCTGTAGGCTTGGGGTTAGTGGCCAGGGAGAACTGCGCACGTTGCGTGTGTCAGTGAGTAGCAGACGTAGCGCATGGGTTTCCTCTCCCGTGTTTGACCACACGGTGTAGCGAGGCCGCTTTTCCCACTGCTCAAAGCAGAACGTCCTTTCTACGTCCCTTTCTCATCCAAAGACTGTAGGACCTTCTCCCAGTGGGTCGGACGATGATGAAACGTAGCAATGGGATCCCATCTCTATCGCCAGAGATTATCGAACACGCCCTGATACATTGTCACCCCCGAGATGTGGCAGCTTTTTCTCAAACCTGCCGTGCCGCCTACAAAATCGTGTACCACCGCGGTGACCAGTATCTCTGGCGCCAACTTTTTCTGTCGTACCCGTTCGACGACCCCCGCGAATCGCTTCAGAGACTCCGTAGGTACACCCCCTTCGACTGGAAAAGCGAACTCCAGCGAAGGGTCCTCGCAGAGGCGATATCCCGTTCACCGTGTGCTACACCTGAAGAATTGACGGACGCCCTCGAAACATTCCTTAATGTCGTGCGCACGGCATCCCCCGTCACACATGGGTACGAGCGGGTTCCCTCGCAAAGTTTATTGTGGGTGGTCGACGTCCTGCAATCCAGCAACATGTTGCGTTCACCATTGTTCGACCATTATAACACATCTCAGAATCTTGCCCATCTCCGATCCTATCTTGCTCTCACTCTTGATGATTACGACGAGGATGATGTGTGTGGCATGGAGTGGATGAGGGTATTGCGGACCAGAAGTCGCTGCTACGTGTACGACCTCGGCAATTATTGCAGGGAGAATGATTGGGGTCCCTTCTGGAAAAATGGATGTGTCAATTGGGTTCATGTGGAGAGCATTATAAATGTCTTGTTGTCGAACTCGGCCGAGTTTTCCGATCCATCTCAGATAGACATAAGGCCCCCCTGTGGACTGGAAGCGACACGGGCATACTCCGCGCCAGGCGCAACTACTCACAATCCGAAGGATTGGCCAGGCATCGAAGGGACATGGGCACGATACGTTTCCTTCTTGGACCACCGGTGAGCACGCCATCTATATCAAATTATTGGAAAGCTGATAGGTTGACGTCTGCATAGCGATTTATATGGTAAGCCTTCACGAGCCTGTTGTGCTATTGACTGATTTTGTTTCACAGCCTTCAACGTAAGTTTCGTCCGAGTCGTTTTCTTGTACCCATCTGATATGCCTTGGGTAGCTTACTACAAGAAATTTCCGTTTGGACGGTGGTTCTTTCTTCGATAAAGCGCGCTATGGGGAAGCCACTTTCTTACTCGATCTCAATTTATACCTGGTAGAGCCAGACACCGTACCAGACTATTATACTCTGGAGAGATTTCCCGAGTCCGAAGATCCTCTTTATCCTACTCTGTACTTCTCCGGGACATCCACTGGTAGTCAAGAAAACGAGAACGAAGTCATTGGGTCCGTGTACATGAACGAGGTCGGAGTGGTCAGGTGGCGATTTGTGAGTACAATAGTTATCCGACTGCCTAGGATGCGAGCATCACACTTGAATCTAAGGCCTCCGCATATAATGACCGCTTGCGATGGAGGTAACCGTCCCAACTAATTCTTGTTGCCTACCTAAGTGACTTGTCTTCAGCTCTGAGGGAGTTCAAGTGGGCGGCGTAGCAAGTGCGGCAGGTGTAGTCGGATCGTGGACGAGTGTGTATCACGAACAAGGTACGTATTCCCCTCCATGTACTCTCCCTAACTGATCATGCAATCTCTCAGCCGACCCCGCTGGTAAGATTTCGGACCTTTAGTTATTTGCTTTATTGTAACACTTTTCAGGTCCGTTCTGGCTCTGGAAAGTATCCAATCCGACGTGATCAAATTATGGCTCAGGTTTAGTTTACGACTGCGATGCTCTAATTCACGATTCTTCTGCGAATGTTTCGAATAATCATGTTTAAACACTCTTATTCTCTATTATATCATTGCGTATCAATAGCGTGTACATGCCATGAAGAAAACAACGGCCAAGATACGCGGTGAGTTCTCTTTGCTTGAAACACGTACAGTAACTCTACCATCCCATACCAGACACATGAAACTACTTGATATTGTCAGAATCTTCGGCACGGGGAGAATCTGGACCACTCTGGGAAAAAATCCCCAGTAAGGGATCTCGAAGTCACCTTGGACAGGTTTCTCTGCGTCCCTATGGTATGATGCCTTGGAACTAGGATGCTAGAGCTTGATGATTGATACCACCCCCTGTCGCCGAGGACGCCACATCCTCGGCGGTGTCCTCAAGTCCCTTTTGCATGATACGCAGCTCAAGGTCCTTATCTGCAAGAACATCTGCACCGATTATGTACCCAACACTCTCTGAAACATTCGAGTTCCGACTTTGACTTGTTCTTCTGATGCTCGAGGTAGTGCAGGGAACGGTTTGAGCCTACGCCATTAAAGCAACTTGTGGTGATGTCGATTGGTGGCGCTTGCGACCCAGAGGGCGATCGAGTCGTTATGAGCGGCCCTCTGGTAACAAAACAGGGCTTTAAGAGGTTCGCGGCTCAGTAACTCTGTCACGACTAGGTGAAAAAGTCACATCTGAAAATGAAGAGAAAAAAAAAGAGAGATTAGGTGCTAGTTTGTGGCAGCCTGATAGGTGAACCGTATGTCTTCACATTCTCGCAATATAACGCCCTTGCGTGCCCTACCCACGGCCTCTCGAAGGGTCGAACTTGTCTCGGTGGGCTCTAAGAGATATCCTGGAGTACTAGGAAAACTGTGTCTGCCACGATGTGACAGCCTCGTAAGATGGGGGTGTATAAAAGATTCGGACAACCGAAATCGCATCGCCATTGGCTTGTCAGCCGTACGAAAGGTCAAGACGGCGAACGGCGAACACTCGAGCTGTAGCCCTACAGACCGCGGTACCACTGAGCGAGGACATACATAGCTACTGCGGATAGGGGCAGGCCTGCGAAGCGTATTAAGTAATCATGTTGAAGGTGAAAACGCGTGGCAAATTGCAAGGCCTTTTCTTTTCTTTTTCGTCACGAACCTCCGCTCGGCTTTAGGCATAAGAAGCGGAGCAACTCTCCGCCAGCAACATTGCACATGGCTGTGGGTATGCAGCTCGGAGGGAAGACGAACAATCCAAAAGAGCTCAACTAAGCCGGAGCGCTTCCCAGACCCGTTGGCGACTGCCCTTAGAGGTAGCATGGGAAGGGCTTGACTCTGCAGCTCTGACATATCCAGGACCCCACAAAACAAATATATATGTTATCCGCAGCAATAGTAGTATTTACAATGTAGGGTACGGTCGTCGCTCATTATCACAATGCTTCGTAGAGTCGTCCGATATCTTAGTAATGCTACAAGACCTAGTAGGGTTTGGAATTAAGCGGGTAGTCCTCATAGTCCTGCAGCTGATAGTCTTGGTCCAGCTTCAGGGTAGAGCCCGCGAAAATGTAAACAAGTACGCAAATGTATTCCATGAGCAAGTCCATTGCCAGGAATATCTGCCATTCGCCAGTGAACATATTGAATTTAGCAAGGGCGCCGTTCGAGGTGGAGGTCGTCGTCGAGTCCGTGGTGATGAACGTGCTCGATGAGAACGTGGAGAGTACACTGTATAGCGTGCGGACGGCAAGGAAAGGTAAAGCAACCGAAATAGCGATCAAGAGCTGTTTAAGCAGAAGCGGATCAACAGGAGCGGTCTATAGAGAGAACATTCTGACATACTTGTTTGCGGTATTTCATGACCTGCTGCCTGCTGGCCCATTGGACAAGGGCACCGAGAACAATTATGATATAGAGAACAGCAAAGAGAATTACACCTGCACGGCGCATAGTAGTTGCTGATGATGAGCTGGATTGTGAGATGCCGACGATGGTCAAAACCAAGGCGGCCATTCCTAGCAAGTGTAGTAGCCTGAAGGCGCCGCCATATTTCAATTGCCCATCGGGAGTCTGAGTCCTGCGTACGAATTGATCAAGCCCACCCGTCGAATCGGTTAGCGGAGAAGACTCACGTCTGCTGCAACAGCGCAAGGGTGGACATCAATAATGGTGATAGACCAGATGCCTCCAAGGCATATCCTCCAATATAGAGGCCAGTGACAACTGGTCTGACTTCTTCGGCAGCTACTAACAACGCCCCTCCGATGATCCGTACTGTGGGACGGTTAGTCCATGAAAAAAATAGGGGAGAGTGCACATACTCAATGTAAATATGACAAGAATTATCCAGCCCTTTTGCCCAACTCCATACCTGAACGCAATGCGGGCGGAGAAGAAGAATATTGGGAAATAGATCGCAAGAGTTACCGCTGCGAGGATACCTTGGGAATCGAGAGACATTGCTTGGGATCCGTCCGCAATTTTAGGACGACGGAGACGATGAGATGAAAGGATGGGGAGGTAATGAGGTAGGGAACAGCGATGCCATCAACGCCTTGCTTTTTGTAGGCAACGTGCAGGGGACTGACAAAGGGTTCACCCACCCATACAGAGTAGTCGTAGCATAGGGCTGTGCAACATGAGCAGTACCATAGTTCAACGGATGCAGTCGGTTGCAGATTCGGAATCATAAATGATTGCAAAGGTGGCTGTGAGGATGCGGATACAAATGGCAACCTGCACTTCCGTGCCTGCTTGCGCTCGCCGGGAGCTATTGAATGTACTTGCTGTGTAACAGACACGCTCGATGGTTTTCTCCGATTGTGAGGCCGAACGCTAGCCGAAGCCGTGTTAGACAATGCGATCCACAGCAGTGACCGGTGCCGAGTGAGGGCCCGGTAACTTGAGGCGCTCGCTACTTGGCTGCCACGAGGTCAAGTCATACTTCACCGTGCGGTGCACAGTTCCACAGCCATTTGCATTGCCCAGGAGGGAAAGCGACGTCAAGTATCATTAGGTTCGGTGTACGCACTGGGATGCAAGGAGTTGGTAATGGGGGGTCGCCGTGCTGATTTGCCGGACCAATGCCAGACAAGCGCCGAAGCCCCCGAAATTTCGCACGATGACGGCTGCCTGATAATCTCCCCTACATAGCACAACGTACAGAAGTACATCGTGTGGGATGGCCCGAGTGCATTGTCCTGGCAAGAATCTCTGTGTGCGACTGTGGAAAGTCCCGCTTTTCGTGAGCCCGACTTGTACTGCCTCCGGTGGAGCGCTCGACGAGCCTTCGATGCTTACTGCGGGGTCACTGCCTCCACATATTTGCCCACTGCGGTGGCGCTGCTCTACTCGAAGGCCTCTCAGACTCGTCATAGAGGGTCCTAGTGGCCAGTCCTTTCCTCGTCAACCACGTCGAACGACCTTGGGAAGACCATGAAGCTCGTAAATACCGCCTTACCACAGACATTGCCCAAGGAGTGCGAGAAGGCAGCAAGAATCTGTAAGTCAGAGAGAGCTCACCTATCTCCCTCTCCACCATGTCATAAGAAACAGACATCTTATAACACACAAACCCTCTTGCAGTTAGCTCCTTTGTCGATAGCAAGAATAACGGTCTCGATGGCGTTCGTGTGGACTTCGCCGACTTGTTGTGAGGTCCGTCGCTGACGCTCTTTGTCAATGTTACATAGGTCATCCCGCGAAACGTTCTCGAGGGTGCAAAAGGATTTGCCATCTTTACTGTCTTCAAGGCTGGGTTCTTATTCTCAGCCAGGGCTGGCACCGGCATCGTCATCGCAAAGTTAGGTGATGGAAGTAGGTCTCATCCTCTTTATATATCTGTACATTTACCATCCACTCCCGCAGACTGGTCCGCCCCCAGCGCAATAGGATGCGCCGGCTTGGGCGTAGGTGGCCAGCTCGGGGCAGAATTAACGGATTTCTTGATCGTCCTCAACTCTACTTCTGTGAGTTTCTCGCAACGTTTGGGTTACGAGCTCATTCCACTGACAGTCTTCCCCAGGCAGTGGTAGGTGTCGGAAATGCAATATGCGTGAAACATTTGGTCTAAACGGTCTTCTGAAAATGTCAGAAATCGTTCATGTCTTCCGGATCATTGACTCTTGGTGGAAATATGAGTGTCGCCATTGGGCCTCTAGGTCGCAATGGCGAAGCACTCGGTTCTGTAAACTCGAGTGGAAAAGTTGCCGCAATGTACGTCTTATAACATCGTCGCTGCACACGTTGCATAGGAGTATTGAACTCCCTATAGGTACAGCTACTCAAAGACAAGGGGGCTCTTCGGAGGAGTCTCTGTTGAAGGATCTGTCATCGTCGAACGACAGGATGCCAATGCGCTTGCCTACAAACAAAACGTCACAGCCAAAATGCTTCTCAGTGGTATGGTTCCTCGTCCGGAGTGGGCGTCTTCTCTAGTCAGGACACTCGAAGCGTGCACCGGCGTTCCAGGGACGAGAAGATGGATCGACGATCGTGTCGATGAACCGGCGTCGTACCCGTTCGATGCCAGTGGAACTCCCAGTAAACCCAGCTCGCCTGTTGTCACACCGGGAGGACGTCGCTCCCCGTTTTTCGGCAAGAAGAAGAAAGATGGAGATTTGCCTCCGCAACACTGGGGCGGGTTGAAGGATTCTGGCTCATACTTTGCCACTGACCACTGGGATTCCCGCGAGGATTTCGGCTCGACCGTGTCGTCTCGTCCTTCGGATCGACACCGTGCTTCGCTCAGTACCAGTGATGGGTGGCGCATCGGATCGACGTCTGGAAATGACCCTCGCAATCGTGCGTCTCCTTCGTTTACTTGCGAGGCACTTTTCATTCGCGGTTGCGTGCAGTTCCCCATTACCGTTCATCCAGTGTTCCCTTCACCCATCGACCGCCAAACATGTCCGATCATGCTGACCCATTTTCTGACGTTCCTCCACGTGATCAGAATACAGACTATTCTCGTGTTGGACAAGCGGATGGTTCCGAGCCGTTCACCATCGAGGCTAGGTCTCAGCAGTCTAAACCGCTTTCTCTTCAGGACGGAGTTACCCGCGCTATTGCGCTTTATAACTTCCATGCTGTTGAGGTGCGTGTGTGTTTCTTTGTGCTGCTTCTTCGTCGAGCAATTTTTTTTTCTGGCTCGGTGTTGGATAGGCTGGTGATCTTACTTTCTCGAAAGGCGACGTTATTGTCGTGACTCGTAAGAGCGACAGCACGGACGACTGGTAAGTGATTATTCTTATCAGACCAGCGTCGAGACGACCAAGGATCGTCGTTACCGTTACAGGTGGACGGGGAAAGTCAACGGCAAGGAAGGCATCTTTCCGGCCAATTTCGTAGAGCTGGTATGATGGTGGCAATGGCACGTGAACACGCTTTGTTATTACAATTTTCGCCACTTCACTTTTCTGCATCTGCATCTGCTGTCAGTGTTGGGTGTCATGTATGTAGTGTATGTGTACAATGCTTTGGGTTTTCTTCTCTGATTCGAGTTCTCTGTAATCATGGATCCGGACTAATCTACATAATATAAGCTTGCGCGTGTGCACATGATGTCTGTCGTATGCGACTAGGACAGAGGGTTTGGTGCTGGTGACCACTAGAGATGGTATTAGGAGTGGAGTGCATCATATAATATTCTAGACAGATAAGCGTAACACTCCTGCAGTACTAGAATGCACTCATATGACATTCTACCCATTCCCTACAATGCGATCTAACTTCGGCCCATCCACTCCCTAATTATGGTCGCGGTGTCGAATGGTTAGCTACAAGGGCTATGACTGGGCCGGCGACGGCGTCGCTTGGTACGCCCCATAATAACCTGCAGATCCGTATCCTGTAGGATATGTTCCTGTCGCGGCAGGAGTCTGCGCGGTCGACATCATAGACCGCATATGAGGAGGCAAAGCCGTTGGGGGAGCATATCCCGCAGGTGCAGCTCCTGCGGGCCATCCCGTCTGCGCGTAGGCCTTCGTGGCACCCCCTGCAGTCCCAGCAGCCAACACAGTATTTGCGACTGCACGTTGTCCGGGTGTTTGTGCGTTAGCACTGAAGAAACTAGCGTAGGTGGTGGGCAGGGTTGGTGTGGGTTGGGATGCACCAGCCTGCTGAGTAGTTGCAGCCGTTGCGCCAGCAGCAGCCGCGGTGGTAGTCGGGGTCTGAGGAGCGGCGTACTGGTACCACGAATAGGCATACTGTTGTTGACCCGGCGTACCGTAATGTTGACTAGGGTAATACTGGGAACTTGCCTGAGTCTGTCCCGATGTCTGAGGGGTGTACGCATTAGGGTAGTAGGCTTGGGGAGCTTTATATTGGTACCCCGGGCGATAAGGTGTAGCGTAGCTGTACGGGTAAGCCGGGTAGGGCTGGGTCGATGCAGCGGTCGTTGCAGGAGTCGTCGCAGTTGGCGTAGGGGTAGCCGCGGCAGGAGGGTTAGAGGGGACGGAAGTTGCAGTCGACTTGATGTAGAGGGTCGAGTCGTCGCGTAAGGCCGTAGATCGGGTAGAAGGAAGAGTGCCGTTCCAACCGGAGGTCGACGCTGTAGGTAGCGTTCGATGAAGCTTGCGAAGTGCAGAGGCAGATGGGACAAGTGGCGGAGTATCGTCGCCAGAGGACCTCGGCCGTAGAGATGTGAGTACGGTTAGCGAATCGAGAATACCTTGTGCTGTAGGGCACGTTAGCGGGCAGGGCACGTATGATTAAGAGGCAACGGACCAGTTTCCCATTCCTCTGAGCCTTGCTCGACTGGAGCAAAACCGCCAGGCTTCATTAAGCGTTGATTCTGGAGTTCTTCGAGCCGTTTCAGCGCTCTCGCATTGCGCTGCAATAATTCTTGAACAGCAGCCTCAATCTCGAGGTTGCCCAGAGCGTCCCTCAAGAGTCGTATTTGCTCCTTGGAGAACAGGCCCTCCAAGGAATCCTCGTCCGCCAGGACTCCGTTACTTAGGGAGGGGTCGACGAGGTGCGTGTCGCTGGCACCCGGGCTACGCGATACCGGTGACGATATGTTGTCCTGGTCATTATCGGTGGACGAATTCAAGCGCTCTTCTGACCATCTCGTCTTGCGCTCCTCCCAACTCCAGTAGACCTCCCCCAAAGTCCACCGGCCGACTTCTACGCCATCTTGTTCAAAGGATGGGCCAAAGCTAGCATAAGGACCATAGTCCAAGAAAGAACCGCAGCTCACACGACGCGGTCCAGGAAGTTTTTGTTTCGTTCCTGGTGGCTTCTTCGCACCGTAGGCGCCCAGAGTCGTGGACGAGGGTTTTGCGTCTGGTGGCGATATGCTCAGAAGGTCAACATCGGATGGCGAGGGCAGAACGGCAACTAATTCTGCATTAGCGGTCTGAAGATCAGTAATGGCTTTCTCGTCGGAGGGAACGAGGTCAGAGGAAAGAGAAGTCCACCATGATCCAGATGGGAAGCGCTGCATCAACGCATATCTGCATTTCTGGTGGTGATGAGACGGTCTCCTGAAAGGGGGAGAGCGGGAGGAGGGATCGAGTTCGCCGCCTGCCAGTGACTCGGGGACATCGGAGAGGATGGTTTCAATATCGAGGGGTAGTGGGACGGAGTGAAAGGATGCTTGGTCGAGGAGAGACTGCGCCAAGTTGCAGAAGCGAAGTTGCTGTGTTGCGGGTGATGCCGTCCGCGAGCGGGGGTTGTACGATATGGGGAAGAGGTTTTTGACGGCAGCCTAGGCGGACGTCCGTGAGCGGAGAAACGGTGAGAGATGGAGAGAAGAAAGGCATACGCGGAGTAAATGAAGCGGGTGCTGGGATGACTCTCTGAGCAGTGTCCGTAGAGAGTAAGCTCCTGACTGAGACTTGGAGGTAGACGGCTCGGAGAGGTTGGAGGAGGGTAAGGGGAACACACGATCCAACAAGCCTTGCGTGTCGACCCTGCGTGCGATGAATGGCAAGGAGGAGGATGAATGGACGATGTGACGTACAGCTCGAGGATGTCGAGTATTTTCTGAGCGTCGGAGGCGCGGATCGGCACGTCTCCGGCGAGGTCGAGCTCGGGCAGAGTTCGGATTGCAAGGGGTTGTTCGTCGTCGTCTGCAGCCCGCTCTTCTTTTATGCCGTTCTCGGAGTTGCGCTGCTTGAGAGGTGGGTGGTCGTCGTTGCCGGCGAGCGATACGCGTTTGCGCTTCTTTGTGGGTTGCTTTGGACGGGGCACTGCAGGCTGCTCCCGTTCTTGAGCAGCTGCTGAGCGAGTGGCACGGGCCATGGAGGGTCGTTTTAGTCTTTTGGTGGTGTGTTGTGTGTTTCGAATCCGAAGTCGCGTTTTTCGTGTAGACGCGTCGATGATGATTGATTTTTTCGATAACTAGCAAGTGCAAATCCGCTGGGATATTCACGCGTGAAGTCGAGGCGGCGGCGACGCTCGTTGGCTCTCTCTCTCGTCATCCACTTTCAGTCGCCGATCCAATCCCTTCCCTTCACTTTCCAGCTCCGACCCAATTCCCGTCCCATCCCTCTCTGATGGCCACGCAGCAGTTATGGCGAGCCCAGCTGCGCTCGTATCCAGCCAACGGGCACACCGCGTTTATTCCTCAGATCCGCAAGGTCGTGCTCGAGTTCTGCCAGCACTATCCATCCTCCAGCAACGCGCGCACCTTCATATCAAACCACCTCGAACGCGTCGCCCGCGAACACCCTCATGTCGAGTTTGTCGTCAGGCAGCGCAACGGCCATGAACCTATAGCTCGCGGCTTTTATGGTATCCGTTCGCGCGCCCTTCTACTCGACACCCTCCCTTCTCACTCCCTTCTCTTTCCCCCCACTTAGCAAACGGCCGTGACAAGGTTGTCCCACTCAACAAGCTACAAGTGACCGGCATCGAAAGAAAAGTCCAGCTGCTGATGGACTCTTCCGGTGCAAAAATTAAGCCGTTAAAAGGAGCACGGACGGTGGAAAGTACGACCGAGTCTGCTAGGGGGATATGGAGCGGATTGCACGTCGACACGCCATTCACCATATAGTCGGACCTGTATCTATATTCCGCTGGTATTATCTTCTAATATACACCGTTCGGAACAATTTCGCTAATCGATTGGACGGCCCCTGCGGCCGAGCAGGCCGGAAGGGTAAGTAAAAATAAAAAGGACGAGCGTGCCTCGTTGCGCTGTGACTCGTCATGAAACACGCCTTCACCACCTTGCTGGTGACTTGCTCGGCGTATTGGGTATCTTCATCTCCCAGCCCTGGCTTCCAGCACTCTCTACACGTGGAGCATTCATATACCTCGAGACGTACTCGTATCGTGGTGCCTTGGCTTTCCCCTCGTTCTCTACGACGATCATGTCCACTGCCTCAACCTCAAAGTCCACCATCGTGAGTCTTTGTTAACATCATTCGTCTTGGAAGAACATACCTCCTATTCACCTTCCTTTCCTAGTATCCAGAGTTCGAAAAGCCCTCATCTCCGAAGAACGACGAAATCCTGCGAGATTGGCTTGATACGGAAACAATCGTGAATGTAAGTTCCTTGCCGTTCCTTTCATCCGATCATAACGCCCAACACTCCACCACTGCTCAGTCCACTCCGGACCCTTCCCCAGTCACTACGCTTAGCGATCTCGCCGTGAGCTTGCCTCGCCATGTCAACACTCGGCCCCACTGATGTCCATCGCCAGGACGTCGGCCCGGAAAAAGACGGGTATCGCACGATGCCTCACAGCCTGCGTCGTGTACTCGTTAGTCTGTTCTCTCTTGTACCGCAACATGCCTTGCTCAACCCTCCCTTACCAGACTCCCCCCCAGGAAGATGGCGAGCATGCCACCCGTCAACGTAGCGTTCTCTTCGAGTCTCCTCTTTCGCCTCCGTCGTCGCCAACTTCCCCTGCATCTCCATACTTCAGACAGAAATGGTTGCCAGCGCAAGATCACCCCGCTAACAGCGGTTTGTCCCGTGCTCGGCAGAGCGTTTCTTCCATTGGCTCTTGCTCAACAGTGCACACCCGGTCTGCACCCGTTAAATCTATCTTGACGAGGCACGATTCAGGCATATCAATGGCGACGGCAAAGACACGACGAACAAAAAGGCGCTCTCCTCCGTCGGTCAAATTTGTGGACCCTCCGACGGTGCACTATGACTGCGTAAGATATAGCTCTTCGTCGTACTCCCCACCACTGTCTGCTTCATCATCTGGTCGACAAAAAGTCAAGCCTGCCGAATGGTTCATCAAATGGTGGAGGAGAAAGCCAAATCCACCTCCACGACCGACGATATCGGGACCGTATCGTCTGTCACAAGCAGCCTCACTGGCAGAGTCGCGCGCAAGGTCCCGGAAACCGGAGCCAGGAAAGCTTAAGCGCCTTTGGCTACGCGTAACCAACGCTATGGGGTGGCATGAGGTTCCTTCGGCTGGCCGCGAGTGAGCGGTTTTTGCGGACTCTGCTCCCTAACCACTAATGCCCTCATGCTATCCACTATATTCGCTACTCGCGCATCCTCATTATGAACTCTCTCAAGGCCTTTCTTCTCCGAGGCTGGCTATGGCTACGATTAGGGCCATGCAGCTTCCACCATGTCCATCTTTAAGTCTCCAGCCGTACGCAGGTCGACTGCTTGTGATTAACCGAGCCGCGGGACGCTCGTGCTAAGTTATGGGTACGGGTAATCGTCCATCATTCGTCACATATGCCATGCCACGTACATAATGTCATCCATCTGAACGATCACGCACGCACGCATCTGTAGTCTTACCTACTTGACATTCACTGACCGTTCGCCAATAGACTTTTATGTAGAAGTAGTCGAATAAGATCACGACTGTTGACGAGCTTTCTCCGCCTCCCAGCGTGCGCGCATGCGCATAGCCCCTTCATAGCGCGATCGCACGAGAGGGGAGGCAAATTGCATCGACGCGGGTTGCAGATGAGGAGGTATATCTCCCTCGTTCCGGATGACCTATTTTCACAGCAGACACACAGGGCAATCTTAGCTTGTGTACGTATTTTTTACTATCGAGGGAGACACGCACGGAACCGATGGCAAGGAAAAACGAAAATGTTGCTGCACTGCTGAGCATGTACTGGGAGAGCGTAGCCAGGAATCCTCTTGGCCCTGCTCCACCTCTGCCAGTGTCGTGGTATTTGGTTGACGTTGGGAGTCGAGGACACGGACCACCGGATTGCTCACCTGAGGATGCTATACGAACCGAAGATAAATCCAATCGTCAGACCGACGCCCCCACCCATGAGAGCACCCATTCTGAATAAACGGGTGAAACCTGGACCAGAGTGTGGTGTAATTGAACGGAGACATACTTTACTGCATGGAGAGTCAGAAAACTCGCGTCTGAGAACGATCCCATAATACTGCTTACACTTTTGCCATACTGTAGGCTCCTGCATGTGTCGCACCGGTGTCGCCATGTGTGTGTAAGTATAGAGGCGGGGTAGAGTGTTGTTGGCAGAAAGGAAATGCGTACGGCTGAGTGGAAAACTGTCTGACCAAACCTTTACCGAAGTTGGTGACGGCACATATATATGAATGGCTCATCCACCAGCATTTCCCCATGCTCGACAAGCCCAGATCAGTGCGTCTTCTATTCGTTTTATACAATTCATCTCTGACCGCAGTCTAGTCCGTGCAAACCAAAGGGATCTGTTTCATGTGGTTTCGTTGAAGGAGCAGGCCGAAAACGTGCTCCGGTCTTGGCTCGGTAGGGCCCTCGCCTTGCAGCATACTCTCATCTAACCCACTTCTAATCATGGGCAGGGACCAGGTGGTTGATGAGATGGGACAAGGAGGTCGAACTGACGGTGAAGTTATTGTACTACGGCTTGTCCATGGGTAGAGGTACGTTTACGCCCTCGCATAT
This sequence comes from Pisolithus thermaeus, assembly GCA_024663475.1. Lineage (NCBI taxonomy): Eukaryota > Fungi > Basidiomycota > Agaricomycetes > Boletales > Pisolithaceae > Pisolithus > Pisolithus thermaeus. The sequence goes on from JANFAF010000054.1 coordinate 161,762, forward strand.
CGTCGACCACTCATACCGACCGGTTCTCTCACAGCGTTGCAGACTCTCGGCGAGGAGTATACAGACATTTGGGAACGATCTACTGCAACTGGACAATTGCCATCCAGGACCACGCGGATAGCACTAATCCTCTTGCCAACCCTACCCTCTTACATCTACGCCAGGTCGGAATCGCACATGGATAAGCTGCCTCCCAAACTCGCCCGGATGTTGCGAACGTTGCCTACGTTCTTCGAAGTGGCGTCCGAGGTGAACTTGGCCATATTTTATCTACGTGGAGCGTACTATGACCTTGTCAAACGAATGTTGGGTGTTCGGCATGTCGGTTGTCATCTTACCACTCTGTCCGGAAGCCGAGGATGACCATTCCTTGTACACAGATCTCATCCACACCGGAGAATCCGCACCTCCGACCTCCGTCGTATTCGCTTCTTGGAATCCTCATCGTGATCAGACTCCTTTATCGACTCGTTGTTTACCTCCGGAATAGGGTGGCACCGGAGCAATCAGCAAAAACACGTGTTGCAGATGGTGCACACGAAATGTTTATCGACGACCGACCCGTGTCCACCATGCTCGATGCAGGGGATCTTGATGCACAGCACACCAAGTCACCGGAAGACGACCAGAACACGGTCCTCGATATTAGCTCGTTGCCACCTCGAGTGAGGGCGGCAAGGACGTGCACACTATGTCTCGAAGAAAGAACTGATAGTTGTGCAACTGAGTGTGGGCATCTGTTTTGTTGGAACTGTATCATAGGGTGGGGGAGAGAAAAAGCAGAATGTCCACTCTGTCGACAGGCGCTGAGCGTTGCAAGACTGCTACCAATCTATAATCTTTAGCGTCGATGAGAGCCTAGCTCCGGGTACTTATGACATCGCATTATTATACAGTACATGCCCGTGCGTACGTGGAGACCTTTTACATTCCAGGGACCATCAGGTGATTGGCTGGATGAGAGTAATGTTGTCGCCTTTTAGCAGAATGCGGCCTGGTGAACATTGAGTAGCAGAAGGTTAGCATTCATGAGGAGAATGCTCCAGATGCTATCGTACCGAGCTCCCGCCGTGGCTTCGCATCCTTGAGGTAGACCTCTGTGGCTTCGTCCATGACGAGATTCATGAACTCGTCAAATCCCTGGCAAAATATACATATCAGCAAAGATGGAACGCGTGAAAAAGAAGAGATATATGACGGAGGAAAGGGCAGGAATGGAAGAAGTAGGATGCGAATAGGTCAAGGGGGGGCTAACCCCATCGCCTTGCAAGACATGGACTTCAACATTTCCAAGTGCCCGACCTCGAACCAAAAACACGTACAATGATACGTCCTTCGATCCGCATGTCTATATTGTCATATAGCCATATGACGACTTTCGTTCGCTGGCCATGTATTATATGTGGTTAGCGATCGCTAAAGTCGCTGAGCGCACACGCCTCATACCTGTTGCAAATTTTTGAAGATCACGTTCTGAGAAGGAATATTAGAAAGATAAGCCCTGAATACTAGCGATTCGGACGTACGATGGGCTGAACCATCACCCTCTGCTGTCGGGACGCCATGGTCGTCGTGTTTAGTGAGCTGGACGCGATTGACTAGGGTGATCAGTGTTGTATTACATAATCATCGCCCACGCGTGGTATATACGCGTCTCGTGGAAGCCTGCAATTGAAGTTTGGCAGCGACGCGATGGAGGTGAGCTCGAACGGTTCGACGGTGTGCCGACGCTGCAACTCAAACCCTACTCTTTGCAGGTGTTCAGCTCCTCCAACTCATCCACCGCAGCGGCGGTGACGTTCATCACATTTGTGCAAGACCTCAAACGCAAGACTAAGACATGGGGTCCCATGATAGAACTTTGCGCAAACGGAGAGAAGACTCTCGAACGCTTTCGATACCAATTCCCAGATGATTGGCTTTACAGCGACCAACTTCGCGGTGAATGGAGTGCTTACAATGAAATACTGAAGAGGAAGAGCGATTCTATTCAAGAACAATTAGGTACTGTGCTAGTGTTCTTCTCCTTCCGTTCCATCCTTGCTCACCTTACATGGTTCTTCTTGAAACCAAACTGTAGCGGGCTTGCAACTCAAGATCGTCGCAGAAGACAAGATCGTGGAAAACAAGATCAACGATATCCTTGCAGAATGGGAACAGACGCGACCCGTACAGGGAAGCATGCGTGCCGACACGGCCCTGAACACGATCAACGTATTTGAAGGGAAGCTGAACCGCGTTCAGGAAGAGTACGACCTCGTATGCAGAGCAAAGGAGGCCTTAGACCTCGAATTGACGCGCCATACCCGCTTAGAACCCGTTTTCGAGGAACTGCGGGGCCTCAAAGCGGTCTGGACTGCTCTCTCGGGTGTCTGGAACCAAATCGGAGAACTCAGAGAGATGTCATGGTCTACTGTACAACCTAGAAAGCTGAGACAGCAGCTCGACGGATTACTTTCTTCCACTAAGGACATGCCCACTCGCATGAGGCAATATGCGGCATTCGAGTACATACAGGACGTTCTCCGTGGACTTCTGAAATCAAACGCGATTATATCCGACCTCAAGTCCGAGGCTCTCAAGGATAGGCATTGGAAGCAGTTGTTCAAGGTCCTTAGGGTGCCTGCGCAGATCAGTCTTCCAGTGTAAGGCCGCTTCCCGTGGATCTGCTCGTCCGGTCATTAATCGATTGCAGGATGACCCTAGGACATGTCTACGATCTAGATCTCAAAAAGAACGAAATTCCCATTCGCGAAGTCATCGTCCAGGCGCAAGGGGAAGTAAGTTCCATCAGCACTATTGGTGCCCACAATTGACTGACGTGAACACAAGATGGCACTAGAGGAATACATCAAACAAGTCAAGGAGACCTGGACGAACTATACCCTAGATTTGGTTAATTATCAGAACAAGTGCAGACTAATCAGGTATGCAGTTGCCAGGGTGACTTTAGTGAGACGTTAACATTATGACTGCGAGTTTATAGGGGATGGGACGATCTCTTTAGCAAGTGTAGCGAGAACCTCAATTCGTTGACTGCAATGAAGTTGTCACCCTACTACAAAGGTGGGTACTTGCACTGGTTCATGACGATCCTCTCCTAACTTACGCGAACAGTGTTCGAGGAGGAGGTATGTTTTACGATGATTACCTAGTTAGCCGTTAACACCTGGCAAAGGCTGGTGCATGGGAAGAAAAACTCAATAGGATTCACGTGTTATTTGGTAGGTTGCAACAATACCCCATCTGTATCTGTCACTAATCTCCATGTAAGATGTCTGGATCGACGTGCAGCGCCAATGGGTCTATCTCGAGGGCATCTTCTCTGGTAGCGCGGATATCAAACACCTTTTGCCAGTAGAAAGCGCTCGATTCCAGAACATCAACGCGGAATTCCTTACTGTCATGAAGAAAGTTTACAAGTCTCCCTTTGTCATCGACGTGATGAATATTCAGGGTATCCAGAAGAGTTTGGAGCGATTGGCCGATCTCTTGAACAAGATTCAGAAAGCCCTCGGTGAATACCTGGAGCGCGAGCGTTCCTCCTTCCCTCGTTTCTACTTCGTTGGTGACGAAGACTTGCTGGAGATCATCGGGAATAGTAAAGATATTCTACGCATTATGAAACACCTCAAGAAGATGTTCGCGGGCGTTTCGACCATCAAGCTAGACGACGAACTGACAGAAATCCGGGGAATGGCGTCACGCGAAGGAGAGGAAGTCATGTTCAGCGAGTCTATTCAGTTGAAAGATTATCCAAAGATCAATGATTGGCTTGCGCGCCTGGAAGCCATGATGCGACTTTCGCTTGCTAACCTGCTCTGTGATGCCGTCACTGATTTGCAATCCTTCTATGGGACTGGGACTTCTCTTGATCGGGACCAGTTGATGTACTGGATGGAGAAGTACCCTGCTCAACTCGTCACCCTCGCCGTTCAGGTCGCGTGGACTACCTCGGTGGAGGGCACGCTTGACTCGGGTGGACTTCCCGACGAGCCTTTGGATACCATCGGTCAAGCTCTGGACCTTTTGGCTGACATTGTCTTGCAAGAGTTGAAGCCAGTAACACGTCGCAAGTGCGAGCATCTGATCACAGAACTTGTTCATCAACGTGACGTTACTCGTACCCTCATCCAGCAACGAGTATCGGACACCAGAGCTTTCACGTGGTTGTCTCAAATGCGGTTCTACCTGGAACGATCTACAGAGAATCCATTGGATCGTCTTGTAATCCGAGTTGCGGACGCAACCTTCCCCTATGGCTGGGAATACCTCGGCGTACCCGATCGTCTTGTCCAGACTCCTCTCACTGATCGAGTGTATCTTACTCTTACACAGGCATTGGACAATCAATTGGGAGGCTCTCCATTTGGTCCAGCGGGCACAGGTTTGTTATTGGTTTTTTGTTCCTTTTTTCAAGTGCATTATTTTTACATTTTTATAGGCAAGACGGAGTCGGTCAAGGCCCTTGGCGTCCAACTCGGTCGCTTTGTGCTGGTATTCTGCTGTGACGAGACATTTGACTTCCAAGCTATGGGCCGTATTTTTGTCGGTCTCTGCCAAGTTGGGGCATGGGGATGCTTTGATGAGTTTAACCGACTTGAAGAACGCATTCTCTCTGCAGTTTCCCAGCAGGTACAGAGCATCCAACAAGGTCTCGTTGCTGTAGCGAAGAATTCGAACACTGAGATCGAATTGGTCGGGAAGACTCTGAAGATTAACAAGAACATCGGTGAGTCATTGTGGATAAGCTTTATTGACCGGTGAGGCCAAATTCTGTTCGCGGCAGGTATCTTCATTACTACTAATCCCAACTACGCTGGGCGGTCTACACTACCCCCTAACTTAACGAAGCTGTTCCGCCCGTAAGCAAACGCCCTAGACCTGCATGGTTTTCAGCCCTAAACTATTCATTAGGATGGCAATGACAAGACCTGATCGTGAGCTGATTGCCCAGGTCATGTTATTTTCTCAAGGTTTCCGCACGGCGGAGTCGCTGGCTTCCAAGATTGTCCCCTTTTTTAACCTCTGTGACGAGCAGCTGTCGCCTCAACCACATTATGACTTCGGTCTCCGCGCATTGAAAGCAGTTCTAGCCAGTGCCGGTATTCTTAAGCGCGAACGGCTGCAGAATGCCAAATTACAGGACGACGCCAGCGGGCTTTCTGACACCGTGTCTGAGCAAATTATCCTTATCCAGAGTGTCACGGAAACTATCGTGCCCAAGTTGGTTGCCGATGACGTGCCTTTGTTGACCAGGTGAGTTTCAGGCCGATGCTGAGGATGATGTGTATTGACATCTCATTACCAAGCCTCCTCGCTGACGTCTTTCCTGGCACCGACTACGTTCCGGTTGATTTGGATGCGTTGCGCGAACAAATTATTCAGGTTTGCAGCGAGCGCCGCCTTGTCCCCGGTGAGAAGTGGGTGGCAAAGATCTTGCAACTATACCAGATTCAGAAGATCCAACATGGTCTCATGATGGTCGGCCCGTCTGGAACTGGAAAGACCAATGCATGGCGTGTTTTACTTCAAGCATTGGAAAGGCTTGATGGTACGGAAGGCGTCGAATACGTTATTGATCCCAAGGCCATGCACAAGGATGCTCTATACGGTACTCTTGATCCGACTACCCGGGAGTGGAATGACGGTCTATTCACGCACATTTTGCGTAAAATCGTGGACGACGTGCGTGGAGAAAGTTCTAAGCGCCACTGGATCGTCTTTGATGGTGACGTCGATCCTGAGTGGGTCGAAAACTTGAACAGGTAAGAGCGCCTGTCTCACCTGCCAAAATGTGCTACAACCTGAATCCCAATTGTGCGCAGTGTGCTCGACGACAACAAGCTTCTTACACTCCCTAACGGTGAACGCTTGAACCTTCCCCCGAATGTACGCATCATGTTCGAAGTAGAACACTTGCGGTATGCTACCCCCGCCACCGTCAGCCGGTGTGGTATGATATGGTTCAGCGAAGATGTGATAGAGTCTCCTATGGTCTACAGAAATTACCTCACCACCCTCTCTTCCGTACCTTTGGACGCCGACGACGAAGATGCGACAGATCTACCCGGTCGCCGCGCAGACACTCTAAGCACAGAGGCACTCAGTACCGCTCACCTTGTTACTCAAACTCAGGTGGCTGCTATCCTGGAACGTTACTTCGCAGACGGCGACCTTGTAAGCTCTGCCCTCGAGTTTGCGGAATCTATCGATCATATCATGGACTTCACGACTACGCGTGCGCTACATACCCTCTTCTCGCTTCTCAACAAAACAGCGCGAAATATCATTGAATACAATATCCAGCACCCAGATTTCCCCCTGGCACCCGAGAAGGTGGAGCAGTACGTCACGAAGCGTTTACTAGTTAGCATTATCTGGGCCTTCTCTGGAGATGCCAAACTAGATCTGCGTGCGGAGCTGGGGGATTTCCTGCGTAAGCAAACCGGAACTGACCTTCCTCCCATGACGCCTGAGGACTCACTCATCGACTTCGACGTCCAAATTGCGACGGGAGACTGGGTTGCATGGCAATCGAAAGTACCATCCATTGAAATTGATGCACACTCCGTCACAGCATCGGACGTTGTCGTTCCTACTGTGGATACGGTCCGCCATGAGGAAGTTCTTTACTCATGGTTGTCGGAACACAAGCCCCTCATGCTTTGCGGTCCGCCGGGTTCCGGAAAGACGATGACTCTATTCAGCGCACTTCGCAAGCTTCCGGATATGGAAGTTGTTGGTCTCAACTTCTCGAGTGCAACTACTCCTGAGCTGATCTTGAAGACCTTCGAACAATATTGTGAATATAGGAAGACTCCCAACGGCGTGGTCCTTGCACCTGTACAGATCGGTCGTTGGCTGGTCATATTCTGCGACGAAATCAATCTACCTGCCCAAGACAAGTATGGCACTCAGCGAGTCATCTCATTTTTGCGGCAGTTAGTTGAGTGTGGAGGTTACTGGCGCGCGAGCGACAAAGCATGGGTCAAGCTCGAACGAATCCAATTCGTTGGCGCATGCAACCCACCCACAGATCCCGGCCGTGTCCCTCTTAGTCACCGATTCCTCCGCCATGCTCCACTTATCATGGTTGACTATCCCGGAGAAGTCTCACTCAAACAGATTTATGGCACTTATAATCGCGCACTTCTCAAGGTCATACCGACGTTACGGGCGTATTCTGAACCGCTTACAAATGCCATGGTTTCATTCTACTTGGCTTCTCAGAAACGGTTCACTACCGACGTCCAGGCTCACTACGTCTACAGCCCTCGTGAGCTAACCAGGTGGGTCCGTGGCATCTACGAGGCCATCCGCCCCCTCGAAATCCTTTCGGTGGAGGGCCTCGTCCGTGTATGGGCACACGAGGCTTTGCGTCTCTTCCAGGATCGTCTTGTTACGGAAGAGGAGAAACTATGGACCGACGAACACATCGACCTCGTCGCCATGGAGCATTTCCCCACTATCAACCGCGACGAAGCACTCACCCGTCCAATCTTGTTCTCGAACTGGACGTCCAAGGATTATATCCCCGTGGATAGAGAGATTCTCCGCGAGTACACGAAAGCTCGTCTACGTGTGTTTTACGAGGAAGAACTCGACGTGCCTCTGGTTCTCTTCAACGACGTTCTGGACCATGTTCTTAGAATAGACCGCGTCTTCCGTCAGGTGCAGGGACACTTGTTATTGATTGGTGTCAGCGGGAGTGGAAAGGTGCGCACACGGATATGCTCAACTGGATTAGCGCTCATCGGCCTTGTAGACTACTCTTTCACGTTTTGTTGCATGGCTGAATGGGTTGAGCATATTTCAAATCAAGGTGTCAAATAAATACACTGGCGATGACTTCGACGACGACCTGCGCACCGTTCTCAGACGTGCTGGTTGCAAGGGCGAGAAGATTTGTTTCATCATGGACGAATCTAATGTGCTTGACTCTGGATTCTTGGAGCGCATGAACACTCTGCTAGCTAATGCTGAAGTTCCAGGGTTGTTCGAAGGCGATGAACACGCAGCTCTCATGACTGCTTGCAAGGAGGGCTCACAGAGGGATGGTCTTATGCTGGATTCTCACGAAGAACTCTACCGATGGTTCACCCAGCAAGTAGCGAAGAATTTGCACGTTGTCTTTACCATGAACCCGCCAGAGAATGGCCTGGCTTCTCGTGCTGCGACTTCTCCCGCATTGTTCAACCGTTGTGTACTCGACTGGTTCGGTGACTGGTCCGATCAGGCGTTCTATCAAGTCGGCATGGAGTTCACCCGCGCTCTTGACTTGGATTTGCCATCCTACTCTACCCCTACTCACTTCCCCATTGCTTACCGGGAGTTGTCGATGCCTCCTACTCATCGCACCGCCATCGTAAACGCTCTTGTCTATGTCCATATGTCCATGTATCAGATCAATCAACGTATTAGTCGTCGACAAGGTCGGTATAACTACGTCACGCCCCGCCATTATCTGGACTTGTAAGTCAAATTTAAGAAGGAAGTAACTTATCTGATGGCTTTTACAGCATTAATCACTACGTGAGGCTGTACAATGAAAAGCGCGACGAGCTTGAAGAGCAGCAGCGGCACCTCCACGTCGGTCTGGACAAACTCAGGGACACGGTGACTCAAGTGGAGGAGCTGCGCAAGAGCCTCGCCATCAAGCGTTCTCAGCTTGAGGCCAAAGATGCCGAGGCAAACGAGAAGCTCAAGCGCATGGTGGCAGATCAACAGGAGGCCGAGCAGAAGAAGGCTGCGTCCATCGAGATTCAAGCCGCGTTGGTGGAACAAGACAAAAAGATCGCGCAGCGTCGTGCTGTTGTTATGGCCGACCTGGCGGATGCAGAGCCTGCTGTTTTGGAAGCTCAGTCCGCAGTCAGCAACATCAAGAGACAGCATCTGCAGGAAGTCAGAACGATGGCAAACCCGCCAGAAGCAGTCAAACTTGCTATGGAGTCTGTCTGCACCCTCCTCGGACATAAAATTGATAGCTGGCGTACAGTCCAAGGCATTATTCGCAGGGACGACTTTATTCAACGGATCGTGAACTTCGATACCACCAATCACATGACCAAAGGACTTCGTGAAGCTATCAAGAAGGAGTTCTTGAGCAGACCTTCCTTCAACTTCGAGACCGTCCAGCGCGCCAGTAAGGCATGTGGCCCCCTCGTCAAGTGGGTGTTGGCACAGGTACGCTTCTCGGAAATTTTAGATAAGGTCGAGCCATTGCGGAACGAGGTGCAATCTCTCGAGACGCAGGCGGAGACAACGAAGAAGCAAGCAGCCCAGATAATCACTATCGTTGCCGAGCTAGAGTCCAAGATCGCCAAATATAAGGAGGAATACGCCTTGCTTATCAGCGAGACTCAAGCCATCAAGTCCGAAATGGAGCGTGTTCAGAGCAAGGTTGACCGTAGCATGAGGCTTCTGCAGAGCCTGTCATCCGAGAAGGAAAGATGGGAAGCCGGTAGCCGTACATTCGAGGTGGAGATGAGTACCATCGTTGGTGATGTCCTACTGTCAGCGGCGTTTCTCGCGTATGGCGGCTTCTTCGATCAACACTATCGGGAAGTTATGTGGCAAGATTGGTCGAACCACCTCGTAGACGCCAACGTGAAATTCAAACACGAGCTTTCCTTCACCGAGTATCTGTCCACTGCCGATGACCGCCTGAGCTGGCAATCGAAGTCCTTACCCGCCGATAACCTTACCACCGAGAACGCCATCATGTTGAAACGCTTCGACCGTTATCCTCTAATCATAGATCCCACCGGCCAAGCCACTACCTTCTTGCTGAATGAATACAAGGAACGAAAGATCACAGTCACTAGCTTCCTGGACGAGGCCTTCCTCAAGGTGTTGGAGAGCGCTCTTCGGTTCGGGAACCCACTCCTGATCCAGGATGTTGAACATCTAGATCCTATTCTCAACGCGGTGTTGAACAGAGAAATCCGCAGAACTGGGGGGCGTGTTTTGATTCGTATCGGGAACCAGGATATCGACTTCTCTCCCGCGTTCACGATGTTCCTCTCTACTCGTGATCCTTCAGTGGAGTTCTCTCCCGATATTTGCAGCAGAGTCACTTTTGTGAACTTTACCATGACAAGGAGCAGCCTCCAGAGCCAATCTTTGGATCAAGTCCTGAAGGTTGAACGTCCGGACACCGAACGGAAAAGGACGGACCTGATGAAAGCTCAGGGCGAATTCCGTCTCCGCCTGAGAACCCTAGAAAAGCTGCTCCTCCAAGCCTTGAACGAGTCCACGGGCAATATTCTCGATGACGACAAGGTCATCGGCACGTTAGAGACGCTAAAAAGGGAAGCTGCGGAAATCACGCACAAAGTGGAAGAAACCGACATTATCATGAAGGAGGTGGAACAAGTTACAGCGGAGTACCTTCCATTAGCGCAAGCTTGCAGCTCTGTGTTCTTCATCCTAGAGCAGCTTAACTCGGTCAATCATTTCTACCAGTTCTCCCTGCAGTTCTTCCTCGACATCTTCGACCACGTGCTTCACCACAACCCCAACCTTAGGAACGTCTCCGATTACAATCGCCGACGTGACATCCTTCTCAATGATCTATTCCTGGTTGTATACAAGCGTACATCAAGGGCACTGCTCCATCGAGATCACATTATGCTCGCTGTGCTCCTAGCACAAGTCAAGCTGCGTGGGATCGAGGATATCAGTGATGAACTTGAATTCCTGCTAGAGAGTGGTCAGGGCAGAGCCGCTGCGCCGACCAATCCTTCCAACGGACAAAGCATGACTGCTATGCTCTCCCCCGACCAAATAACAAGCCTCGAAACCTACGCGAAACATAGCTTGTTCAAGCCTGTTTCAAGCCACATCTCCGAACATCCGGACGAATGGCTTCCGTTTTTGCAGTCCTCTAATCCCGAATCAATGGTTCCTCTCCCTTGGGAACCGAGTACGCGTAAGTTTGTCTGCTACGCAGTCTGCCGAATGAGTCTTGACTGATCTTGTGTCAGTCGCTGTTGAAGCTCTTCGGTCTATGCTTGTTATTAAATGCCTTCGTCCAGACCGCCTGCTCCAGTCTACGGCGTTATTTGTGCGGACCGTCTTTCAGAACGAGCTATCCACCGAATTGGATCTGGGGGCTATGGTTATGAATGAAGTTCCTTCGACTACACCTTTGGCTCTCGTTTCTATAACTGGTTATGATGCCAGCTACCGTGTGGAAACCCTCATACAAACTGTTGGTGCACGGTCGTCATCTGTCGCAATGGGTTCGCAAGAAGGTTTCACACTAGCGGATCAAGCAATAGCCGCAGCATCTCGCCAAGGGACTTGGGTTCTGCTTAAAAACGTTCACTTGGCCCCAACGTGGTTGGGTCAGCTGGAGAAAAGGTTGCACACTCTCCATCCCCATCGGAACTTCCGCTTGTTCCTGACTATGGAAGCCAATCCAGCGATACCTGTCAACATTCTGCGCCAGTCTCGCATAATCATGAACGAGCCCCCACCAGGGATCAAAGCAAACCTCCTTGATTCCCTTCGTTCCATTGCACCACATCGCCACTCCCAAGGCCCCGCCGAGAAGGTCCGGCTATACTTCCTCTTGGCCTGGTTCCATGCTGTCGTACAAGAGCGTCTGCGTTACGTACCACTGGGTTGGAGCAAGATATACGACTTCAATGATTCCGACATGTCATCTGCGTTTGCGACTATCGATACTTGGCTCAACAGGGTTGCCAAAAGCAGAACCAACGTTGATCCTGCGACAATACCATGGGATGCTCTGAGAACCCTTATCAAGCAGTCAGTTTATGGTGGCCGCGTCGACAGCGACTTCGACCAGCGTATTTTGGATGCTTTCGTTGACAAACTCTTCACTCCAGCTGCGTACAATGTCGACTTCAACTTGGTGCCGAGTGTCAATGGGGGTCAAGTTCTTGAAGCTCCCGAGGGCACAAAATTGGAACATTTCTTATCATGGGTGCATGGCTTGCCTGATCGTGAACCGCCTTCATGGTTGAGTTTGCCAGCGACAGCCGAGCGGGTCATTGCAGTAGTGCAAGGTAGTTGTTTCCAGTCTTCTTGTATCACTAAACTGATCACGAGACACCAGGAAATGAGCTCTTGGGCAAACTGCGGAAGATGCGAACGCTGGTGGACGACGATGACGAAATCTCGACTTCTGGTCCCTATAAGAGCCAGACGTCTCAACAACCTGCCTGGATGCGTAACCTGCACGAAAGGTGCCGGGAATGGCTCACGCAATTACCACAGGTATTTTTTTTCTCGTTATTAGCAAGGAGGCCACTTATCCTCTTTGAAGTCGATCAACACCCTGCGTAAGCAGGCTGGGGACAATACAGATCCGCTACACCGTCTGTTCTCTCGTGAAGGTGCTATTGGTCACAAGCTGTTAGATCAAGTTCGCAAGGACCTCGCAGATGTGGTCAAAGTGTGTGAAGGCGTACTTAAACAAACAAACCACCTTCGTACTTTGATGAGCTCCCTCACTAAAGGTCAGTGTACTTGTGGAATTTCCACTTGCTGATGCTAAGATACGTTCCAAGGTACCATACCTACGCATTGGAAAAGGTACAAGGTTCCGAAAGCTATGTCTGTGTCAGAGTGGATTCCGGACTTGGCTCGCCGCCTGGCTCAGTTGGACGGGATAACGTCAATGCAACAATCTCTGTCCGACGTTGAGGTTTGGCTCGGAGGGTTGTTCTTCCCTGAAGCATACATCACCGCGACGCGGCAGGCCGTTGCACATCGCAAACGCTGGAGCCTCGAGACCTTGCATCTTCGACTAGACATCGGTCAGATGAATGATCCCGAAGCCTTTATTGTAGATGGTGCGTATGTTTACAAGCACTCACGTCCATCAATTGACATGGTTATGCCGAAGGTTTGATCCTTGAAGGCGCTAGCTGGGACGTTGAGACTGGCAAGCTAGTTCTCAATGACGGCGAAGCAGTTCACCTAGATGCATCTCAAATCCGATGGGTGCAGGATGACGAGGACATGCACGACGAGAACCTGGTCTCTCTTCCCGTCTACCTGAACAGCGACCGGAGTGATGTGATGTTTACCGTAGACCTTCCTTTCGACGACAGCTCAGCGTCACTGGTGGCCATGAGAGCTGTTTGCCTAAATGCACGAGGATAGCACGGCACAGAGAACGAGAGTTATGACTTACGATACTTACCCCATCTTTATCAGTGATGTAATACTCACGGTGTACGCCTACGATGAGAACAATCTAGTGTTTTCTTCTGGATCTACACGCTGTGGCCTGCACGTGAGACTAGACCTCCTTGACTTCGCTCCCCCGACTACCTCAAGGAGTTTCCAGTCGACTTGTATGCTTTCTTCCGCAAAAATTTCTCTTGCAGATTCTGCGATGGCCTTGAAATTCTGAGTTGCCAGCGCCAGGATCGTTGGACCAGCCCCTGATAAACAAATCCCAAGCAGTCCGGGATGTGTATCAGGGGTGATCAATGAAGTCACGGCCGGCAGTCCGGGAATCTGCCAGAACAAGTACTTCAGCATTTGCTTCTTTTCAAGAGTGCAACATGCTCACAAGTGCTTTTCGGTACGGCTGGTGGACGCGATCTTTCATCGCCTCGTATATCAGTTCTGGATCTGGTGGTGATTGCCCCAATGCTGTGGTCAGGACGGCTAGACGTTGCATGTTGAAAACCTTGCCAAGGAAGAAGGAAGCAGAGGAAGAAAGAAAAGGTATCAAAAGTTGCACTAAATACACAGGGAAACGTTGTACCAGGTCTTTTCTAGAGTACTGCATTGGCAACGCCTCTCTCGCCTTTGCGGTACTGAGCTCGAACCGAGGTATGATGGCGACAGCCTTGATACTAGGGTTCCAGTTGAACTTCACGTAATGGCCAATGCCTACTGGTGGGAGCGGAGGAGACAGCCCCCAATTTTCACCTGCGTCAGGAGGGTACTCAGGTAAGACTTCGGAGAGAGGGACTTGCGATGCCACCGTTGCGGCTGGATCAAGCTCCCTTAGATACGACCCAACGAATCCGCCGACAAGTGCCGCGGTGACGTTGTCTGGATGGCGCTCAATCATGAGGGCGTAGTCGAGCAATCGTTCGTTCGTGAGATTGAGTTGTCCGAGTACGTTTCCGAGAAGGACGCCGGCAATCACTGCTGCACCAGATGAACCGAGTCCACGACCGAATGGGATCTGGTTGTCGACATGGATACTGATGAGGTCCGCCGGGAACGAGCGTTGACTATTGCATCGGAGAACGTAGAGCGCAACACGGGTCAGGAGATTTTTGTATGGATTGAGTGGGACTTCGTCTGCGCCTTCGCCGGAGTAAGTGATCGTAAAAGGATGCGGAGACGGTGAGCCAAATTTGACCGTGAGTGAGAGGTATAGGGACAACGAGAGACCGACAACGTCAAATCCGGGTCCAATGTTGGCAGAGGTTGCGGGAACTGTGATCTCGACGGTTGATCGTATATCCGACATTGTAGCTACGGGCTGCAGATTGCAATAAGAGCTATACAGAAATTCCACCGACAAGCTACCATGAGCCAGTCAACCACTGGTTTGGAAACTGGACACTTACACGTACGTTGCCCCCCGATGGCAACGAGTCGATCGGCACGCCCTTGAGATTAGATAGTGTCGCGGATGGAGTTGGCCTCTACAAACGGAGTCATCACGTCGTGATCATCGTGATCAGCAATTGCCTGCCATAACAGGAAGTTCGAGGGTCACCAATATGCTTCGAGAATTTGGGACTTGCTACATCATATAAAAATCTATTACACGTACTACTTGCTACAGTACAGGCGATACACTTATATCATAATAATGACAATTCGAAGAACAACGAACCTGGAACCGATCAACAGCCCACCCGATGTCATACTAGAATACAACCAAATGTCTAACAATCGGTATCGTCGGTACCAGATGGTGTAGGTGAAGGTGTAACAGAGGTCGGTTGTGCAGGTGCTGGCGTAGTCGTCTCTTCCCCACACCCGGTGTCATCTGCAGACGGTGTGGGGGTGGGCGTAACGGGTGTCGACGCAGTCACAGTGGGAGTTGACGCCGAGGGAATGATCGAGGGTGTTTGTGAAGGCATGGTGGAAGGCAATGTGACAGTTGTTGTGTTTGAGGCGTTCCCACCTGCAGCTACAGAGAACTAATGGTGGAAGATAAGTTTCTGAACATATTGCGGACAGTAAGGACTCACATATATTGCATCATCCGAAGCGCCACGTTGGACGACAGGTACCAGCAGAGGCTGATGATTCATTGCCGCGTTCATCGAGGACATCCTGTACGAACCCTCAGGTAATCCACCAGTGACGTTGGCATACAGTAGACCCTGGGCATCCGCCTTGCCATTCAAAACGGCAAAGAACGCAAACTTGGTGGGGTCAGTAGGTGTAGTTTGCGTGAGATTGTCGAGCTGTTCAATGACGATGTGGGAGTGGCCCATTATGTTGCCAGTGGTCATGTTCAACTGCTGGGGAGCAGCAAGATAATTGGTGTCTGCGTTGGCGAAGAACCCGGTGTCTAGACCGTTAACAGCCAGAGCAACCTGGAATGTGGTATTGGCTGGGATAACAGCCAAATTGCTAGGCGTAACGAACTTGGCACTAGGCATATTCGAGGTAGACGGGATGGCACCCATGGGAGCTGGGTTGCAAAAACCGGACTGAATTTGAGTGCCATTGGACATCGTCAAATTGAGCGTTGAACACCAATTGATAAAATTGTTCTGCGACGTTAACGATGCGGTAACTCCAGACTCTGAACTATTGCCCGTCGTGCCATTGTTCGCGAAGGCAGAAACGATGACGGATTGAATAAGTGTAAGAGAAGCCTGCGCATCGGTCGTGTTACCGCCCGAAGGGCTGGTAGAGTTGACGGGGATCGTGGAGTTAGCGGGAGTAGCAGCAGGGCTAGTAGTGCCATTGGTGCTGTTGATCGGTCCGCCAGAGGCGTCAACGTAGGTATTGTAGAGACTACGCCGCGTCAGACTTGGTCGGGAAGAGACAAGGGAAGAGAAGGCAAGGAGAGTAAATGTAGCGAGCTTCATTATGTCAGATTTTTCAAATAAAACGAGGGAGATGTTGGCTCAGGAAGCGAAGGAAAACGAAAGACGCAGACTCCAGGCCTGAATGAAGGAGACTAGGAGGCGAAGTTGCTGGGCCAGGTTGCCTTTATACCATCACGAACTTGGCTCGCAATTGCATTGCGTAAACAATGGGATGCTATGACTCCGCTAAATTTATTCAGCTCACCAGCACAATAGACGACTTGCCTGTAGCCATCCCGAGCTATTTATATGACCATGGGAGGGGTACGAAATTGCCATGGACACATCGTCACTTGATCGAAGTTATTACTCCCCATTGTCCCACTACAATGGTTGCCAAAACAGGTCTGCCCTGATTATGTCATACGTATAAATCTAATCTAATCTACTCGGCGTCGACTCGACGGCTCACAATGACACCCTCCACGATCCTGGCTGAAGCTGTACGATAACATTCTACATTTCTCACTTCGCTCTGACATCTCTCTCTTAGATTCTCTTCGATCTGGATGGGTGTGTGCGGGCTACACGACAATCTGATCAGTGCAGTTAAACTCCCCCAGGACACTCATAGATTCGACGCAGGGCGTGTTCAATGCTTGGGAGGAATTCGGAAAAAAGCACCCTTTTATCGATGGCCTCCAGTGGAGGGATGTGGCACATAAGACCCATGGACGGCGGTTGGCCGAAACGCTGAAGCAGTATTGCAACATTCAGGACGATGAACTACCGCAAGTCAGCCCTTCCCAGATTTGTTTTGTTACACGGTCTGCTAATCTCTCCGATGATTAAAGGCGATCTATGAGTTTGAAGATATCGTCATAAACTGTGGTGGCGGTCCTGACCTTTTGCCTGGTGTACCCCAACTGCTGAGCGATGTTAATCGAATCATACCCGATAGATGGACTATTGTAACCTCTGGTTAGTCTCAGTGATATGCTTCGGTTGGGTGTACTTTCCTCAGGGCTGTTGCAGCTTCTAGCAGGTTCGCGTCAGCTGCCCTTATCAGGTGTAACCTGCCTTTCCCAAGCAAAGGTCTTGTCACCGCGGATGACATAGCATCTGGTCAAGGAAAACCTAAACCTGCCCCATATCTCGCAGGTGCACGCAGGATAAGTAACCAGGACGCTTTCGCTACTAAATGTCGCCCGGCTTTCCTTTCGAGTATATGTGACTGTTGACTGACTGATGGGGTCATGCAGGTCTTGTTATCGAAGACGCACCGTCAGGTCTCGCCGCGGGACGGAGGGCCGGTGCTATTACCCTTGCAGTTTGCACCAATCATACCCGTGAATTCCTGGAGACTCGAGTCGGCGACGAGAAGCCCGATTTTATCGTGGATGACCTCGAGCAGTAAGGATATCAGTGCATGGAGCTTCGTCAACTTACATGTGTACAGCATCATTGTGCGAGTCCTTCCGTCAGGAGGCCTGTCGTTAACCTTCAACTAAGCGGACAGGTCCGGAGTTTCTGTACAATAACACTTGGATGACGCTTACTGCTCATCGGTAGGCTGGCGAATTTCTATCCACGAGTAAATACAGAACGCCCTTGATATATCTATATCTGCATTCAACGCTCTCCATAGTTCTTTCTGGGATTTAAGAGGCAATTTCTTCCCTATCCGTCATGCCATACAGTGCATCCTTGTCGCCGCTCTGATCGACGAGGGCACGCAGGCTTCCCTGCTCGTTCCGAAGTAGCTCGTTGGGGCTCCCAAACTCAACCTGCAGAAACATGGTCAGCGATAACGATGTTAGCGTGGTCGTTTCACGCACAATCCTTCCTGCATCAAGCACCATCTATGGCAAATGCAAAGTTATCGTCAGAGTTATCGTGGAGAGATGAGACTTGAGCTCACAATCTTGTCAGCATCCATGATAGTTTGTAGGCGATGCGCAACGATCAACTGGGTAACATTCCGCATCTCGTGCCGGAGAGAGGTTTGGATCACCGTGTCCGTCTTATAATCTACAGGAGAGGTTATTACTCAGTCAGAAAAGTATCACTACCCTTAGCAAACTGAAACCGTACCTATGGCAGACGTCGCTATTATTTTGTCCAAAAGGTCAATCGCCGTACCCGGATAACCCATGCAAACACACCTTCGTCCAGTATAAGTAGCTTGCTTCCTCTGACCATGGCTCGTGCAAGTGCAATGATCTGACGCTGGCCAACAGAAAGGTTGCTACCACCCCCTGCAATAGCACTGTCGAGGGTCAGTCTACCATCGTCCAAGTCATCTTGGATGGAGAATAGACCAGCGGAGCGTAGTGCGTTGTTAAGGGTGGCGTCATCATGCTGGTCAAATGGATCGAGATTCTGACGAAGGGTACCGCTCAGCAGTTCGGGCTATCAAAGCGTCAGCCGGTTGGAACTAAGAGATGGATACGAGTAACATACGATCTGTGGGATGATCGTGATGTTAGAGCGAAGCGCATCAAGGTTGAGGCTACTCGTGGGGATCCCATCGTAGTAAACGGTTCCTTCAGTTGGGATGCAACGTAGCAGCGACAGAGTTAGCGAACTCTATGGCACGACTGAGTCACGAGATACTCATGAAATTTGTGCGCGCAACTTACCTTTCCACTTCCCGTCCTCCCAACTGCATTCAGATTTAGAGGGTGATCCGGGCAAGTAGGGCATGCAGTACGCACCAATTCCAACCCTTTCTCCTGACTTGACATGGAAAGACAAGTCGTGTAAGACTTTCGGGCCATCCTAAAAAAAGTAAGATCGATGAACACGCAATTCAGCCGTCGGGAATTTTACTAACACCAGAGTAGCGAGCAGAGAGCTTTTCGACGGCGAGATCACCACTCGTAGGCCAGTGTGCGGGAGGCTGACCTCCCTCGCTTGGCTGTGGTTCTTGCTCAATGTTGACGTAGCTGTTGATACGCTCGACGCTGTCGGGCGGATTAGTCTCCCTCACTCAATCACACAGAGCTCACCTATTGCCTAGGAGTCGACTCGGGGTGAACAGAGGGTCCAGTATGCAGATGAACACTTACCATCAACCTCAGCATTGTTCAAAATGCGGACCCAGTACAATATCATGGAGCTAAAACCAACTACAACGCAACTGAGAGATCGAGACACTTTGATTAATGGAAGATTACAGACTAGCCATGTTCAGAGAGAAACCGACGTTTCCGGCCTCGGAAGTGCGCCCATAAACGAGGTAGGCCGCGAGGGCGCCAGTAAACTAGCGCCCCAACAAGATCGATACGGATACAAACCCATCTAGTAAAGAAGTTAGTTTCTATCGACAAAAACTATGGAAGCCTTGCTATACCGATTTAAGTTGAAGAAGGTGCGAGCCGATCTCGAGTAGTAATCAATACGTTCCAGGGACTGGCGCCGGAAAGCATCCTGCGCTCCGTAGGCTCGGATGGACGCTTGATGGGAGGATGAGAATCAAGAAGTCAGTGTTGATGGTTAGAAGATTGCTAAAAAGATAATCACTCAATCCTGCAATAGCCGCGCCAAAATGGCCAAGAACGGGAGCCTTCGCATTGCTCATCTCCCGTTTCACTGACAGTTGAGCTTTCATATAAACTCGGCCAACCCATATACCAACAACGCCCACCAGGACACCTGGCAGAAGGAACAAAGGCGTAAAGAGAACGACCGCCCCAAGCTTGAACAGGAGGCTGATTGTGAGTTCGATGACCCATGAAAGTTCCTGAGCGAAGGGTCCGTCAACTGTAAACATGTCAGTCGGAAGCGATCGCATTCAAGTAGCCCACCATACTTGCGCGGATGTCTTGTGTACAACGAGTAATGACACGTGAAGTGGGTGTCATATCAAGCCATCTGCAGTGAGTCAGAACGGAGGACAAGTATCTATAAGTGGGTAGACACACCTTAGCGTGGTACCTAAAACAGCTTCAACAAGTTTCTTGTGGATTGCTCGCGATGCCCTTAGCGTGCCCTGATAGTACAGTATATACCCTGGGATATACAGGCAACTGCCAAGCAGAAGGAGGGCACCATACACGGACAAGTAGCTAAACCCGTTGAATATACGTCGGACTCAGGAAAGATCAAACTCACAATTTGACATTCACCTCGGATGGCAATCTGTGCTCATACTGCGAAGCCCAGTAACCGAGGAACCAAGTTTGCACTACGTTTATAACCTCGGTTGCTGCAATCAAGAACAGGAACGCGAACCAAAACAGCATGGTATGACCTCCACCAAGATTAGCAAAATAGAGGTTTACTGCCAGCGGCATAAGCTGGAGGTCTCAGCAAAGCAGGTAGACACTTACAAGCGGACCAGGAAACGCGTCCTTCCAGGATTTCCTCTTCCAGGACGAGTTTTCCATCTCCTTTGTTCTGTGGCACTTGCTCGGCATTGTCGACAACTTCCTCTTCTCTTTCCAAACCTTCCTGTTCCTTTGCAACTTCCGCGGCAAGTTTGTCATTGGTAGCGATAGCCTCCGAAAGAGTCCCTTGGCTGGCAATGCGACCGTTTGAAGAGAGGGACACAACATATTGTGCCACCGGACTGACCACGGCTACGTTATGAGTCTAGGTCAGGACCTTAGTGGAGTAAATAATTTTAACACTGGAATTGCCTAACCACAAGAATGACTGTGCGATTTTTAAGCAGGTCACCAGCGAAACACTTCTCGACAATCCATTTAGACGTGTGAACATCCAACGCAGCCAGAACCTGGATTGATCAGTTCCACTGGGCCAAATGCTCCAAGTCTTTCTAGAACTCACGTCGTCCAAAAGCAAGATTTCCGCATCACTGTAGACAGCTCGAGCGAGCGTAACTCTCGCCTGCAAACAATCAGAACTTTACTCGGGTAGCCGTTGTCATACACACCTTCTGGCCACCACTAAAGATAGAAATATCGTGAGCTCGTAGGGTTCGGATGAGATAAGAGAGCCATACCTCAACGTAAGCCCCTTCTCACCCACTTCGGTGCGATCGCCTGCCTTAAAGAGCTCCAAATCACGCTCAAGCGCACATTGGTAAACGACTTTGGTACTTGTAAGAGATCCAATCATCGTAAGTAGTAGTGGTATTGTCACCTTTTTTATAGCGTGCCTCGTCATAAGCCGCTCCGAAGAGGATGTTATCCTTGTAGAATCAAGCTATCGCTAAATAATGATGCAGGCTTCCGGACTCACTCTGATAGTTTCGTTCTGCACCCATGATTCCTGAGGGGCGTAAGCAACACCACCTCTTCGCGGAAGGTTATACCATGAGTTGGGACCGGATGGCACAAAATGCATCTCGCCTAGGGAGGTATGAGAGCAAAATTATCAGAAAATTACGGAGAAAAACCGACCAAGTAAAGCCATGAGTAATGAAGTCTTCCCTGAGCCTGTGGGCCCAACAACGATGTTTACGCAACCTCGCTTGAAAAGGACTTCGTCAATCCGAAGTTTGAACTTGCGCCTGCTCCGTGTCGACGTCCCATTAGATTCATTCGACCATGTGAAGACTGCATCTCGGAAACCTATGACTTCTGAATCTTCATCTCTGATCTCAGGCGGGGATATCTGGGGCCGGTCTTCTCTGTGCGAAGCGTAGCCATCCAGAAGCTCGGTGTTATTGAGAAAATCATTAATACGACCCAGGGACACCTTGGCTGCGTTCTAGTGATCAGGAGGCAATTCGCTCGTTATACTGTACAGTGCTCACCTTGTATGATTGGCGGTATCATCCAGAATATCATGCTGAGTTGGCCCCTCATAATGTCGAAAACTGTCAAGGTCGGAGTAAGATGGGTCAAGCGCGGAAGTAGTCGACCACTAACCCGTCATAGAAGAAAAGACTCGTGATGCTAAGCATCCATTAGTAACTGAACTAGGTTGCCGCGGCTAGATGACCATACCGGTTAACTGCTTTCCCATGACCACAGTCTGGGACGGCTGTGAACGGAAATAAGGGAGGGAGATTTCGGCAACGTACGTATGTTGCATAACAGGCCATCATGGTAAACAGTGGAATGATGAAACTACGTAGCTCTGAAGTGATGTTACAAAGACCAGCGGGGGTACTTACTTCAAAGTGTTGTTGGCAAGGTCCAGAATTCGGTACTTCCATGTCCACACTAGCTCGACTTCTCGCTTTTCGTAAATGCGTTCGTTCATCTTTTTCTCCCACCCGAAAAGTTTGACCATGCGTAGAGCATTCATAGCTAGGAGACTCCTTATGAGATACCTCTCATTGTCAGTAAGCTACTCACTTTCTGTGACAGTCTGCACTCTTGCATCGGTCTTGGTAATACAGAATTACGCTCAACTACGCAGGACTCCTCGAGCGAATGGACGCACCTTTTCCATTTTAGTCCGCTGGACAGTTTGTATCTTTTTAGCTACCATGCCAGGCAAAGGGAATAACAAAATCATGACGGCAAGACCAACGAAGGCGCTAAGAGAGTATGAGGAAGCGTGAGGAGGAAAACAATATGGTTGTACCTCCAATCCAAAATGTGGTATAAGAACCAGGTGCACAATACGAGTTGTAGAGGTACATAGGGAACTGGGATAGAGTTACGATAATCCGAACAAGAGAAGATCGCCCATGGACTTACAGACAAGGAGGAAATCACGCCCATCTGTGATATTTCCCAGATCGGTAGTGATGAGGTTGTTGATCTTGCCAACGAAATTTTCTGTGCTCGATGCAGACTTCCCGCCACTAGTATCATCCAGTTTGTCCTTAGATTGGGGCTTTCCCTTCGACATTGACGTCGTTGTGTCAGTCGTAGAGTGTTGACCTTCATCAGGACTACCTTCGCGGCTGCCCTCCACAGCAGTAGCGGACTCCGAAACAGAAGCACTATCTGGGGTGGTTACTGTGGAGTCAGTAAGGCCATTGTCAGAGTCTGGAACTTCAGCTTTTATGCGAATCCTCAAAGCATGTTCGAACACGAGTTGTGTAATAATGCACTCGGTATGGACAATCGCACGGGTCTACAACCACCTATTAGGAATGCGGACAGGATGGCAGAAGATAAACCTACGGTCAAAAATATATACCACTGGAAGATTATGGACCCAAAGAATTGGCCAACAAAGATGGCCACGATCCAAACCCATGGACGGACGGTGGCACCTATGCCGCCAGTCTCCAAATATCTACGTATCATGCAGTTAGTAGTGTTAAGACAATATGATCCATACTATGCACTCAAGAAGCTTGTTAATGCCAACAGGGGCAGCGAGTGTGGAAATGACCTAAAGGAAGAATCACTCTGTGTACAAGTATATGAAATGCAAGATAATGCCTTACGCGTAGGATAACCAGAAGCGTCAACGTTGCATACTCGGTGCCTTTGTGTATCAAAGCCATGAGCTATAGGAATTTGGGATATAACTTGGGACACGGACGGAATACCCTCATAAGTCCAATGAAAAGATGTTGCTTCCTCTTACTCGCAAATGCATCCACATGCTAATGTTCCAGAATGAGGCTGTTGACGTTTTAGCCTCGGAGGTTTGTGACGTACCGGAAAGTTCCGCTTCCTTAGATTGCGAGCGCAGTCGTAATCAGCAAGGGGAGGTAATTGGTCACGGGAGAGATGTGACACGCGCTGAGCCTTGACGACGACGGGGTCCAACCAAGTATACAGAGAGAAGGACAGCCAAGATGCTGTTTGTTCCGGATTAATGGATTCATAGGGATGCTAAAACGGGTAAATCCCCCAGAAACACAAGGAACAGAGAAACGTACTTCTGGATCAACAGGTATGTACTGAGTCGGGCACATAACAGGTAAAATGATACTAATGCTCGTCAATACGGCTAGCTTAGCCCAAAGTAAACGGCCCTCATGCAAATCCTGTGGTACCTCCGTAAAGGTTAGGAGAGGATACAAATCCCGGTAGGCGTATACAGAGAACAACGCAAGAAGTACGACCACAAGGTGAACAGAAGCGGTTCGACTCTGCCGAAGTTTCGTGGTAACTGAGACCAGTCCTAGGATAGAGGCATATGCCTACAAAATTGTGAAGAGGATGGAAGGGGAACCCATTTTTGAACTTACAGCGGTCGCACAAACTGCGAGTTGTGGCTGATCTAAAGGTTCTAATGACGGAGAACCTTGTCCGGACTTTCTCAGCCAGGAGGCCATACAAAGCCCTAGAAACGCTAGACAGCCGAGAAACCTCGCGAACTTGAAGCCATATACAACGGGCCCCCCAAGGCTGCGACGAGGGGTTGATTGAGGTCGGGGTACTCAGCGAAGCCAGAATCACTGTCTACGTAGCCTTGCCGCTTTGGAGGGCATAGGATTCGTGCGACACATTTTTGCAGCACTCGGACAGGATAAGTAGAGGCGACGACATGGAGGACAAGAAGGATCGCAGACGCGACCGCGAGGTAAAAGGGTATGGTCAGAGAGTCAACCTGCGTACTACCACACCAAACCCTAAGCCCGCGACTGTGGGATACGAGAAGGCAATAACTTACGCGTCCGTGGAAACGTTGAACGCCACAAACGGGCTACTTGGCAGGACGACTTGCCAGGGTCCTAGGTCGCCGAGCTGAGCTGGCCAGGACATTTTTTGTGACGCGGGTTGTCTCAGAGTGGGTGGACGAGAGGTTGAACGTTTGAAACGTCGGCTTGTCACTGGTCTGCTGAACAAGTTAAATACCCGGTATCAGACGCGCGTTCCATATGGTAATACCGTAGCCCGCTTACGTCATGTTGGGAGAACAGAGTTCTTGGGGTCCTGTTTGTACGTGTTTTGGTAAGTTACGGATTCAGGGGGCAAGGGTCGATCAGCATACGAGTGGGTCAACGATGTGGAACACGTCTTCGTCATAGCCAGTCATGTCTACCACAACCACCGATTCTGCGCGAGCCTCGATATCTGATTCCCCAGCACAGTCGGGGCCAGTATCACTGTTTGATCAACACCTCAAAGTTCTCTCAGACTCGTATCTCGGCTTCTTCCAGGACAGGTACGTGTGTCGAGTACGTCTGCGTCATCGTTCTCAGTACCGTCGTATGTCACGCAGAAAACGTATAGAAGAAGTTTAGTGAGTCCAAGTTGGTATAGTTCCCTGTCAGTTACGCTAACTAACGCGTGAAAGTGTCGAGTCCCTGCTCAAATTGCATCGCAAGATCAAGTCGGTAGATGCCTGGTTAGACGATCGCAGCAGTGAATTTAGTTCTGCACGCCGTGCTTGGAGCGAAGTTGTCGATAATGTTGAAAGAGGTCTGGACGGCCGTCACTGACTCTCATGTATCTGACCAATGACGCGTGGACAGAGGCCCAGACGAGACAAGCCTTTCTGACAACTCTGACCGAAGACGCGGTCAACACCTTGACTATATTGAAGGTATGTTTTCTTTTGGTCAAGACTTGGGTATCTCATGAGGCCGGGCCCTTCCCCATCGTAATTTAATTAGGAAACTCAAGAACGGACGCGTAAACGCATAAAGGATGATATAAAAGAGTCTGGAAATGCATATGCGGAGTACGCAGACAACGTCCTACCCAAGTTGAAACGTACTTATCTCAGAAAATGCCAAGAAGTGGAGGTGCGTAGCTTGCAATCGTCGTGATTCGTTGCCTGACTGCCTGCATTCCAGGACTACAAGGCTGCCGCTGCAGCACCTGCCCCCAATGTTCAGAACACACCCTACATGGATCCAGCAGGAAGCAACGTACCTAGTTCTCGATCCAACCCAAATTTGCCCGCCAAACCAGCTGTTACTGGGCCACAGGTCCTTCGCCCTCTGGATCGTAGACCCTCTGGAACTGGACCCCGCAACCGCTCGCCATCCTCTTCTGGTACTTTTTCTGACTTTGCTCAACATGGTAATAAAGCACTCCCGTTCTTTCGAAGCAAGCTCATTCTGAAGCCCACAGGGAAAAAGCAGCTTAATCAGCTGATGACATTTCTGGACAAAGGTGGAAACGTCAGGGAAACGCTGGGTGTGCGCTCAGAAAATACTGCTTTGCGGGCTGTACGTGCGAAGCGCGAGGCTGAGGAAGCTGGTCAGTGTAATCTTGATATGCATTTTTCATTCAACCCACCAGGGTGCAGACAGGGACTACCGGAAAGGAGTTCACTGGTTAGAAACCCTCCGGCTTCGTAAAACAAAGATTCTCGACAGTGCCTACGGTGTCCGTATCTGGTCTCTTTGATGCTAGTAGTGCTCTAATTTATCATGCAGAGTCTGAAAACGTTTATCCATGAATACGCAACTACGGTAAAGATCGTACTCGAGAAATACGTCGACAACCTAATGTATGCAAACTGTTTTATGTCATACAGCGTGTGGACTCATGCTACACACTATTTTAGGGCGACTACCGTGACCCAGACGCAATTATCCGAGCACGCAAGAGCGGTCATTCAGAAGATTTCACCGGAAAAGGACTTAGCCTCGGCCACCAACCAATTGCCCCGTTCCTTGGAGTCTTTGATTCCGGAGCCAGTACTATACTACAACTATAACGTGGGGGAATGCAATGATTTGATCTTCGGTATCAGCTTAGTGGACTACGCCACATCACGTGGCCTATCAGACGGTGCGGTTCCCAGGATCGTACAGCTCTGCATAGCAGAAGTAGACAGGAGAGGACTGGAGACCGAAGGTATATACCGAGTAAGCATTGGTGTTCCACCCCCAACTTTTTTCGTTGACGAAAGGATCCAGGTCTCTGGCCGTCACGCTGTGGTTCAGGATGTGAGGAAGCTCAACTGCCCGTACATTTCCCTTGCTAACTGGAAGGTCATAGCTGCAACACAAGGTTGAGAGGGACGAAAGCTCTTTCAATTTCAATCCCCTTACGGATGATGTGTATGCAGTTGCCTCTTTACTCAAAGTATGCCCCTCTTAACATGCGGTGAAGTGTTGCATTAACACCGCATGACAGTTGTACCTCCGTGAACTGCCGGAACCATTGTTCAAATATCCCTTACAGGACCGCGGAGAGTATGCAGAACCTCGTGGTAAGATTTCCCGAATTGTCAGTGGATAAATGAGTCACCTCGGTTGCAGCAGAACACAGCCAACTCTCTCAGATGCGCTCTAAAATTCGAAGATTACCTGCCATCCATCGGGAGACGCTACGGGCTATAATTGAACACCTCGCCCGAGTAGCGGGACGTTCGGAAAAGAACAAGATGGACATCAAAAACCTTGCCATCGTATTTGGCAATGTCATATTTGGTGAGGACGAATTGGCAAGGGGCGGTGATCTTCTCAGCATGCAACATGTGAAGGTATGCGCAATAACGTTCTCTGTAATATAGCTTGACCCATATTTTGCGCCAGGATACGCGCATGGAGGATTTGATTTTGCATGCTCCCCAACTATTCGAAGAGCATCCGCCCAGCAGTTCGCCCCCATTGCCTGCGGCACCGGCAGGAGAGGTCCCACCTGTGTATCAGTACGGGTCATCCCACACAAAGATCGCAAGGGTTCCCCCCCTTTTGCCGTCCCCAAGACGGGAAGAGGATTTCAGCCCAGTCCTCCCTCCCCGACCGACGAGCAGTATCCACCCTTCACTTCGCGCCAATCCTGTTTCGCCTATCCGAGCAATAACGGAGGTACCACCACTACCGCGACCGAAGACGCTCGAAGAGCAGGTCCCATCTCCCAACACTCGGTCTCAGCCGAACGACCATTTCACGTCCCAACCCCCGTCACCACCCCAATCCCCACCAGCCAGTGTCATTTCACTCCCCTCAAGCCAGTCTCCCACATCCTAGTCTGTCATTGTATGTATTTTCTGCATGTTTTTCGTATACTGCACCGGGAACATCTTGGATGACTCGTTGAATGTCTGTAATGCTATGTATAGGTTTAATATCATGGACATCAGGTGTCAGAATGTGACCCTGAGGGCAGACGGTGCACAGCCAGCACAATTTCTGATGACTCGGACGAACTGACTAGACCAAGGCATGCAGATGCTGTGGGGTAAATGCCCCTGCGGTGTTTTAGTATTCACCGAGATACATGGACGGCACGTCGGAAAGTACAAGGAAAATGGGATGGATCATAGTATTTATCCCTAATCCTCTTCTTCGAAGAGAGTCAAACTAAGTAGATCATGCGATGCCTTGCGAGACGAGAGGAAGAAAAAAAGAAGAACAGTGTAGCCCAGTGCAAAGAGGGATATCTAGTTCTTCCGGCGGAATGACGAACCTGTCATGTCATTTATCAGCGACAAATCGTCCAGCTGAGTGGAGATACGGACCTTCCGTCAACCTTGCTTTACCACCTGTAGGTTGGCAGAGCACGCTTGCACACGAGCCACAGAGTACTACCGACTGTGCATGTGAGAAGACAGTCGTGATAGCAAAGCAACCTGATGATGTCTTAAGGTAACCAGCTATCCCATCGAGCGAGAACTACACATACCTGGACATTTGACGTCCATGAAGTAAGAGTTGGGTGATTGCACAAGACGCTTGAGCTTGTGCTTTTTGCTTTCTGCCTCGGCAGAGGGGTTCAAGAGGTCAACGACGAGAGGCTGGCACAGGAATGAGATTTATAACTCTACGCATTAAACAGGACAAGAGCACAGCGCACCATTTTGGTGTATTAGCGGGACGTATTTTCGTTTTGGTTGACGGTATGTGATGAATGCAAGAGCGCTGAGTGTGCGTGTGCTCAGATGCGACAAGCGAAAAGTTGGGCCGCGATGGATATGGCGAAAAGTAAGTTAAGGTTTGGGCGGAGTATGAAATGCCACTTCGCCGCCAGAATTCCCACAGTAGCTGACGAGCGGGACCCCGAAGACTACGATTTTCACTGCTTTCGTCAGCGGGGTCGACTCCGTCAATAAATTAGCTGATACCCATTTCTGGTACTTTGTCGACCCCTTTCTCAGAAATCTCTTAGCTCCTTGCAGAGTTCATGCCATGGTGACTGCTTTATTGCCGATACATAAGTCAGTGTATTATGGAAGCCATCATCGTCCCTGGTCCCTGACGCGAATGCACGACTATCCACTGCCCAAGTACTATCCCTACTATCACTCCCCGACTTCATTGGCTGCATTCGCCGCCAGACAGGTGAGGCACTCGGTAGCAAGGTTGACGAGGTCCAAGTGATTGAATTGGTGAAGTATACGTGTACCACACGTAACTGATACTCGGTAAAACCCGTTATACTCAGGGAGCGTCGGTCCCCCCCGCCAATGTAAAAAGTTGTCTGCCGTTGTGGACGGCGTAACCTTGTATGCGACCCTTCGGATGTGAAATGCGGCCAAATAATCCCGACTTCCCTCCTATGCAGGGTGTCGCCAACTTTGCGGGTACAGTAGACTATCTCATAATGCATAACGTTGGGACCCAATATTTTTAATGCATTATGAGATTTATGCAATAGTGAAATGTCACACTTGTGATTCAATGTGACATATATGTGACTTTGCTAGTGGTGTGACACTTTTACAAGATGTCGCAGTGTGCATGCCTATTTGAAGAATGCACTAATCATCGTCCACTTTGCGTTCAGGTCCAAAACCCGTTGTAAGCATCCACAGAACAGTCAAAGATGCTTTAGTATGTAAGTCGAGTGTAACCTGTGAATCCATGTCTGTAAATTGTAAGCATGCCAGTCCAAGCTGCCACTTGCACAAAGTAAGTGTCAATGCAGGGTGGGCAGATACTGGTGAACCTTTGAGTTTTGCCACTCTTAGCTTCTGATTGTATGGCAATGGGGGTTAATATGGGGTCTGTGCTTCTCAGCTAGCATAGTGATGCCTTTGGAAATTTTATTCTAACATACTCTCATTGCTATGCTATTAATACTGAAAAAATGGTCAATGGTCTTCATGCTCTGCTGCATCCCAACACACTAAAACACCTATCTCATAATGCATAATGGCAATGGAGCTCAATGCATTATGCATTATGCAATATTGTTATGATTTACCACTGTCCCACAGTGGGACCAGCTATTTTCAATGCATTATGAGATTTATGCAATAGTACCTTATGCATTATGAGATAGTCTACTGTATGTAGTAAAACAAAGTCCTCTTTCGAGAGTTCGTGCAACGAACGCATGACTGCACTAGGTCAGCCTCAGTATAAGCTAAGGTAAGTATCTCAGTCATCCCTGCTGAAGCATATCTCCAAAGTATCTCTCGATCGCAAAATCCTGGTCCATCTCGTCATCTATCGTGCCCTCCACACATTCACCCTTTCTTTCTTCAATTGTCGAATCCAATGCATGGTCAGTTTTGTCAACGTCTGAACGCCTCCGATTACACAGTTTATTCCACCATTCAAGTACTTTGGGATGTGCCGTGACCCTAGCATCCCCGTTACATACATCGTTATACTGGTTAGGTGCAAGTCGACTCACCTCCCTGGTTGGAAATTTAGGATTTCAAGGCCTTCCAAGCTCGTCGCTCTGGACAGGGCAACGTAAGCTGAAAGACCACACTAGTAAGTCTTGGCCGGTTAAGGGCGATTCACATGCATACCTTGACCTTTCTCGAAGACACGACCGAGATCAACTCTGACTCGAGAAAGCGTTTGGCCCTGAGACTTGTGAATTGACATGGCATATGAGAGGGCAAGTGGGATTTGTATCCTCCGCGCCTCAACCCCGCCTTTTATGTTCTCGACTGTGAAGTCGGTCGGAGCACAGAGAAGTAGTTGTTCATTCGTGAACTTGACCAGTGGAAAAGCGTCGTCTTTGCAAAATTCATGCATGGTGTCCGTAGTTAGCTGTTTCACAGGCGTCTCCCGTTTGCTCATGTCGGCGATATTTAGGAACCGATCCCTGGCTTCGCGTACGGTTATAAACTCGATCACCTTTCCGAGGGATCCATTCACAAGGCCGCCCTCGGGTTGGTTCTGGGATTCTATCGTTCAGTAATGACTTATAGGATCCAGCAATCCGGCACAAACACGAAGTAACATCACTTGCGCGCCAACCTTGAATACTTCAGTAGCGTATTCTGACAAGTGAGTGACAGCTCACTTTCAACGTCACTACCTTGGCCACAACTAGCCTCTCTAATAGCTGTCCGCCAATGTGCGGCTCGATCGGCGAGTCGTTGATATCACGGCCATATGAATCCATTGCCCTGAACGTAAAGACTTTCCCCGGTAGCATATGCAATCTGTCGTGGTTATAACGCTCTACGTCCCCTTTCCGAGGGAAGCTGGTACATTTAGTACTACCATCCGCCGAGAACGAAATCAGGCCACATACAGCTGGGTGGGTTCAATGCCGTCCTCATAATGAAGGGGGCGCGACAGCTTGTAGAATTCCTCGATATGCCACCATTCCAACTTCCCCACTCGCATGGCAGAAAGCATGTCAATGAATTCTGTGGACAGCATAGTTGGTGTGTTCGTGACAGCAGGTAGACCACCTACTATCATCTTTCTGTCGAAAAACCCTGCTCAGTTCCCCCATAAAATCGATGCACCGCGACCAGCATTGCGCTTCGAATGCGAACAGTGCAGGTATTGAGGTGTGGGAATCTCTATCACTGACAGGAGGAAGTTGGAAAAAGTCCCCCGATAGTATGAGCTAGACGTGAGGTAAATCTCAATGAATGCGACAACGATAAGACCAGTAAACAGACCTGGATCCCTCCGAAAGGGCGACTCGAACCGCGGAGAAGGTCGTCGTCCGCGCGAACCATACGTGCTATGTATTCCTATATATAAAAAAGAAACCTGCGTCAAGCCAAATTATAAGTCATCGTCAAACGGTACTTGCCAGCTTGTCGAATAGATTACCATCCAGCATAGAAACTGGCTCCAGTGGGTTTACGGTAGTGAACACTGTAATAAGTGGCACACATACTCTCATCGATAATCAAGGCCTTCGTGGATCTCCATTGCAGTTTTTTAGACGACGATAAACCCTTGAAGAGTCTTTCGGCAGACTCCTTCCCGTAGCCAATTCCAGCCCACGAATGGATTGTACTCCCTCCGATATTGAGCCCGGCCACACCTGTGGGTGCGGTTATGGCAACTTGTGCAGGATCATACATATCCAAGAGAACTTTAATAATCTCCCGAAGGAGTACTGACTTTCCAGTGCCTGCGTAATGGTATCAGAGATTCTTAGTCACAGAATATTCGCGGTCGTACCAGCAGCACCCGTGAAGAAGACATTCCTTCTTTGCCTAACCAACTTCAGAATGTTCTCCTGTTCCTCTGAAAGCGTGATCTCCCGCTCCGGAGGAACGGGTGGCGGGGTCTGACTTCGGAACTGTTGAAGGTTGGGTTGTGTGTGTGACGCCATGGTTGTGTGGGTCACCAGCTGCCGAGAAAGTGCACAGGAACCATGCGCGACCGATGTCGTCACAGTTGTCGCAGTCATGGAAGATGGCCGTGCTGCTCTGCCAGACGGTTGGATAATGTTGTTCGTGACATTAACTGTCAGATTAACATTTGCCTCTGTCCCTAAGTGGAAGAGTAAGTAGCGGTATGGAGGGATAGAAGCACGCCGGCCACAGTACTGGGTCGAACATATGCTGGTGGAAATGATGGCCTTCCTCAAGGTGTGGCAGGGCAACGTTACTCACGCCCAAGCACCGTGGCCGTTCCGCCGAAAGGGACGTTTAACCACTGCAGAGCTTCTTCGATCGTGTCGAAGCCCTTGCCGCTCGCTCCGCTCAGCCCAGATGTCTGGGTTAGGTAGCAGGTCAGAACCACTGTCTAAAGTTGTGTGTCGGCTTACTTACCGCTCTTGCAAACTAGTGCGCACATCCCGAACTATGTTTCACAAGCTATGAACGTTGGATAAAGGAAACTGCTCACCTTAGCATAGGTATCATAGATCTGTGGGCCGTCTCTCCCAATCCGCACGGCGTAATACTTGTGAGGCATACTGTAGTCACTAGAACTCTAAAAGTACAGGTCGAAGAGTGAGTGGAAGCATGTCGTAACACCGAAGCAAGGAACACTCGCGGCGACGAGTCCGGTACGTAACGAAGTTGCAAGTAGATTCAGGGGTAAATTCCACTCGTTTAACCACACTTGTCAACCCAAAGACCCCTCCTCAGATACACATCTTTACTGCCACTGTGGATCATCGCTGTCCAAATCCATTTCTTCTTCTTGCTCCATCTCGTTGTGCCAACTCAACACGCGAGGATGCACCATCACTCTGAATTTTTTTGGCGTCAGTCAGTCAATCTCATCTATCCTCAAGTCGACGCACTTGGACGCATGGAAATTATAAACTTCCAGGGAATTTATGCTCGTTGCACGCGACAAAGCTACGTAAGCTGCAGGCAATTTCAGCAATCTCGAAATAGCATGAGTAGAGATACTGACCTTGACCCTTCTCAAACGTACGGCCCAAGTCCACTTTGACGCGCTCCAAAGTCTGGCCTTGTGACTTGTGCACGCTCAGTGCCCATGCAAGTATGAGGGGGACCTGTAATCAATTTGTTGTTGTGACACGATTAGAATAGATCTCTTCAGCATACCTGCCATCGGCTGGCCTCCATTTCCCCATAGGCATTATTAACAGTAAATTCAGCCGGTACGCATAGCAATTCTCTTCCATTGGTAAACCGCACTACGGGCCACTTCGCATCATTGCATCTGGTCACGGCCCGTAGCGCTTCGGCTCGGTTGCCCTTCAGACCCTCCTCCGTGCCAATATCAGTTAGGCTTTGCGATGCTTCTTGTGGTGTGCGAAATCCAATGACTTGGCCTACGCTACCGTTGACAAGTTGACCTTGGACCAGATTCTTAAGAATAACAGCGTCACAATAATTCTTTCAAAGCAAGACTCGACCTACCTTGATGAGCATGACTTGAGCACCAACCTTCAGCAGAATGGATCGAGGGGCCACAAGCCTGTCCAACAAGCGTTCCATCTGCGGGAGGCTTACTTTCTCGCCATAAGAATTAATGCCAGGGGTGTCGGTAGCGTCGTAACGGGTCCCTGAACCAGGGAGGGCATCGAGTCTCGTCCGATTTGCACGTTCAACTTCCGCTCGAAGTGGGTATCTGGAAAACATAAGCATAGAGACTCGTCATGTAGATAGGCACTTACAATTCGGTAGGGCCAATTCCATCAGTATAGCCAACGGGTCTTGCCAGGGCCCTGAATGCCTGGACCACTTCGCTGTTCGTGACCCCCCACCGCAGAAGATTGAGCATGTCAACGAAACCTGAGGACTGATAAATCGACATTGCGGCGCAATTAATGCCATGAAGACGAACTTTGTTCCTTCTGACGGAACACCTTGATGAGTACGACGGGTCGAGGGATACACCGCGCCCAACTCCTTGCCTCAAAAGCAAAAATCGCTGGCATGGGGACACCATTCTTGTCGCGGTCTGGAACAGGGGGAAGTTGGCAAAAGTCGCCGGAAACCACTAACTGACAAGACGTAAGCCGAATACGCAAGTATATCAAATGTGAGTGAAAGAAAACTACCTGTATGCCTCCGAAAGGGCGTTCGTCCCTCCTTACCATCCGAGCAATGTATTCCTGACACGTATAAGGCCCCGATTCCTAGTCTTGATATACTTCTGTCTCACCAGCTTGTCAAACAAAACACCATCAATCATAGAGACTGGTTCGCGTTGGGAGTCAACGAAACCGAAGCGTTCGGAGAGAGCGATCCACCCACTCACTTTCGTCGATAATTAGAGTCTGGACTTTGCGCCACCGGTCGCGGACGACCTCGAACTTGGGTTGACCAAGAAACTTTCCGGCCAGCCTCTTTGCATCTTCTTGCCCCAAGCCTATCCCCGCCCATGAGTGGACAGTGGTACCACCAATATTTACGCTGGCTATACCCGTCGAAGCGGTAATAGCTAAACGGCCAGATCCATGCCCTCCGCAGACTCGAATGATTTCACGAAGTAGAACGGATTTACCGGTGCCTGAAAGGTGTGATGATTTGACAAGGGTTAGTATATGGAACACGTAACCCCACCAGCAGATCCAGTGAAAAATACGTTCTCGCCCCTTTGAACCATAGCTAAAACTTTCCGCTGCTCAGCAGAAAGGACAATATCTTGTGGTGGTGGTGGTAGCGATGACATCTGACTATGCTCCGCCTTGTTGTCACCAAAAGTGACGGAATTGCTGTCAGTCGTTGGCGTCGTCGTGGACGGGCACGGGGGTACAGATGACTCCGCAGAAGAAATAGCTGCGTATGAATAGAGTCTTGCCCTGTCCAGATATATCTGATATTAGGATCTCACCTCGTCTGGAAGGCGCTGCCACCCATTGTACTGCGTCCTCTCTGGAGGTGAAAGACTTGTATTCGGCACGGGGCCACCTCGAAACCTCGACTTGAGGTTCATTTTACCGATCCCGATTTTTTTGTAGCAAATGAGCTCACATTGGCATGGCACTTTAATGAGGTCAGTTAGCATCAGGCGTAGTAACACTGAGTAGTGAACTCGCCTCCGACCAAGTATCATAAATCTTAGGACCCTGACGTCCTTCCCTTACTGCGTAATACTTTCTTCGGGATGAGCTGGGCATATTACACTCACAGTCCACTGGACAGCGCGTATGGTTCGAAATCACGTTTGGATGTCGGTAAGTTGGATGTAATCCACGCCACTTCAGAGTGACTTTGGGAGGCCACCCAATTCCCCGTCTCGGTATTGCATGTGTTATTAACCTCACCGTCAGCGACGGATAGTGCTTGTTTCGCCCAGAGGCGCTCTTCTTACTTGTAGGACTTTAGGAAAGCAGCTCCACATGTGGTCGCTCACAGGCTGACTCCAGCATCGACCGTGCGTCTGACGAGTTCCAAGAATCCACGTAGGTGCGGCTCGCAGATAAGTGAGGGAATACAAAAGCATTATATCTATGTGTCGACCATAGGCACGGTTGCCAATCTCACAGAAAACCACGCCAGCCCCTTTCACTCTTTCTACCAACGCCTGAACTTTATCACCTTCCATATAGGCATTTATTTCTCGAGATGGGAATATCCCGGCGTGCCCTCTTCTGGTATGCCTTCGGATATACGATCATTTCCTCAATTGTCGTGGGCAGTGGGTACGGTCGGCAGGCATCGGAATACGGAGAATCGTCACCATGCGATTCTGCACGTGTGGCGTCACTGGCCTCAGAGGCGTCCTCTGAGCCCGGTGAAGACCTCCAACCCAGCTGCACAGCCAGCTGCTCCCCAGTAGAGTAATGTGACAGGTGCACCCGCGGACGGCGGGTATGAGGTTCATCATCATCTGACATTACCTCGTCTCCGTCTGCATCCAAGTGCGCTGTGTAATAAGGTGCCGATAAGCCAGAGATGCGTGAATGATCATAAGCGAACCTACCCCATCCTCTTCGTCGTCTGGTTTGGCCAGGCTGTTGTTGTGGAGGGGATGTACGCTCACTCTGCCCGGTACTAGCATTGTGATTCCCCCGTCTAAACACCTCACCCGCTGGATGAGTTAGTCGGTCGTGACGCTCCCGCGAGAGGAGGTCTCGTAGTCTGTCCCTCACCTCCGCCGGATTACCAAGATCCAGGAAGACAGGTAAAGCTACCGGAACGTCAGGAACACCAGAGGCGGTTCGGACAGGGTTCAGAACATCAGTAGCCGAAGAACTTGGCAGGAGAAGCCCTGTTGAAGATGAGGACGAGTCGGGGGGAGCTGAAGCATCGATACCCCCAATTCTGGAGAACGGCGTCCAGCTGGAAGCATCTTCTGTAGAACGACGCGGCGGCGTTGTTTCATTAGGAAAACGAGCTGAACTAGCGGCATGCGACGTCCCATGGGGAGCAGATCCGTAGACAGAAGTGGCACCAGCCGACTGTCCAGTCCTACGCGCAATCAACCGATCG
This sequence comes from Pisolithus thermaeus, assembly GCA_024663475.1. Lineage (NCBI taxonomy): Eukaryota > Fungi > Basidiomycota > Agaricomycetes > Boletales > Pisolithaceae > Pisolithus > Pisolithus thermaeus. The sequence goes on from JANFAF010000054.1 coordinate 198,568, forward strand.
GTCATATTCTGCAGCTCATGCGCAATCTGAACCGTCTGCGCTTGCAATCTTTGCTCCAGCGAGGTGCCGTGCGGATCTTCCAACGAACCCGCAGCGACTCGAATGGCAACCCGTCTTCCGATGGTCGTGCTAGCATCATCCAAGTCACTGCCGAAGGGTTCATGACGCATGTATGCGCGAGGCTGCGTGGATGTACGTGTTCCTGGCACCATGAGGTCGGGCATCGGCGGAGACCGGGAACGGAGTGGCGACACCGTCGTTGTTTGCGAGGAGGGGATGTCATTTCTGAGATACCTCGGTCGTTCACCGTGCAAAAACCTCTCCCATTGAAAAGGTTCCCTCCTTGTCATTCGTGTCCTCTCGAAATCTTCCAGTCTCAGCCGAGCAGATGGAGGAATGAGCGTCCTCAACCTTTCTGCACGTAGATTAAGATCTTCCGTAAGTTCCCCGCTCGAGAGCATTATTGCTGAGTGATCGGGTCCTATTCCCGCTTCGGAACCACGAAGATGTGGAGATTGAGGAGTGCTCTCGGGTGGTACCCTGTATAGGAGGCGGTTGATGCTGACGCGTAGCTGAGTTATTCGCTCATAGGCGGCGTCTAAGGCTACCGAGGCTTGCCGCAAGTTCGCCCGGCTCTGGGCGTCGAGGTTCGGGACCGGTGTCCAGGTTCTACTTGAAGACGACTGTGGAAGACCGCCGAGCGTCGTTTCACCACCCGCCGAACTGGAGTCCACTTGGGACACATCCGTCGGCGGTTGCGGTGGTGGCATGTCGCTCTCGTCAGGGTTCATGGCGGGCTGCGAGAACGATTCAGACTACATCATTATTGGGTGACAAGAGAGTGGGTTGCCACCTCATGAAATTACCCTATCAGCTTGTAAGCCAAGTGTCGTACGGGAGTTCGAGGAGGCTGGATGAGATGACCACAGGAGTCGACTAGCAAGTAAGTACTAGGGCGCTGAGCGCCATCGAAATGACCGTATACATTTGTAATCCGGAATCCTTTGTACAACCAAACTTGGTATGCATATAGGTCTATGGTAGCGTCCACAAGTTTACACAAACTACGGGCCACTTCTACTCTCGTGCGGACGGCTCGTCTGTTTCTTTGGCAATGATGCCGCCAGATCCTTAGATACGACATGATGTCGGAAGACCTTTGACAGTAAGGGTTCCGGCCCCGTATAGCAGAAGGCGAGCAGAATGCACAGCATAATCAACGTTACCGTTATGGCGCAGATTGTCGTCCATCCATGCTCGACATGGTCGTAGATCTATCAAAGAGTGTCCGGTAGGCACCAGCCAACCACCAAAATATGGTCATGAGCATACCTGACCGCCCATAACAGGGCCAACTTACAAAAAATCAGCTTCGTAAGACCAGACCCTGGTGTATTGTCTCACCTGCAGTACCAATTCCAAAAGCAAGATTGAACGCTCCGTATACGTGTGCATCTGAATTGTGAAATTAGCCTATACCCACCGGGAGAGAACAAGTCGCATACATCCTACGCCTTGCATATTCCGTGACACGGCAGCCAACTCGGATGTGACTGGGGGAACAACCCCACCAACAAAGAAACCTGTCAACTAATTCGCAAAGGTCCGGACGAGGAAATGGTAGATAAGCTCACTTTGTAAAGCCAATGCCACGATAAATAAAATCAAGGATTTCCGCAGAGGCAATATTAGCCACCATGGCACCGTCAGCGTTAAACAAAGGACGGTTATGCAATCTGTTCCTATACGATCTGCTAGCCAACCAGCGACAGGCGACGCTGCAAGAAGAGTCAAAGGGTGTGTAGCCGGACGAGATTTAACTGACAAATCAAAGCTGGTAAGAAAGTGGCGAGGTACACCAATCCAACTCGACTGGAGTCAAGTTGCCACAAGGCTTGTAGATGTAGCGGCAAGGTGGGCTCTTCCATGCTATTCACGATACTGCCAGGAAGATGAGTCGCAGAACTGGAGGATGGGAGGTGTAATTCACCCATAAACAAACGCCATGAACAGGGCAGTAAGGGCACGAGGCGACCGCACTAAACTGGTAATGACGGAAAGCAGAGAAGAAGGCTTCCTCACAAGGGCTGCTTCATCGTCGTGTCGCCTCCCAGCCAGTGACTGATGACGTGGTAATCCAGATGTGATGGGTCCAAGTTCCAAAACATTGGAGCGGTCGGATATTGTCTCCACCACTGTCAGGACAGAGTCTGATGGCACAGAGGCCTGTGGACGATGAACATCTTCTATCAAACAGGCTGCGGACCCAGCTGGTGGAAGATACGCAGCCCATGGGTCGACGCCCCATCCAATAGCTTCGTGCCTTTCGATCACGAGAAGACGGGCAAGGAGATCCAACGCCGCACATATTGACCCAAAAATAAACGGAGCGTGGAAGCCGAAACGGGAATAGAGTGCACCTCCCACGGGTGAACCGACTAGCAGGCTGGTCCCAAGTCAAACGAAGATAAGTCAATCCTGGTGGATAGAACTTACCCTACAGGCAAGCCAGTCATCGCGATGCCCAGCTGCCCTGTAGAGTTGTGTTATAACCGGCATATCTAGATAATCAAAGACTTACCCCCAACCATATGCTCTGGTGTGGTGTCGCATCTGAGGGCGGCTAAGCCCAATTAATTAATGGCGGAGCGTAGCGACTTACAGTAAAGCGAGGCCAACCACCCATATCATTGAGGAACTGATACCTTGAGATACGCGGGCAACAGCCATCACGGCATAGTTCGGTGCAAACATCAGGAGGATTTGTGATATGATGAGGGCGACGAGACCGAAAATGAGGGGTATCCTCCTACTACTATGTTTTTCGGAATAAATAGCAATGGGAATTGTTGCTGGTAAAGATGTCAGGAAAAAATAACGAGGTTGACGAAAGGACGACCTACAGAGAACGAGGCCGGCAGACTGTTATATCAGGATCAGTGACGAGGTTGGTTAGAGACGAGAAATAATACGCACGTATGCACATAGCAACCACCCTGTGAGCGCAGATACGCCTTGGTAATGTAGATTTTCGAGCTGGAAAGGGATGACGGGAATGATGACCGAGTAGACGAGCAGATCCGTCGTGATGCCTGATGCAAGTCAGCGAGATAGGACGATCATGAAGGGGATACAGACCCAGATTGACGACTGTAGGATGGAGCTATCAGCGGGGATGGGGGAGAGCGACGAGATGGCGTCTGGCGTACCAGCAGTGACAAACCATATGGAAGACCGCCAGCGTAGTCCCCAAGGTCTTTTTCTGGCTAAACTGATCCTCGGACAGATGGGCATTATGTGAGGGCTGGTGAAGACAGCCTGGCGGGAAAGGACGGAAGCGAGGATAAAGGAGGGGAAGTGAACTGTTTTAACCTTACTGAGGTGTGGTTCAAGTACATATTCCACATTTACGATGGCTGACTTGACAAGTCAGCCGTACCACTATTAGTACTACCCTATTTGGTCCCGAGGACTTTCCCACTGTCACTCAGCTCAATTCCATGCCGGAGCTCCCAGGTAAGCCGCTGAACTCTGCCTCGGCGGACTGGCGTCTCACGGCCCTCCGGTCGGCTGTCACAGAGGTCGAACGCGCCGCTGCTCTCATCCGGGAGCATGCAGTAGGAAAACTAATCCATCACGTCGATACTTTCGACGACAGCCTCGTCTTCTCCGGTTTCACCCACCAGGAATTCGTGCGTCTCTGTGAAACGAGTTACCCCGTCACTTCTTCGGCTCATCGTTATTGCGGGCGTATCAGGCTCGCGAAATCACCGGCCGCATGGTGGAAGATGCAGCTCGTTACGGTAATAATTTGACGTCACCCCAGTACAGTGTCATACGATTTTCTTTTCATCACCCAGGAAAATGTTTCTATATTCAACTGCAAGGAAGCGGAAGGATACCGGTTCTCCACTTCGGAATGACTGGTGCTTTGCAGGTACGAGATAACCACGTGCGACATGACTGTTTCCGTCAGACACGTTTCCTGTCAAGGTGAGAGACCACGTCGTAGTCAAGTACAAAAGTAGTGCCACTACTGCACCCGATACGTGGCCGCCACGTTTCGTGAAGGTGCATTACACTACCCCTGTCAGCAAATACGTGAATAACCACGTCCCCAGTTCATCCTATACATCCAAGACGGCAGTTCCGCTGTTGGTTTTACAGAAATTGCCTTCTCAGATGCTCGCCGCTTAGGTCGCATACGATTGGTCGGGTCCCCGCTTAATGAGCCACCTATATCAGAACTGGGTTTCGACCCCGTGTTATCCATGCCTTCGCTGGAGGATTTCCATGCTTCCCTCTGTAAAAGGACTTGTCCAATCAAATCCCTCTTATTAGACCAAGCTTTCAGTGCCGGTGTTGGGAACTATCTCGCAGGTATTTTCGCAGTCGGGCATCATACTAGACCGCCCATTTACCCAAGCGCTATTTTCTAGACGAGATCCTGTATCAGGCCCGCGTGCACCCAGAGCAGAGGTGCGGCACTTTGGACAGGGATCAAGTCATCGCTCTGCACCACCACGTTGCAGACGTGTGCCGCATCGCAGTCCAGGCTAATGCTGACGATAGCAAGTACCCTGAATATTGGCTATTTCAACATCGTTGGGTAAGTTGAACCTCTTTCCGCGGCCATACGTGGGACTTACATGAGCTAATAGAGGAAAGGCAAGAATGCCAAGACTGTCATGAAGCTTGTTGGACCCTTTCCTTAGTTCCGTCGGCTTGGTCACTGACCCGTCTTGTGACTCGATAGCCGTCGGGCGAGCCTGCCACGATCAAGTGGATAACCGTGGGTGGTCGCACGTCGGCCTACGTTCCCGAGGTTCAAAAATTGCCATCCTCAAGAGGGAACGTCCTTAACTCTACTGCGGTATGATACTAGTACGGAGTCACAGAAGTTGCATTCAATAATGACGTTGACCTCAGACAAGCGACATTGCTGTGGATCATGACGGCGTTGCACAACGCAAATCACGGAGACGACAGGTGAAGTGCTTGGAATGCCCGTTGGCAGTTGAGTGATAACCCAGCTATCCCACAGTCCAGACATGCGGATGACGATACCGTCGAACCAAGTCATACAGGGCGTCCGAAGAGAAGGCGGACTGATGAATAACGTTGTAATACTACTTGAGGCAACGGCAGCCATGGCTATCACATGTATATATATGGTGGCGTCAAGCGGATCCACCTTGATTCGGCAGTCACAGCAACACCATGGAACATTTTATTAGGGTTGATCAATCTGATCAGCTACTCCCTAGTAACAACATCAAACGGTATCATGCGTCGTAGCAATACTTCGGAAGGGCAAACTCCAGGTCCAGATCGCATCAAATGTATCAGGAAAACACAACGTTTGCAAAATCCATGACTACTGCAGTACATCAGAGCGTGTATATGTATGTGCACTTACAATGCCTAATAAATACGACAACAATGCAAAAGCGACTTGTGCAACAGGATGATATGTGGTTGTGATATATATCAATGCATGACTAGTCCTTGTCCACTCACTACGGAATGTTTGCAGTGGTGGCACGGGGAGGGCCGAACATTTCTAACAGAGACATAAGATCGGCTGGAAAAAAAGAAATCAGCAACCAGTAGCAGGGTAGGTCGGGCCAACTCAACTCTTCTTTAGAGGTTTACTCAGGAATAAATTCATCCCAGCACTAAGACAGCACTGTTTCGTGGATTCTTGAGCATCCGCGCTCAAGGCAACGACTGTCAACGGGAAATAAGTAGGTTTTATGGTAGAACCCCGTACAACATACTTGGCAGCGAGATCGTGGGACACCTGACACTCTCGAGCTTCCTTAATCTCCTGGTCGCCTCGACACCATCACACACTGGCATGTCTACAAACCTAAGCATGAGCCACACCGACGCATACCAATCATGAGGAAATCGCTAACGGTGATCGAAGAGAGCAAGCGCAAAGTAACCAGGTTCACGTGATTCCCATGCTGTACAACTGGTCAACGAGTGCCTAGGCCACCAGAAAGCGGGACAACCATTCAGAGCCTCCTGCCCATCATTCGTCGCAACGACTTTAAGTTGGTATCGTTCAAGTTGTTTGACCAAAAGATTCTGTGCCACGGCGTTATCTAATGAGTAATTAGTAGGAAGAATGCGATGTGTCCTAGGTCAATGATCACCTTCGGCTATGAGAACATTTCCAAAGAGCGTCCTTTGCGGCGTTTCCACGACTGGAGACATCGTAACGACAGGAGAAGGAGGTGTAGTGAAAGCTACGCCTTTCAATTCTGCAAGAACTTGGAGTATACGCAGTTTGCGAGCAGGCTTGATTATCTTGGCGACGTTGGGGTTCCCTCCGATGGCAGTTGATTCGGACAATGACTGTGTAGTTGGGGTGTAAAGGTGGACAATCTTGGTGTGATAGAGCGCAGGTATCTTCGGACACCGGAGGATCTGTATAACATCTGCAACCTGTGTTTGGAACTGGTCGTCAAGTATCAGGAAATCCAACTGATCGTCCCGTCGGTATCCCTCTAAATGAGAGCGCACGGCATCCAGATCAGATAAGAGGGTGACGTCAAAACCTTTCAGAATGCTGCGCAACAATGCGCGCGTCGCAGACGAGATAGAACAGATTACAACTTTGCTAGGGCGCGGTTGAGTCAGGATGCTTCGAAGACGCTCGACCTCTGAAGAAGCCTTTCGGAAGTCCTGGGTTATCACAGTTCGAGTCTCAGGAAGTAGAGAAGTTACCTTCCTTAAATCTTCCGTCTCGCAGATTTTGACAGGGATCGTAAACCAGAACGTGGATCCGACATCCACATTAGAATCCACACCGATAGAACCGCCGAGTAGCTTGACTAGTTGCCGTGAGATAGACAAACCCAAACCAGTCCCTCCGAAACGCCGAGTGGACGAGTTGTCGACCTGTTGGAAAGGCACAAACAGCATTCCCCTGGCATCTGGGGACAAGCCGATGCCCGTATCCCTGGTTGAATGACGTGAGTCTAAGTAACCTTGGTTCAGCAGAAGTGCCTTACTTGACTGAAAACTTCACAAAGACTTGTTCCGAAGAGGCGTGCATCGGTTCCTTATCCATGGAACACAAGACGGTCACGGATCCGGATTCGGTGAACTTGATGGCATTTCCAATGAGGTTCATGAGCACTGTTTCTCGTCAGTCTCACATGACAGGAACGGGCGATGCGCGCACCCTGACGAATGCGCGTATGATCCGAAAAGATCCCTGTATCGCCTTTAGCAAGCATTCAAGTGATAGTCTCGGTTGAAGACTGACACTCCGGGACGTCCTCTTCGATATTGTACGATAGATGCAACTTCTTTGTGGCTACCGGAAGGAATAACTCCAAGCAGTCCTGGAAAAAAAGTAATGAAAAATACTTTTGACTGCTCGGCGGAAAATATTTACCGCGATGACATTTTCAACAGGGAAAGCCGAGAAATCAAGTTTCATAGCTGGAATAACAAGTCAGCAGAATCCACAAGCTAAATGATGAAGATGTAGTTACCTGATGCTTCGAGCTTACTGTAGTCCAATATAGAATCTATAATCTGCATCACACACTAAGTGACTTGATACGACCAAAGGATCACTTTTCACCTACTTTCAAGAGGATTTCGCAAGACTGTTTCGCTGTGTCGACTGAGGGTTGTTTAGAGCTGAAGAATCCTCCGAAGCAGACAGAACACATACCAATTTCCCTTTGACCTGCGTTGAGCTCCGTCCCACTTAGAAGATCAAGCAAACCATAGAAAGAACTGCGTCCATAGAGATCAGCACCAGAATAAGACCAGTAACACGTATCCAACCTAAACGGTGTCCGCATCTCATGCGACATATTGGCAATGAAGCGAGATTTGACCTAGGAGATCATAAGAACGCTCTCCATCACCAAAGCGCATTCTCACCCTCGTGGCACGGATGGCATCCTCCCTGCTCTTCCGCGCAGCTTCCAAAGCCTCTTTTTGAGAAGCTATCATTTTCAAGTTTTCTCGGGTACCTGCCTGCACTGAGCGGAACAAAATTGCACTGGATATACTAATATTCGCTTGTTGGCAGAGGACATTCAGGGTGAGCACAGTAGTCTGAGACAGGATCCTCTTGGTCGAGACATAAAGCGCCCCGAGAATCTGACCTCTATTGCTGAAGATTGGTAGACCGATTTCAGATAGAGATTGATGCGTCTCGTCATTGCTGTGCTCCTCTTTGTGATAGCTTTGCTTCGAGTCCAATACTTGCGCCTAGTTAGCAATGCTTCAGTCAATGGGCATGCAGCAGACTCACCACTTTGGATGGCAGTTATTTGTGACGACTCCAACATTCGCAACGGCTTCGGATTCCTGGTACCCGAACATTAGTACCCCTGTGTTCGTGCTTAATCACCGTTACCACATACTCAAAAACCTGGCAGAGCTGCGGAGGTTGGAGAATTGTCGCCACGCCATACTCGCCAACTTGGGTCGTGATAACAATGCAAGAACAATGAGATTGACACATATCTAGTTGAAATCAGGGCGCTGTAAGGACGACGTGAGCGGCATACGAACCAGCAGCAATCTCGGTCAATCTTTGTAGAGCTACTACGTAGTCAGTAAAACTGCACCGGGGATATCGAAAACAATTACCTGACGACAAGCTTAAGCAGTCCGCTATTTCTTTGCTTTTCCTGATGATCAACATCAAGTCAGACGGAGGTAGAGACGATATGCCGTCCAACTCGTCGGTTCCTTGCCCGTCTAGAGACAAAGTCGGTGAAACAGATAAAGGCGACTTGTTAATGTAGGCATCTGCTTGAACTGCTGCATTCACGTAGGACACAGGACGCCTGAGGGGAGGCTGAAATTGTGGATCGACGACAGCTGACAAACTGCGGCTGGGAGAGATAGATAAGAAACGTGAGTCAACCATGACGCTAGATGCGATTTACACGATGCCATATGCGCCCCATTGCATTTCTTTTGCTATTCCTTGCTGTTGTAATTCGGCTCCAAGGCCTTCAACGCCAGTTCGAATAAGGTGACAGCCTTCCTTCGGGAGTGTCAGGCTTCGACAAACCGAGTAGATGATCTTGCGCACCAGATAAAGGGCAAATCCCTCCTCGAGGAGCCACTCATGGTTGCTCGCTAATCTAAATGTCGGATTAAAACCAAAACCATGCATTCTATGACTGCTTGTACTTGACTGCCATGTCGTATAAGCGCAAGGCTCCGTTGTCGCCATTTAAAGAGGCCATCTCGGCTTCCTACGTAATATATCAGGGGGTGTCAAAGTAGCTGTGGCAGAGATGCGTACGACGAGAGCAATCCAAGTTCCTGTGTTCACCGGACTTGACGATAACCACCTGTGCGCAATTAAGAGAAGTCGATTGGTACGAAGTGCAGCTTGACAGGTACCTCCGGATATATGCTTGGTTCTTCGTTACTTGGTCTATATAGCGCGTCCGAGTCTCGGAGTCGAGATCCCCTCGTCTCAAACAAGCTATTAGGGCTAGACTATGGAAGAACGCAGAATAACGAGCGTGACGATGACTGTGCTGAGAAGTCAGAGTCTACACCACACTTTTGGGCAATCCCACTGACTTCGGGTGGCATCCACGAACATCGTAGACCATAAAACCGAGTTCGGCGGCGGCGTCGAAGAAACCAGTGCAATACAACGCAACGACCTGTCGCGCCAACTGAGTAATCCACTTACTGGGTGATTAATCAAATGTGAAGACCTTGAATGCATTATACCTTCGAATAGTGGATAATCATTGTTTGGACAACAAGTTGTGTTATCCTACTCACCAGCCTAACGACAAGAGACTGTTACCGGTAATCTGGGTAATTCTTTTCTGATACTCTTTATCGTCGAATGTGTCAGTGTTGAACACAGTGTCAACAGACGACGCATCCGTATAGCCGCCCATCGCTCTGATACAGTTAAGAAGACCTATTTCAACTCAGTAGAGTGCCATTAGGTGCACTATGGAGGACGAACCTTGAGCCAGAATCGTTACATCACTGTTCGGCGTCCACGCGTCGACATCGTTAGTACACTGTATCCATAGTCAACCAACACAAAAAAAATCAAGGCAGCTATACGAACCTCTTCTGCAGCTACCATCAAATCGGATACTGTGAACAGTCAGTATCGCAGACGGGATTATGCGTTAAAGACTTACAATGTTCACAAGTGTACAACCGAGCCAGTACGGTATAGACGGACACGAAGCATGTATAACCGCTGATGTTGTCATGTAAGAAACCACGACGATCCGCGGCTGACATTACGACTTACCGATCACCAGAGCTATGACCATGCCTGAGCCCATCCTCCAACAAGGGAATGGTGTGGCGCATGTGGACGTTGTCGTATGGTGCCACCAGCGCGGTGTACAATAAGGTAGCACGGCTGGCAATATTTAGTCAGCAAAGATAGGTACCATGAACTACATACTGACCACTTCTCCATACTTCCTCCATGCAGATATGCGATACGTAATGCCAACTTTCCGAGGTCCACAGAAAATTTGAACAGTTCTCGTCTTTCAGCTGCGGCTGTGCAAAGGGTCACCATACTCTATCGAGGGTGGAACAAGAGGATAATCACCTCCGATAGCCCAGAAGAAACCCAAAGATGTCCCTGGAGAGATACCAAACCTACATCAATGTTCAGTTCCCCGAGGAGGTCGATCAGCGCTAGTGGACTTACCTCAACGCGAGATTTATTGTCTGATCGGGTGGGTGCCTCAGGACGAATAGTATTGATCACGATAAGCAAGCCTTACCGTCAAACCTATGACATCAATCATACTCTCTGACAGAGTCCAATAAGCGTTGGTCCCTTTATTTGGACAAGGTGAAACTTCAGTCAAGTCTGAAATGTCAACAGTAAAACCGTTTACCAGCATCATTCAGAATTGATACTGCTAGATCTGTTCGCACGTCCGTTGCCCTCGGAATTTTGAGCATCTCTTCGTATCCAATGGCGAGGATCTGGCTTTTGACATCCTCAAACATTGCATCTGCAACCTCATGAGTAGCAGATGATTCCATTTCGACACCTAGTATACGCAGAGCGTGAACGAGGGTATCCAAGGCATCGCTGAACTCATTCCGTAAGAAATGGTTGTTGGCTCGTACTCGGAGAGCGCGAGCTTGATCTTCAGGGGATTGAGAGTGCTGTATGTATTCAGTTATAAGGCTCTCCGACTTTTTTAAGTCGCCTAGAGAAGCATTGAGAACGGCCCTCCCTCCTCACATGCAAACGGCACTTCACCTTTCCAGGTGCATAGTCTCAAGAAACAAATAAGCATACACGACAGGATGTACGATACACGGAACAACTTACTCTGCCAACTTAGACACTAATAGGGATGATCGCTTTGGATTAACAGCCCAGTGATCCGCACTCAGAAGACATTGGGCACTAAGGAAAGCCTGGAACGCAAGCTACAAAAGGTCAATTACTCCTAACGTCGCAGATTGCCATTGTACTGTACCTCATGTGCCCCTCTTGCCCAAGCAGATTCACCCGCATCAACAAGGACGTCCAGTAATTGTTCGCGGTTTGGATACTTCAATAGAAGGGGTATACATCTACAAACAAGAGTCACAAAACTCATTTTCAAAGTCTCACTGCGCAACGAACCGTGCAGCGTGATCGACAATCCTATGCACGTCCGGAACAGCGTCGTGCAGCACCGCCAGTACGATCTTGAGACCATCGGCATCACATGTCATGCATAGACGGCAGTACGATTGGCTTACCCGAAACGACATCCTTGACAAAACGTTCGCAGGCAAAGCTGCCACTTCCTGCTGAACTGCAAGTCGATACTGATCATGCGCAAAACTGCACATATCACGTCCCCTCTGGACAAGCCACCCCTCATTGATAGCACTCTGCAGCCCTCGCATCGAGTCGCCAATACTCGAACCGCGGTTTTTGAGCATCGATATCGCTTTGGACAAGTTCCACGTTTCTTCTTCTTCTTCTGAACTACTTCCACTGCTATCCTCCCAGTCAATCAGAAGCGCGACTTCATTGGCCTTGAACCTGAAGCGGCATGTTAACGTCGTACACACCAAGTTCGCCTGGAGGCATTACTGACGTCGTTCCAAAAAGTGAAGCCCACATAAGGTACTTCCTCGTGGCTTCAGGAAGCTCACGAAAGTTCTCAATGAGGAAGAACTGGTCTACCGGGTCTGAAGTGGTTTTCTGATTTACCAAACTGGACTCAATTGCGGTTATGTCAAATCTGTGTCATGAAGTTGAGCACTCTTGCTCCAATCAGACATACCAGCTTACTCACTGCCAGTGATTCCGTGCCCAGTCGAACGTGATCTACCGCTGCAGTAAGCGGGGAGTACAAAATCCCATGCATATACTCACTTGGTGATGTCGTCGCATGGCACTCAGGAGGTTTCTAGCCAAGAATGCATTACCACCAGAAGCCGTATACACTAGTCTTGATAGCCGTAAGCAATCTTCTCTAGAACGATGCAACGCCTTTGCAACAAACGAGGATATCGCAAAAAACGGTAGCTGCTCCAGAGTGATCCAGGTCGCCCTTGCACGGGTGGAACACATCGAACGTATTCGATCCAACAGCTGCCTACATGAAATGCGTTTATCTGTACCACGGGGACGCGAGGCTATGGTAAGAACTTACTTGTCCGTAGATCGAACGGTAGCAAAGATGAGCTACACAATGTTTTAGTTTATCCAAGCTAACCATTAGAGAGGATACACACCAGGCGACTCCTGGAGTTGATCAAGGCGTCCACGACATCTAGCGACCTAGCATACAGCTCAGTTAGGAAATTGCCCCCTCTGTCGCAAGACATACGCGTTATCTGCTTCATGCAGATCATCCAGAAATAATGCGACCGGTCTGGTTTCGGTAACGACGGCGAAGACACTTTCGACCAGGTTCTGAAATCGCACACTTAGTTCACCCGTCGCTAATCTGGCCCATCCCCCTGGTTCTCCGGAAGCTTTCTCGATTGCGTTTTCAATACCATTTCCTAACGCAGTAGTGTTCATTCCCCATCCCTCAAGTACAGCTTTAATGACAGGAGAACCTGCGAAAAGTAAGGGTAAGTTAGCACGTTGGGGGCCGAGGCGTTCGGTCAACGTTCGAACGAAATGATAGGCATCAGCCGGTTTGAACGTCAGCTGACGAAGTGCGGAGGACAGTGCGGAGAGCTGTAATCGTTTCAGTGCCATGCACGTCGCACAAGAAGCAAGCTACGCGCCAGGGCCGCGAAGGGTGCTTTATCTATGGTCTGAAATTTAGCATGTGCCCATAGTCCATTTACTGTTTCGTCGTCAGTTAGAGGCCAGGAAAGCGAAAGGACTGCAAACTACATTTCCACTTCGATTGATTGGCCATCACCAGTGAGCTCTTCCCCACGCTAAGAGAGGATACGGAAATCCGATCATGAACTGAAACACAACACTCACCCTGCAGCCCCAGCCACAATAATTGTGTGAGTCTTGATGCCCCGCTCCTTGGCTTGCAATGCAACTTTTCGCAAACTATTTGTAGCCACATCAGATGATCCCGTGGGAAGCGGAAATATTAGTTCTTTGGCATCTCGCCCAAGCTTTGTAACTGAATTAACGGGGGACGGAGTGGCTGCGCCCCGACCGGCTGGATAGCTACATGCGCCTTCAACCTTGGCGGCAGTTAGCTTCGGACTCTCTTCGCTACTGGCGACGGAGGACATCGCTTCCTCCTCGTCATTGTCTGTTCCCGTTCCTTGGGAACTGGAAGAGGCTATCGACCGAGGGGCCAAGGCTTGCGCTGTCGACGATTGGCGGGAAAACGAGGTCAAGCTATGCCTAATAACGTTGCGGATGGTCTCTAGTTCCTTGTCACGACCAAACTGCCAAGGAGAATGACTCTACTTGCATTGAACGACGTACGTTAGAACTCACCAGTGTATGCGGAATGATAAAAGTCTACAAGAACTCAGCGATGGGCAACAGGGGACGTCACTCAAACTCACAGAATATTTATCTTCTTGCCCAATCTGAAACGTGGGTATGATCTAAATACATATCAGCGTCATCCCAAAAGCACCGACAATTTGACCTGCCTCTGTGAATTGCTCTAATGTAGATGCTGACACAGTCGACAGCAGACGTTTTTGGCACTCGAGCAGGTCAGCCTTCAGTCCATATGCACTTTGATATCGTGAGTCAGGAGACTTTGACAGGAGCTGGAACGCGCTGAGTTACGAAGGAAGAATTATATACGACGTTCTCTCACTTTGTCGATAATGTCGCCGATGACGGTGGGGACGTCACTCCTTACTTTATCAACGGGAGGGGGTCGTTTGGTTCCCAGCGCTGCCAAAACCTCGGCAGGACTAACATTGCTATGATTGGTGCCGCTGAGGGCAAAAGGTAATCGACCTCTGCCTACGACACATGTCCAGAATAGCATGCCAAGCGAATAGAGGTCTGCACGATGATCTTCTTGGACGACTGAAGGTGAGGAAGAAACTTGTTCGGGGGCCAAGTAATGAAGTGCTTCGATGACCTTCTCCGGTGATATTGACCGGGATATTAGAATCGTATCGCTGTGGTTAGGGAGCTGGGACGTGGAAAGAGCTGGTGATGGAAAACGCGAAGAGCTTGCGACTAAATCCAGTGATGAAGCTGACCGGCCATGGAATGGATGAGAGTAATCGATGACCAGTTGTGATGGACCTCCTGCTTCTTCCAGAGATACAGACCGGTTTCCGAAGTGCACGATCCGCACAACACCGGAGTGTACGTTGATATGGAAAGCATTGGCGCGAACTGAACGATCGTGTTACACAGTAGGTCGACGACCGTAACTGGACAACGTACCCTCTCGATGAACGAAACCGAGCCTTGAGAAAGTTAAAAGCACTCCTTCTGAAGAGGACAAGGATCGTACCTATGCACTACGTCAAGGCAATGAGTTGCCTGAATAGCAAATCTGTGAAAGTTACGTTAGCAACGGCAGGCAATGGCATCGGATGACGCACTCCAGGAACGAGGCAAGATCCATCACATCGTATTTCTCTTCTTCAACGCCCTCTATGTCGTGAAGATCTAGGTCGTCGAGGGGCAGAAATGCACTGTCGTAAATGTCATCGTGTTGTTCTTCCGTTTTCTGGGTATCGTCGGTGGCCCCGCTGACTGAAGATACCTCCTCATTGAGAGAAACGTCTTGATCATGGTGGGCTTGACGCGATCCTTCAGCCTCGGCTAGGAGGAAATCATTCACTTTGGATGGGGGGAAATATCTTGCCAGAAGGTTTGCACCAGGGTGCACGAGCAGTAAGACCACGCAATCGCCATCAGCACGTGGCACCGTCAGAAATTCGATCAGCCGCAATGTGGTACTCAAAGCCTCGGAGGACTCTCCGAGTTTACTCAAACTGTACGAAACGGGAAACGAATGACGTTTAAATTTGAGGCGCTGAATGAGGGATGCTCACATGTGAGCCTCGCGCTGGAGGCATACTGAAGAGGCGGAATGTGCAGGAGCGATCTTTGCGAGGACGAGAGCGCCATCCTTGAGGCTGCGACCCTCAGCAATGAGAGTGGAACTTCCAGTGTCGTTCCATGGGGAAGCCTAGCCATAGTCAGTAGATTTGCCTGTTGCGGGCGAGGGGAAACGGACCTTCTCGAATGCGAAACCTGGCACGGAGAGGATGTTGTCCCTGAAGCAGAGTGTCGAGCTGAACTGGGATGTGTCTGTTACAGGCATGAGAGACAAGAGGTGGATATGAATGAAACTAAAGAGAAGAGGGCCATCGTGGGGGAAAAAGGAAGCGCGTCGGGCTACGATCGTAAGCCCATCAATGACGTATCCAAAGTGGTAATGGCAAGTCCCTTCCACGGGCACGGATCGAGTCAGTAGCCACAGAGTGCCCTATCTGCATTTTGGAACGTCGCAAAGGACAGCAGAACCGAGCTATCTCTGTACATGACGACCCTACACGTCACTGCATTTGCAAATGCGTCCTAGGCTATTCGAACTTGTAGTACCGTGCACGCCCTACTAATCAGATTTGAGATCTTGAGAGACAGGCCGTGTGCATTACGTGTCCCTGCATCGCAACTATCCGTATGCGCAAATTTTTTTTTTCCCCTCTCTGTAGCAACGTTGTCACTCCACTCCCTCCACCGAGGACGAAGACTACAGCTAGTTGGTGAAAGGAGACCGGCAACCCGGCGAGACAGCTCCGTAGCCTTCCGTCCCACAGCTCTAGTCCGCTCCCAATCCAATAGCTAGGGAGTAACGCAGTCAGTCAGACTCGTCTCTGGCCATGACCAGTTATCCATTTTGGTAAGTCGCATCGGCCTCCATAATTGAATCATGCGTGTTCACCAAGGATGACAAGGCTTGGAGGTGGGTCCCTTGTTATCGTCCAGAAATCGTCTAAACCAGTACCTTACTCAAAGTTTATCGGACCCGCAGGCGTTGCCGCTTCCAGTGTGTCATGGTTTATCTAGTTAACTGTTCTCATTTAGACTTCTTCTATAGTGGCCGCGTCCATTACCCACCCGTTGGACCTCACCAAAATGTAAGTTCCGTCGGCCACTGTTCAGCGGCACTCGCTTGAATATAGTAGCCGCATGCAAACTCTCGGCCCTGCAGCTCAGTCGTCCTCCATGCTTGCTGTGATGCGAGTGTCCCTGGCTGAAAGTGGCTTGCGAAGTTTTTATACCGGCCTCTCGGCGTCTCTTCTCCGACAGATGTCGTATACACTCGTCCGTTTAGGCAGTTACGAAGAGATGAAACGACGAATGTCTCTGAGAAGTCCACCCACGACCGGAAAGCTCCTGCTGGCAGCAGCAGCAGCAGGTGCACTTGGTGGCATTGCGGGAAACCCGGCAGGTATGCTCGGTGTAGGAATTTCAGGCTACAACTCTTTGGCTCACTACGGTGCAGACATCCTCTTGGTGCGGATGGCCAGCGACTCTTTGAAACATCCAGAGCAGCGTTACGGATATCGTAATGCTTTGACAGGTCTCATGAGCCTTTTGAATGAGGAAGGTGTCAAAGGCATTTGCAGAGGTCTTGGGACCAATACAGTACGTTTCAAACTGTAATCCTCTGAGCCAATCTCAACCAAAGTCAAGACACGTGCCGTATTGATGAATGTATGTGCTATTGGGTTGGATTTCACCTCTCAGCTGACAACGTGATCGCTATTGCTCAACAGGTTTCTCAAGTGGGATCGTAAGTAGGGCTGATCGCTCGCGGTGATGTTCTCAATAAAACGTTGCTCTTCCCAGGTATGACTTCTTCAAGACCACGCTCCTTAAACGTCGGTTACCCATAGTAGATTGTCAATTCCACGATAACTTCCTGCTCCACTTTGTTGCAAGCCTCGCAGCAGCGACGTGCGGTACCAGTACGTCGGCCACACTCGTGGATCATGAGTCAATGTTGACTATGGTATTCAACTTCCAGCTGTTTGTTCCCCTGCTGATGTCATAAGAACAAGGATCATGAGCTCGGTCCGTCCGGTCATTCCCCTAATAAATGCATTTTTTGATTTTCCTGCAGTCATCACGGGCGAGTCCTGTACGCGTCCTCATAGGTTCTTTACGTGATGAAGGCCCGATGTTCATGTTCAAAGGCTGGACACCAGCTTTCATGCGCTTGGGGCCAAATACAGTCCTTATGTTCGTTTTCTACGAGGTGAGCGTCCAGCATCAACTGGCACATACCGAAGGTCCTGATGGCCGTACAGCAACTGAAAAGCTGGTGGTCCTCCATTAGCTACGACCGGTAACAGTGGTTATCGTTCCCTCCCCAGATTTGCACCTGCCTAACTATTGGCCTGCTTTACACTTCGTTCCGTATACGTTTTGCATTACGACCACTGATATTATACCACGGGAGACACATAGATTTCGTAGATATTGAGTAGATATACTCGCATCATATGAAGGCTCATCGAATCACTCGTTTTTTGCCTTGCTAATTATGTAGTTACACGTTACACTTCGATCCTGTCGAGGATTCACGCAACACTGTACCCATCCTTGCAGCACTAGTCAAGCTGCAAGCTGAAAGGCTATCTCGCTTTCCCTAGACGCGTTTGGTTGGAAGCGGTTGAATAAGCACGCAGTAACCGCGCGACGGGCGGCATCGGGCGTGGACACCGGCCTGGAAGAGATATCACACCAGTAGAGAACCGTCCCTAGAAATGACAAGCAGCTTGAGATGCGAACTTAGAGGTAGGAGCCTTGCGGCGATACGACCAGAACCTCAAGTTTGAGTTTGTTTGGCCACCTATGTTACCTACATTTTCTGCACGTGACCATCCCATTCAGTGTCTGCACGTATACAGATTTTAACGCAAGCATCGGACACGCCTATGGACGCCTTTCAACTCCTCTCCCGGGGAGGAGTACACTTTGACAAGCAAAGATTCCAGTCGGATGTACGGCTGTTTAATGTAAGTAGGTATAGATATCGTCCGCCCTTGCCCTGCCTCATCGATCCTATTGCTTTCTCGACCATGTCAGAAATCAAATGGCACTGAAAATAAGGCCGCCTTGTCAGTCTCACCGGACTCGCAGCTACCCCTAGAACTCGATTTTTTCAAGTATGCTGCGGGTGGACAGAGTAAAAGGAAAGCAACACATGATGAGAGTGCAGCTGGTCCTTCAAGCCTGCCGCAGCCTTCAGGGACTACTCAGAAGAAACGAAAAGTTGATGCAGAGGACCAGCTTTCAGATAATGGTTCGAATGATGAAGGAACAGATGTTACCCCGGCGCGCAAGCATCGCGTAGTGTCAAAAGGCTCTGATATTCCAACGCCCGCAGATAAATTCGAGGAGTTTGTGGAACGCTACGGGATGGCTCCTCGTCTTCTTGCAAACCTCCGCGAGCACAATTATAAGCACCCAACAGGCGTACAGGCACACGGGATACCAATACTACTTGAGGTGAGTTCATGGGGGAAAAATAAACCGGTATCTTCGTTTGATCGTCCGATGCAGGGACGTGATCTCGCTGCCATCTCGCCGACGGGTACCGGGAAGACTCTTGCGTATCTACTCCCCATCTTCTCTTCTTTAGGTTCCCCAATAGCAAATTTAAGCGATACAGGATCAGGTGTTCGCGCCCTCGTCCTCGCTCCCACCCGCGAGCTGGCTCATCAGATACATAATGAATGTTTGAAGCTAGCGAGCGGCCGCAAGTGGCGGTTGATTCTATTCAACAAGGCCACTGCTAGTACTTTGCGCGATAAGGTGGTGAGAGATAAAGTAGGTGAGATTGTTCAGATCCAAGCCCCACCGCCGGGAACATGCTCATCATGCGCAGATATCATCATCAGCACTCCACTACGTCTCGTTGCTGCAGTCCAGGAAGGCAACCTCGAACTCAACAAGTGCGTATCCGAACTGTAGTGCATGGCATTGTCTGACCCGCAACAGTGTTCGACACCTGATACTTGACGAAGCAGACCGCTTACTTGATAACGAGTTCATAGCCCAAGTACAGGAAGTGGTAGCGGCATGCACGTACCCTGAGGTGCACAAAGCCGTATTCTCTGCAACGCTGCCTGCTGGAGTCGAAAAATTGGCAATGGGAATGCTTCGCAATCCAATTCGCATCGTGGTCGGCTTGAAGTATGTTCATTCACCTTGTCACCTTACAGCTAGTAATCATGATGCAAGGGATACGCCTCTTCCGTTAATTGCCCAATCCCTCACTTATGTTGCCGACGATACGTCGAAACTTCCGAGCCTTTTAACCTATCTCGCTCAACCTTACAACCCCCCGCTACTGATATTTACCTCAACCCAACCTCGTGCCACTTCACTAGCAGAAGAACTCACTTTGAATGGGATACCTAACGTGGACTGCTTACATGCGGGAATGACAAAGAAAGAGCGTGACGACGCCGTTAGCCGCATGCGTCGTGGAGAGAGTTGGATTATGGTAACCACAGAAGTCATGGCACGAGGGATGGATTTCAAGGGCGTAAGAGAAGTTATCAACTATGATTTCCCGACGAGCGTGCAAAGTTACATACATCGAATCGGTCAGTGTCTCTACGTTATGTAGGCTTCGCAAACTCATCTTTCTCAGGTCGTACTGGCCGTGCCGGTCGGGAGGGCAAGGCAGTAACGTACTTCACTGATGCTGATGCTCCCTACTTGAAATCGTATGTCTCCCCTGCTTTGAGCGAGAAATTGCCACTCTAATAGAGTGCTTCAGGATTGCGAACGTTCTTCTGCAGTCCGGCTCTTCGGTGCCGGAATGGATACTCAAGTTGCCCAAGCCCTCGCGACTGAAGAAGAAGCAGATGGGGCGGGTCAAGCGTGCCGAGATTGTCAACCCCGCGCGGAAGATTGGGCGGCAGGATGCAATCAAGAAAAGGTGGGGATTTTACTGAATTTTTGTAGATGACGGAAGTGTTGATATAGAGTCCTTAGGGAAATGGTTGCTGCTTCCAAACGGCGGAAGGAGAGGAAAGTTCAGGCTGCTGAAAGTGTGGATTCCACGTCTTGACGGGTTTTCTTTTATCGGTAATATAGCAGTGCAGATGGCAGACTAGTATCCCCGCGGTGATTAGGTACACCACTCGGCATCAAATAGTTGAAGGGGTTGATTGTGAAAGCGCAGAGGGTTGACTTTTACGACTGATTCACTCAAGGTTGTCACGGTAGAGAGACCTGCCACGAGTGGCGCGCACAAGACCTGTAAACTCGAGTGGCGGGTGACATCGCCCACGTACACGGTCGATGTCCGTGGACCAGAAACGTCGGCAGGAGGGTAGAAATGCCTAGGAGAAGCTTCAAGCGCGTCCCAAGTCTGCGTCTCGGTTCTGCCTGTCGCAACAGCACAGCCCGTCAAACAAGTAACTCGTGTAGGGACGATCGAGATTCAGCGACATATATGGCTGATCACAAACACTCGGAAACCTCGAGGCTGCCTCGAGGTGACATTCTGAAGAGGTGCTACCCTCGTCGCAGAACAGGTCGAATTTGGCCTCGCACTTCAAAAGGAGCCGCAATCTACTGCAGTATGGGCAGTAAATCTACTGGTGGCAGATTACTGGTTCATCAGCTGGTGCCACCCCCTCCCCCTCACTGGCATACTCTACGTTAGTCTGTTCCCGTTTTTCTGTCTTTGCATTCGTCATGCCCGCCCACCGAACTACGCGTCGATCGCGTCGACTGTCCCGGCGTTCGCCCATCAACTGTAAGTTGGATTTTCTGTTTCTCCCATCACGTTTCTCCGTTTCTAACACACCTTCCAAATCCGGTTTCAGTCGCTGATTATGGCGTCTACGAAGACTCCCCCGTTGCAGATCACACTCCAACTTTCCACGGGAGTAGTAGTGTCACCACGCCCGTTCCACTTCCGTTTTTACCATCACCCCCGACATTCACATCTAATATACCCGACGGTGCTCCTTCTTCTTCATCCCCGCCTACTGTCATCACACACCTCCCCTTTACCCCTGGCTCGTCCCATACCCGAAACCGCAGGAATGGCCATATTCCTCGTCCCCCCAACGCCTTCATGGTCTTTCGATCTTGGTTATGGAACCAGGACAACCTCAAAAGCGTCGAGCGGGATAACCGTAACGTCTCTCGTATCGCAGGACGTATCTGGAACGACCTTTCCGATGAGCAGCGTGCCCCCTTCCGGAAAATGGCCGACGAGGCCAAGATGCGCCATGCACAACTCTATCCCGATTACAAATACACCCCCTCGTTCCGCAAGGCCAAAAAGTCTTCTCAGCGTCTTGCTAAGGGCCGCCGCGAGGGATCCACGAAGAAGAAGACCCGTATCGCTCTACCGGTGGTGCCCCAGATGACCTTCCTAGCCCCACCAGTAGTGACCAACCCTCACACTGCCGAAATGAACATCAAGCTTGAATCGCCCCCCATGCCGGAGTTGCGTACCCCGGATCTCGTGTGGCCACTCGAAGAATTTGAAGGGTTTGTCCCTACCGAAGACATCCCTCTTCTTTCGCTGGATGACTGCTGCGACACGGTAAGTATCCTCTCCTATTAAAATGACTCTCGTTCATGTCGCACCACTCGGACTCAGAAGTTGCCCGAAATTTGTCCACTGCCGCGGCTGCTTGCAGAACCCGCTGGCAATAGTGCCCTTTGCGGCGTGAAACCAGAAGCTGCGCTTTTTGTCGACGAATGCATGCTTAGCGCTTTCAACTCGTATTCTTCGCCGCCCTCGACGTCTCTCTTCCCTTTCGAACAATCTCAGTCGTCTACCTACGATGGCTTTTCCTGGCCGCCACCGTCGCCCACACACTCTCCGGTCGTATTCTCAAACCCGTTTGAAAATACAGGATGTTCGTCGGACAAGCGGTCTTTTTCACTCCTGACCCTTGATCAGCTCTTTGACCAGTCTATATCACCTATCACTCCCGTACCCCCTCATGTCATTCACTGGTGAAGAGGTAAAGCTAACTTTCTCATTGGCTGGATCCTTTCGAGTCCCAATCGTACTCTTCTCTCGACTCCCGTTCTTTTCACATTGCCCGTCACCAACACATACCCGACGCTTACTGGCTCGCACACTCTCGTACACAGGGCACTCGTCTTCCGTGCATTTTGTACATTTTCATTTCATTCTCTTTGGCACTAGTTCCGCAACCGACGACCACCGATACCCTCTTTCACCCTGCACATATCTCCACATTCCCAATCCCCATGCCCTTTGTATCTATTAAATGAGCTTCTTGTAAAGATAGACAGACGTACCTTATGGGTACTCATGTAGATAACTGGGTTGTACGATATAGTAAGTGAAATGATGAAAAGAACGGGCAGGTGTGAAGCTGCTGAACCACCCCATTATGGTTGAGTTTGTCGCTTTGCTCTCTTCGAGGTTCCACCTTCATTAGTCTGGGCACGTTTACTCCCCGATGTCGACTCTATCAGTGCTTGCACGTCTATCCGTCCCGAGCTACACTCCTCCTTGAGCCAGCTCGCACATGCAGCCTTGTCGCCTTCGGGGTGCTCAAGCTGCCACTCAAAAACCTTGTCAAGAACGATTCTAGTCCAGGGTCCCGGTTTGCTTTCAACCAAGTTAGTGACCTCGTTGCCCTAGTGGCAATGTTTGAGGATGTGTACGAAGCCCGGAGACCTACTTACGTCGAGTAGATGTTTGGCATCAACGATGTCACTTAGCCCTAGTTCACCGATCCGCGTCGTGAACGTATTGTATCGTTCGACACACTCTTTGGCTGCCTCGTCTACACACGAGGTATGGATCCTCGGAAGAGGGGTAGCGTTGCAAAGAACTCACCATTCGACAAGCCGCCTAAGCGAACCAACTCGCAAACCAGCGAAAATAGAAGAGAAGAAGTCCAATGGGTGCCCGAGTGCGACTTGTGTATTTTTGGGTTTCTCAATAATAGTCCTATGAAGAAGAATCAACCCGACTGGGCACTATTGCGGGGCGACCTTAGCACCATACCTAAGGAAACGCGTTCCGAAGGGTTTTTAAACCTGTCCTGGTTTAAGGAAAGCCCGACTATGAGCTCCGATGCAGCACCGTAGAGTGCTGGTATTGCGTCGAGGTAATAGTTCTTGTTTCCCAGTTTTAGACCCTCGCGTATGACAGCTTCGATAAGATAGTGTTCTCTTTGCTTTCGATCTTTGTACGTGATCCCGTAAAATGGAAAGAAACTAGCAGCCAAGAAGAGACGCGCTTTCGTTCCCGGATCACGCGATACGTGAGATAAGAGGGTAGGATGGACTGGCGCCACTGGCTGACTGGTAGAGGGCGATCCTATAGACAAAATATTGTCGAGGATTGTGCACGCAATAGTGGAGGTCTCCGGAGAAGTTGGTGTCGAGGATGCCACGGCGAGGATATTGTCAGGGACGTGAAAAATGCAGTGGTAGAGAGATAGCTCGTTTATAAGTTGCACCGCGCGAAGCGGTTGGACGCCTAGAGGGAAGTCGTAAGACAAGTCCTTGCCATCGTGGGGTCAAAACTGTGTCACACACTCTTCATCATCTTGTCGAGCTCCTCTCCTATTCGTTCACGACTGATCTTGGATGTCAGTGCTTCCTTTTTAGTTGCGTATAAGCACACGGGACCTCGAGATAGCTGGGACACGTTACTTGTATGGAGTCGTCTCGTGCAGCGTCCCGCAATTCTGGTGTCATCTCAAACCCAAATCGACTCGCGAATCTGATGCAGCGTATCACTCGCAGTGGATCATCACGGAACGTCTCCAAGGGAGGAAGAGGGGTCCTAACCACTCCATTCCGGAGATCATCTAGTCCCTGTCAGTGGACCATTTCATAAACCAATACGCCCGACTGCAATGGACAGCACGATTCTACCTTCTCGGTAAAGTCTTCGACGGATCGCGTATGAACATTGTAAAAAAGTGAGTTAATCGTGATGTCCCTTCGCAAAGCGTCTTCCAAGGGAGTACCGAATTTCTGATGATGAAGAGTCACTGACATTCCCCCCACCGACGATGATCGAACACGTACGACCTCTGTCGGTATGCGACTGTGCTCGGCGTACGCTTCGCTCCTGAGATTGACAAAATCCAACTCGATATCGAACAAGGTCGTCCGTGCGGTTTCTAAATGTTTCGACTGATCAGGGTTACTTTCGATCTTGGCAACCTTGTTCACAGGGATGCGCTTGTTGTCGGACAGATAGGCCACGAACTGTTCAACGAAAGGCACGCCCATCATGTCGGATAGACAGATGTCTATGTCATTGCTATCCTGACCTAGTAACTGGTAACGCGAGCGAACAAAATCACAGTAGTATCAGACCCGTTTGCTCTCCTCCGAACGAGGAGGTTCTTTAAGACATAAGAAAAATTAACCTTGTCCCTGACCCAACCTCCGCTGATCCGGCATGTTGTCCTGATATCTTGTTCCTTCTCAAGATGATGCGTGAATTCATCGAGCAGGGTACATAACTGGTCTTCGGCGTCGGTTAGGTGGATTTGCTGTCGTATTTCGGGTGCCAAGCGTTTTAGGCTCATGTTTTGGAACACTCCGCCTCGAACGAACAATACAGTGTGGAGCCTTTTAAGCAATTGCGAGCAGTGCAGAAGCATCCCCGGCCGAACTCCTCACTGACTCGGTCAGGGGGGAAAGATGAATTTCACGCGGAGTTTGAAATGTGCCCCACCATGTACCGTGCCGTTGCAGTGTTGCCGGTACTTACTACGACTTCATTGCTGACCGACCCCTGCAACAACTCCGAGCGACACACACCCCCTCAAACGACAAGCAAGCCGCTCACTCAACAGTCTAAATGGGTCGTGTACTTTTAAAGGTTCGTAGTTCGCCATCAATAGTGCCTTGCTCTCCAGGTCTGACATCTCCATGCGTATAAGGTCATCATTTTGGGCGACAGTGGGTGCGTTTCCCTCCCGAGGCGGGGTCTTCCTCCATAATCGGCGGCGCACTTACCCCGCGAACTTTGTTCTATCTTCCGTATAGGGTTGGCAAGACGTCGCTCATGAATCAGTACGTGAATAAGCGATTTAGCAATCAATATAAAGCCACCATTGGAGCCGACTTGTGAGTGTCTGTGTCCCCTTGCAGCGCTTAACGAAATAACGATATTATTGGCGTTCGGTATCAAATTAGTCTAACGAAAGAACTCATGGTGGATGACCGTCTGGTAACGATGCAAGTGCGTGAGACGGTTTGAAATGTAGGCCAAAGTAGCTATATCCTCATCATTATACAGCTTTGGGACACGGCGGGTCAAGAGCGTTTCCAGTCTCTCGGAGTAGCTTACTACCGAGGCGCAGATTGTTGTGTGCTCGTGTACGACGTTAACAGCGCGAAATCGTTCGAGACGTTGGATAGTTGGCGGGATGAATTCCTCATCCAAGCCAGCCCACATGACCCGGAGAACTTCCCTTTTGTCGTTCTCGGAAACAAGATCGATGTGGAGGAGAGCAAACGGCAGGTATGTGCCTCCATAGTGCCACTGCAAGAACCCTTCGCTGATGGAATGAACCTGCAGGTAACACAGAAGCGCGCAATGGCTTGGTGTCAGTCGAAAGGCAACATTCCATATTTCGAGACGTCTGCCAAAGAGGCTATCAATGTGGAGCAGGCTTTCCAGACGGTCTCAAAGAACGCGCTACAGCAAGAAGCGGACGAGCAGCCGTGCGCATCGTATTCTTTATGACGTATCCACCTCCATGACTCAATACCTCCATAGGTTTATTGACTACCCGGACCCTATCCAACTCGATCGAGAGGGGACACAGAGCTACGGTTGCAACTGTTGATCTATTAGACCATGGATTCTTTTTGTTGTTATTACTGTGAGCGGCAGCGACGGGCCGCTTGTTACCCATCTGTCATGACGATGAGTGTTATCTTACCGCTGTTGCCTTATGCACATATTTCACTGCATGTTTTACCCGGTGAAAGTTGGGTGAAGACAACAAGCAACATCATGAGAGCCGCACATAGCAGATCCGAAGTCAGTCAGGCATGAGTACACCCAATGGTTGTACAGTTAATTACAAGGTTCCGATCTTCTCTTTTCTCCACTCCTGCCGATTACACGTTGAAAGACGATTTGGGGTACTGAAGCTTCGCCGATGCACTGTCATCCACAAACCAGTACAACTGGCCGGGATAGACAGGTCTCACCCGCGAGGCGGGAAGCCCCGCCTCAGGATGGTCCAAGATCTCGCTGAGGACGTCCGCCTTCCCTTCACCCGTCGCGACGAATACAACACGGGCAGCATGGTTAAGGACGGGATACGTAAAAGTAATGCGTTTGGGGGGAGGCTTAGGTGAATCGTCGAGGTAGGCCACCCATCTGTCCTCCTCGATGAGTAGCCTGTGGCCCGGGAAAAGTGAGCAGGTATGACCGTCCGATCCGACGCCTAGCAGGATGAGGTCGAAGACGGGGAAGCGGGCGGAGTCCTTTTGCGCGAACTCGCGAATAAGTTCCTTTTCATACGCATCCGAGAGTTCTTCGAGGTCATCCAGAAACTCGGGATCGAGCGTGTGAATGTTCGCAGTGGGTATGGGTACGTGTTGGAAGAGTTCAGTCATGCAAAGATGGTGATTGGAATCAGGGTGATCGAGTGGGACCACACGCTCGTCTGCATAAAAGACTTGCCTATGGGGGTATCGACATTCAGTCAAGATCCGGGATCCGATAAAGAGGGAGATTTTTCGAACTTGCCATTTTTCCCATTTGACGCCCGGGTTGTTGATGAGACCTTTGAGTTGCTTGGGAAGCGAACCACCTGAGAGTGCGATGGTGAACCTGCCCTTCTTTTCGATGGATTCCTTCTGTGCCTTGACGATGAACGAAGCGAGCGCCGAGGTGAGACCGGTGCTCAAGGAGTATACGGTGGGCGGGTTAGGAGGTTGGTGCATCGTCACTGTTGTCGTGGTCAGGGGAAAAACCAACTTCACGCCTCCTTATCGCGCGAATGACGTCGTCGGTGGGGAAAACACCAAACATGCGCAAATTGGCACTACAACTGCATCTACCACTAAGTACTGTATCATTCCACAAGACTAGATGGCGATGGCAGATCTTCAGCTACGCTCCCCACGTCAACTTCTTCGTCCTCGAGACCGTCCATGAGAATACCAGGGTTTTCCGTGGCCACCTTAGATGACGATCCTTGTATCCCCAGCTCGGGAAACACGGTCAACAGCATAGCATCAAACAAAAGCACGGCCAGGTGGGTGTTGCATGCGTGGTCACCCAAGGGATCAATGATAGCCTCAAGTGATGCAACTGGTGATGATCCAAGAAGGATAGCTGATATTGGAACTGGTAACATTTCTGAGACCCTTCGGATCAACCGTCGACGGATCATTGCTTGTTCTTCTGGCGTCGGGTCTACAGGGGGCGGTCCGGGATAACCGTTTGGGAACAACGTCCGCTTCGATAGACGAACCAGCGATAAGATGGAAGGAAAGGACAATATCCGATTGTACAACACGTAGGACAGGAAGCTGTAAAGGCAAGGCACTGAGGGGATGGTGGACATCGGCCGGATATAGCACGTACTTGTTGATAAACGTCCTGAAGCAAGTACACAGCATAAACAGGAAGTTGAAGGCTATCGCGCCAGCAAAGTGCCAATGCAACCTGAAGATTTCGCAGAACATCACCAGGGGTCCACGAACAAAATCGTTAGGGGGGTCGACAGCCGTAGGTATAGGCGGGCGCTCGAGGGTATCCTGTAGGAGAGTCGTCGAGGGTACAGGCGAAGAAGACGGTGTGCCAGACATCGGTATAGTACATTCCTGAGCTTTCGAGGACAGCACTCCTGGCCTTGATGCATTTGATGCGGTCGTCGGGTGTTTCGTGGCAGTGGACTCGTTAACAAGTTTGATGGTAGATATGGCCTGTTTGTATGCATGGATAAGGGCAAGACATGTACCGGACAGGGACTGGATAGCTGAAAGGAGCAGCACGATCAAGTTGGATAGTTGGGAAAAATGGCCGTGCGAATTGGAAGATGAAGCATGTGGGGGCTGTTGAAGAGTCAGCAACTAGGGTTATGAGATAAGGGCGATATCATACTTGTTTTTCTGGAGGCGGTCCGAGCAAGTCGAGGACGGTCTGTTGGATGAACCAAGGTCGTATCACTCGGGGGATAGTGTCCTTGACGATGAGCTTGAGGAGAACTTCCCGGATGATATACCTTTCAACATCAGGTGCATAATCCTCAGGCGGCAGACATATTTTGAGAACAAGGTCGAGAGCGTGTCTGAAGTACTCCTCGTCTATGTTGCCTTCTGGGGAGACGGCCAGGTGAGGTTGAAACAGATGGAAGAGCTGGGGTACGGTGTAAGCTCCGCCGGTTGCATAGGAAGTGGACACCTTGGAAGCAGCGTGTCGGTAGTCTATGAAATGCTCGGTGACGAGGGCTGGGACATCACAGAAGACCAGGGTGGACAAGTCTGCACTGAGTATGCGTTGTTCGAGTGTCCGGATGACATGGACGAGCACCTTGGTGAGCTGGGGGAGAAACTCCTTATCGTAGCGGGTGATCTTGGTCCACCAGGTGTTGACATATGCGCGCAATGACAGTGCGATGAGGTCGTAGACTTCAGCATGCAGTTCAGATGGACATGCTGGCGACAAGAAGAGCGGGGGCAGGTCAGCGCCTGATGGGATGTTCGGGAAGAGCAATCGCTTGGCCAGACTGGCCTGCTGCTGCTGTCTGGCATTGGTGGACGCCAGCGACGCCGTAGTCGAGCGCGCGCTGTGTGTCGCTGCTGGCATTGCCGACGACAAAATGAGCGCGTCAAAATCATTTTCTATGTATTCTGATTTGTTTTTGCTGTCCTTTTTTTTTACTTTTTACACGGCGACCTGCTTCACCCGACTGCACTCCTAGACCGACGCTCGTTACACCTCGACACACTCCTTTCATGTTCCTCGCAGTGACCTGGCAGCCAACACGCCCATGAATGCAGCTGCCCGCTCGCGACACCGCAAGCGATTCGTGCTGCCGGGCAACAATCAGACAACGACCGTCATCGTCCTTGCGGTCTGCGCCCTCGGCTTCCTCGTACTCTTGTACGTGTCCTTCCGCTTGATTAGACGCTGCTGGGGTCGCAAATCGGTGCCACTGCCCCCCGTCCAGCCATCCGCCTACCAAAGACAGCAACTGGCCCAGTTTTCCGAGCAGAATATTATGTCCCCCACGCCGACTTACCCGTCGCGTCTCTCCACTCCCCGAGACCCCTCGCCTTGCAGGAGCGACTTTTCTCTGCCGCTAAGCAGGGAAGCAGGTACCCCATCTTCCTCCCGCCGGCTCTCTCCCCTGCCCGATGCCTTATCGTCTGGCAACGTTATGTTGACGGACTCTCCGACCTTCTCTCCTCCAAGTGGGCAAGCGGACGATCGTTTCACACCGAGGGCCTCTATATACGACGGTCGGCGGAAGAGCAGCGGTAGTTCTGTTGGTTCTGGCTCCCTGGTGCCGCCTTCGACGATTCACAGCTCGACATCTGCTTATGGGCCTTCCTCCGTAGCTCGTCGCACTCGTTTGCAGTCGATAACTTCACGCCATTCCACTAACAGGCACACAATCGTTGGCTTGCCCCATGGTCCATACAGTCCAGTGCAAATTGTCCTCCCCACGCCCCTAGCGCCTGCCCTGACACCGTACATGAGCGGGTCCAGGTCGAGCGAAAATATTCGAGACTTGGGCTGTCGAGATCACACGCGTCTCAGTGTTGCAGACCAGTGGACCCACACATTACACCAGTCCGAGAGTGATGGTCGCCTATGTAGGTCTTCCGCAGAAGTCCACACCGATATTGCGTGCTGACTTTCAAGTCAAGATTCCACTCGCGTCGCAGGTCGTCGACCAGCTACGGCTTCGCTATCCCGTCTAAAAACTTCACCCTCAACTCATCATATCACGCCGACTTCGCTTGGTTCGAGAGATATGTTGGTTTTTCCTTCGTCCCCTTTAGTTCCTGCCGAGCGCAACGCGGAGACCCTGCCATGAGGATATTCGCGTGTTGCATGCACTAACACTAGCACCTTCAATATATTTATTGTTTATTTGCAAGGACTTGGTGCTTATTTTATATATTATCTCGTTAGAAAGACTTTTGGTCTCATCTGTTAGGATGGGTAGTATATAGAGAAACGATGTAAATCCCATGGCATAAGCTTGTCGCGAAGAAATCCGTTGGCCGATGACTCGGGTGTTAATTTATTTCGTTATGTATGTAAATAGGTGACTACGTGGTGACTCGAAGGCTACAGTACACAGGAAAAAAAAATACGTATATAAGTTACGAGGCTGTCTCAGCATAACTGTCCCTTCTAATCGCTATCCAATGTTTGTATCCCGACTCCCTTCAGCGCCTTCACGACTTGCAAGTGCCTCGCTATCACGTCTGCCATGGCTCGCGGTCACCGCAGCGAGGAGACACATGTCCAAGGGTGTCGGGGTAGATCCCATGACCGGCGAGGCCATCCGAACGGGCACTGCTGATATCGAGGTGCGTATCTGGCCTTTCTCCGTCCACTCCCGTCCTCGCAAACGATGGCCGACTTCCGTTACAGCCATCCCTACTCACTATAACGCGTACTGCGGCACCCAAAGAACTGCCTCCGTCTTCAAAACTACTCTTTGGCCGAAATTTCGTGCGTGCATGTTTTTCTCGAATGTATGTCCTTGCTCACAATCGGTCTTCCAGTCGGACCACATGTTGAAGATTCGGTGGACCGAGGCTAGCGGTTGGGATGCTCCCTCCATAGAGCCATGTAGGTCATCTCCGTCAGTCTACCAATGCGAACGTGCTTACACCCGCGGAAGACGCTCCCCTCAGCATATTGCCAAGCGCAACCGTGTTGCACTATGCTCAGGCTATATTCGAGGGCATGAAAGCGTACAGAAATCCAAACGGCACCATTACCATGTTCCGACCCAACAAGAACATGGAGCGCATGAATATCAGTGCACAACGCCTAGCATTACCTGTCAGTCTTCTAGCCTTCGGTATCACGAGGGCGCGATCTTTAATACAGCCTTTCCTCAGACCTTCAATGGCGACGCTCTCATCGAGTGTATGAGACAACTCATTGCTCTCGAGCGCCATTGGGTACCGAAGGAACAGGGACACAGTCTATATATCCGGCCCGCTTTGAGTACGTGTCGACTATGACTTCGTGACGGCAATTTCGAGCCAACTGACGGCGTTGTTCACTCAGTCGGAACGAATGGCACTCTCGGTGTACAGCCACCCAATGAAGCCCTGCTCTTTGTCATATGCAGCCCCGCCGGACCTTACTATCCTCAAGGTTTCAAGCCAGTGCCTTTGCACGGCACGACGGAATACATCCGTGCTGCGCCAGGTGGTCAGTCTACCGATCATATAGCTTGACTATTCTTCCACTCAACCTGGCCCTCTTAACCCAGGCACCGGTGCTTATAAACTTGCCGCCAACTATGCGCCAGGCGTGATTGCTCAGAAGATGGCGGCAAAGGCTGGTTACGCTCAGAATCTCTGGCTTCACGGGCCGGAGCATTACCTGACCGAAGTGGGCACGATGAACTTATTTGTGGCTCTTAAGGAGGAGGATGGAGGTAAGTTCCGGTGCCACTCGGATACAAATAGGTCGACCTCCGCCACTCACACATATCCATTCAGTGATTGAGCTCGTCACCCCCCCATTGGACGGAATGATCCTTCCGGGCGTAATCCGCGACTCTGTACTCACACTCTCTCGGAACCACGTCTCTGGCAAGAAACGGCTTGCTGGGCTTCCAGAAAAGCTTAAAGTTTCCGAGCGGCCGATTACGATGGGCGAGGTGAAGGCGGCTGCTGAGTGTGGGCGCCTCGTCGAGCTCTTCGGAACGGGTACAGCATGCAACATCGTTTCTGTGGACAAGATTGGGTACCTGGGTAGCGATGTAGTTATTCCTACGGGCGAGGACGGGATGGGCCCATTGTCGAAGTCACTTTGGACTGAGCTCACGGCCATTCAGACGGGTAGGATTGAGAGCGAGTGGAACTTTGTGGTCACCAAGTAGATAGATTAGTTGTACGTCTGATTGACTTTGGTATTTCCCTCTTGACAGCCCATCCCATAGCTCGGTCAACGAGCAACATGAAAGCACCTTTGTCAATTCGAGTATGTCCTGCCAGGCGAATGCAGTTACTCCGTAGATTGTCGCCAGCGCTGTTCCAGCAGTCGTTCTCGTCCTTGTCTCACCACGTTGCAGCCGCACTCGTCGCCGACCATCACCCCCCTGGAGAGCTTGGCAGACTCGTCAGAGAGTATGAACAATGTTCTGCAACGGTTCTTCGATGTCAGTTACCGATAGAGCACATTCCCTGCCCAGCCAGGAAGGTCGACACTAGTTCACCCGAGTCCGGGTCAGTGCTTATCGTGCACGCATTGGACTGCGGTCAGGCTGGCGTGAAGAAGACGATCGGGAGTGGTTTTGCCATACGACCACGCCCCGGCTCGTCGGACGAGGACACGATGGTGCTGACCTGCGCACACACGCTCGAAGAGGTGTCTGCAGGTTTCTTCACGATGGCATTTCATTACACGCTTACCTCTCGATTAGATCGCTCAGATCGCATCTTCACACTCAAAGTCAAATGGCAATAAAGACGTGTATTCTCGCTCAGGTAGTTGGGTGATATCAGAAGTTGATGGGCAATTTGCTATGGAACCCCTCCGCTCCGTACTGTCTGCTGTACGACACGCGGATATCCTCCTACTGTCTGCGGGTCGATTGCCCCTGCGCACCCTCCCTGTCTCGCCTTTCCCGGCGACCGTCGGCTCGACCGTATACGCTCACTTTGTGTCGGCTGAGAGACCCGAGTCGGACCACCCATGGTTTCCTTGGGTAGGGGGAACTTGGAGGACTTGGATGCCCTGTACGGTGACAGGTTACAAAGACCGTCGAGGAAGGGTTGCCCAGGTACGTTAACAAGTGTTAGTCCAC
Organism: Pisolithus thermaeus; assembly: GCA_024663475.1. Classification (NCBI taxonomy): domain Eukaryota; kingdom Fungi; phylum Basidiomycota; class Agaricomycetes; order Boletales; family Pisolithaceae; genus Pisolithus; species Pisolithus thermaeus. The sequence goes on from JANFAF010000054.1 coordinate 232,024, forward strand.
GCGACAGGCGCGATTAACGATGTGCTAAATGCAGACCGGAACGTACGACGAGCTAACACAGATGATGTTTTACCCAGCACCGCCTCCAGGCTCTAGTGGCGGGCCCATCGTCAACGAGTGTGGGACCGTCGTTGGCGTCACGCTTGGATCGATGAGAGACTATGGCCAGTCATCACACCAAGGCTGGGGAGTGCCAGCGCAAGATATCTATGAGGTGAGTCGAATTATCGTCGCCCAGCGTGCATTGACCGTGAATCGAACAAACTTGCTTCTGTTTAGATGTTTACTCTACTGGAAAGTTAGCTAGCAGTAGTGAGACAAAATCAATTCCATGGTAAACAAAGTGCCTGCTGGTGCAGGCGATCCGATCGCCATGGTCGATTGTTATTCTGTTGTAACTATATAAATGTGCATGTCATGAGCTGTCGCGTGTTGTAAGGAGGTGTTTGCGCGATCGAGTATATACACAGGTATTCTCCGCCTCACCCTTCCTTGTCAATGCTTCTACGAACACTTCGCCGACGTACATCGAGGACCGGAGCTGCTTGTGCACGGAGCCCTTTGATCCTGCTGTCAGCGAAGCTCTCCTCGTTGGCCTTCTCTCCTGGGCGAGAGGCACACCGTCGGGGTCTAAGACGCACAAACGGGTATTGACGACGCCTGCACCATAAACGAACGTCAGGTAAGAAAGTTTGTTTAGGTTCCTGTCAGGACACGGGTTCTCATGAAACTTGTACCACACGTTCAACGGGCTCCACATGGAAGAGTACCATGCCCTCTCAGATGCCACTATGGCCGTGCTGCTGGAGGACCTGCTTGATGAACTTGGCAATAATGACGCAGAAGTAGATTACAACGTGAGTTCAAAGTAAATTCTCCTGGACTGAATGAGCGCAGGATGCAACCACACACGATGTATTAATGTACGGTATTCCTAGAGCGGAGTGCTGACGCTCAAGCTCGGACAGTACGAAACGTACGTGATCAACAAGCAAATATGGCTTTCTTCGCCAATCAGGTGAGTAACTCAGTTCCGAGTTGAACAACTTCTGCCCAATTTCGTATGTTCCACTCGCCTCTATTTTGCAACGCTTTTCTGGAAATCGGCTGTCGTCTACTTACGCTGGACATGAACATGACGCGGGTAACACGATCTCGCAATTTTCACTATCCTGAACAGCGGTCCAAAACGGTACGGCTATGTCAGAGCTACGAATGACTGGCGGTATTCCAGGGACGGAGAAGAGTTGAGCGCACATATGGAACGTGAACTTAGTGAAACGCTGGGGCGTGGTGTCCGTCTGGGCATGCGTCAAGTTTCTGATTTACCGTATATATCCTTCGAAATCGTTCGCTGATGCTACAGACTTCTACTCCAGTTGAAGTCTTTGACATAAACGAACGCCCCTGTAACCTGATCGGTGGGCATCACCGAGATTGGCCTAGAGCATGACTCCGGGACATCACAGCATGGATGCGAGCATTTCATGCCGCCAGATGCTTGAAAATGACCTCCAATCTTTATCACGGCTACGTCGACGAGCTGCGCACGCGTAAGTTAGGCTTGAGATATTGACTGGAGTTGAGACGCTATACTGCTGGCGGTATATAAGACGTCCTCTTCTTCCCCACTCATTCCTCTACTAGCTCTTTGTCTGCGGACCCTCCAATTGATATCACAACCGTTTTTCCCTTCGATCCACTCCTCTCCATTTTTTTTTTGCTACGTTATTGAAAACGATCAAAAAAGCTAGCTTCGTTTGGGACCTCGTTTCCCTTGACTCTCCCACATGCCGGCCTGCATATAATCGGCGCACTTCTCGCTTGTGATGGTACTATCCACTACCAATGCAAGTGACCGCAGTGCACCTTCCAGCTCGAAACACCACATAACGATCTTACACTTCATTAACGGCCCGCTCTAGGGAGAAATGAGCCTGCCTCATCAAAAGTAGGTAAAAAGATACGGTGCCATGCTTCCTATGAGGTGAGCTGGATCGTCTTTGCCCGTGCGCCGACCGTGAATTAAGTAGACCTGCCGCTGCTCAGATGGTTACTCTAATAGAAAGTTGATTAGTATTAGCACACTGTACATGTATTTGCTTAGTCATGTATCAGCGCCACTGTCGAAGAGCCAGCGAAACAAAAGTCAAAAGCCGTCCAGATACAGTCACGTTCGCCATCGTTGCTGCCGTTCTGCTCGTCGTCTCTACTGCTCAGTTAGCCGCGTGTCACAGTTGCAGTTCGGTACTGGAAGATGCTTTATGATCCATCTACCGTGTCTCACCTCAAACAATGGCTAGTCAGGACGCTCGAACCCATGTACGTGGTACCTAGTAGTAATAGTACCATCCTGTGTGGTCTCGCTGACTTGTATCCTGTTGTCTTGTTACATCGAAAGATGTGACGCCGAGCCGGGCGCTCTTGCAGATTACGTCCTTGCTCTGCTCAAGCACAATGTACCAGAAAACGACATGCGAAAGGAGCTTACCGTACAGTTGGACGAATTCCTCGAGAAAGGTATGTGGTTGCCCCTTCCAACTTATGTCTGCTCACATTCGACAGAGGGACCTCCGTTTATAGATACATTATTCACCGTCCTTCGGACTAAATCTTATCTTCCCTATGACAGCGCCCCCGCTTACACCTCCTCCTCCACCCAACACCCTCACGACATTGGAATACCCATACCACTTGATGGTCTAATACAAAACAACACCGCATCTATAGAACGAGGTCAGAAACGGAGTATCGAGTATGATGACCATCGTCCCGTCAAAGGACCTCGTTTGAGTGCAAGCGGCCCGTTCTCGCGCTACTCCGACGCTCAGGACTACCGCGCTTGGGAAGACAGGAGCGACCGGTCAGGTATGGGAGGCGTGAACGGGCAGCAAATACAGACGTATCAACCACCCGACCGAAGGGGGATATGTCGAGATTATCACAGTGCGCATGTTCCCATTCCTGTATATCCTCCAACGCGCTTAATGCCGCTCCTTTCCCCTAGAAAACGGGTACTGTGCTCGTGGTGCCCTTTGCAAATACAGCCATGGGGATGATGCTTTCGTTCCTTCCCAATTGTTCCCCATGAATGGGTCGGGTCCACTGCCCTTCTTACCCATGTTCCCGCCGTTCGCAATGGCTGGGCCTAGCGCAGCTTATGATCCACATGAAGCACGCATGGACATGCGACCGGGTGCTGGTATGATGGATATGAATGGTCGAACTCACCAACGTCCCCCACTCGTACCCAGAGCGCGTCAGGAAGAACATTCACGCTCGAGAAGCACCGGGGAATTACCTGTGATACAGGATCTCACTCCTCAAGGCGCTGCAATGTTGAACGCATCGCCTCCACCGGGGCAAAGCGCCATTCAGGACGCCCGTTCCATGGCACAACCGAGCGAGGATGTGGATGTAGACATAAACTTGGAGGGAGATGCCACAAGTCCTTCCGCGCATGACACGAGGGGTGGATTCGAACCCAGAGGCGCGCGAGGTGGGAGAGGAACTTTCGCAGGAAACGTTCAAAACTTCCGTCCGGGAAGACGAACGGATAAAACTCTTGTCATCGAGAAGATCCCACAAGACAAGTTGTCGCTTGATGCTGTGAATGGTTGGTTCAAGCGGTTTGGAACTGTGACCAACGTCGCTATCGACGTGCACAACGCTAAGGCGCTTGTCAGTTTCTCAGAACACCACGAGGCACTTGCCGCATGGAAGTCTGAAGATGCAGTCTTCAACAACCGATTCGTGAAGGTGTTCTGGCATAGACCAATGGAGGGTCACGGTCAGAAAGGCACGCGGATGTTGGCGGCATCTGCTCCTCTCGTGGCGAGCATCTCCAGCCGACCTCCAGTACCGACGAACGCTGTCTCTCCTTCCCTCACCCAAGCAGAAACACCGGCACCTGCACCCACGCCAACGGCTGTCCCTCCTCGCAAGCTACCGGTGTCCAGTGCCGCATCAGACCTCGCTGCTAAACAAAAACTCCTCGAACAGCAGATCGCTGAGCAGAAATCTCTGATGTCGGCCTTGGCGACGGCAACACCAGAGGAAAAGAAGCAAATCATGGCCCGGTTGCGAAAACTCGGAGAGGAATTACAATCGTCAACGACACCCGCCGTAGCTGCCGGGACACCGCAGTCACCATTACCCGCCACAGGACGGGCAACCAGTGCCACTCCCCAGGCGTCCGATCATGAGCAGAGGGAAATTGAGCGGTTAGACAAGGAACTCGAACTGCACAGTGCAGCGTCTGGTTCAGAGTCCACGGAGGAACTGCAAGCCAAGTTGGCAAAGTTAAGAGAAGAGGTATGAGTATTTCTAATGGGTATATGCAATTCTCATTCGTTACGTAGGCTGCAAGCTTGGGCATAACAGAGTCCTCTTATGGGCCTTCTGCGCCCGGGGTGTACCGACCGTACAGGGGGCGTGGTCGTGGAGGGCGTGGTTTTCATCGGGGTACTGGAAGAGGCGGCCCCCCTCGAGGCAGCATGAAACTGGACAACAGACCCCGACGGTTACTCATAAAAGCTGTCTCAGATGATGCAGTGCCGGCCATACGTAATTGGTATGAGGTGAGGATGCTCGCTCTTTTGATTCGAGCCACTGTCGTACTGAAACTTTTCCCGGTCACTACCAGGCTACTGGTCAGTTGGAATCCGTTAGTGCTGTGGATGGCGGCGTTGTTGTCGGTTTCCGTACGAGAGCGGCGGCGGAACAAGTACGTTCGGGATGACTTCTATTCTTGTGCTCCTCTGAACAACTATTCGTTTGTCAGGCTCTTGCCAAAGGCAACGACATACCTTCCATCGGTACCGTGCAGATTACTTGGCACACCGCTCAACAACCGAGCCCTGACTCACAAGCGCCGGCGGCTGAGCAAATCGACAAAGTCACCGAGGGGCCTGTACGAGAGTCCCTTCCGTCACCTCGCCCACAAGAGGAAGAGGTTGTTTCGAGTGGATGGGGTGACGCTGGCGAGGATGGCATGGGATTCTAATTGCATCTAGAAAGAGTAGCCTTGCGATTATCCTTATTTCTGTCTCTTCCCACCTGCACAGCTGGTCGCCTGTTTTTGCCTCACAGCTCACAACTTATTCCGACGTGTGGTTGGCTGTCTATGTTTCTAACACCGTAGTTGTGGATCCACCGAGAGTTCCAGGAAGGAACGTGTCGAAAGTCAATGAACGTTGAGCCTGTTCCTGTTGGTTGGCAGGTTCCGAATCAATACTCGGAATGAGTCAATAGAATGTGTACGTGACATGGTCTGTTCCGTCAAAGGTTGGATGGACCATAAAGGGTTCAGCGCTTTCAGCGAAGTACATAGTTTCATCAGTGTTGCGATCACAAAATGAGCATTCGCCAATGTACACTTGTCACATCGACGAAGTTAGGTTATGACCACAGCTTCCCAAGACGCTTCAAAGCCAATTCGCTCGAGAAGTTCTAGATTCAGAAACCACTTCTGCCAGTACTTGATGCCCTGGTCTATGGGGATCGTCGTCGCACATGGGAAATTTACAATTTTTCAAGAGATGGTTGGGAATTAACGAGTAGCTTCTGACATCCGTATCACAAATTATTTCCTTACTGGAAGGCATCACAGAGGTGGCATGGGAATGGATCATGGCGAGTAAGTCTCGCAAGGGCGGTGCTTGTCGCCGGGTCCACATCTGACCAGGCTGCCAGGGATATCAGCTTGAGAGCATATTGATAAGCCAGAGGGTACTCTTACTCAAGGGTATGTCACTTGCCCACACCGTCTTTTACTTTTCCCCGTATCTACTAGCCTGGCTTGCAAGGTTGCCCTGAACGTACTGTAGGTCCCTTCAAGCGTCACGGCTTTCTCCGCTGCATACCACTGATTCGTTGAAAGATCGAGATGGACCTGTCCTCAGTCACCCTCTTTCCAGCCACTCCAGAGCAAATTCTGGTGTCTCGCAGGCAAACATGGCCGGAGTGGGGTGGTAAACTGACGGAGGAACAATATATCGAAAAGGCCAGGCTGATGGATACGATGGAGTATGCTGCAAACTCGAAGCTAATAACATGGTAAGGACTCAGCGCTGCAAGCAAAACTGAGCTTGGTACATATGCATAGAATTCCACTCCAGGGTCTTAGCGCCGAGGGATGACCCAACGACTCTAGACTTCATGTGCTCCTGTGAGACGTAAGTAGGTCCCAAAAGATCTCTGGTACGCTTAGCACAGCTCTACTTCCAGCTATCGCCGCCGCGGATTAGTTCAGTACCGAGGTTCAAACGGGCACAAAAGCGAGATACAGGAGGTTGTTTGTTATGGAATAGCTAGTGTATGCACACCACTTGACAAGCGAGGGAGGGGATATGCGTCACACATGATGCGGCTCTTGCACTGGGTGTTATCTGGTCGCGAGGCAGAATATAACCTACCCGAGTTCCCAATTGAGTGGGGTCAGCCTCCCCCCGAAGTGGAACAGGCAGGAAAGGGGCTGTTTTCTGTGTTATACAGTGACATCGGAGAATTCTACCAGAAGACTGGGCCTGGGATCGTCGAATCCGGCGGTTGGGAGACAAGGGATCCCATCTCCACAGTTTGGGAAGTACCCCAAGAGCCTTTCGATTTGCAATCTAATTCAGGTTTCACATGGCTCAAGCACGAAGACATTGACCAGTTGTGGGCGAAAGATGTCGAACTAATCAAGGGTTCCATATCGGACATACCGACCCTGACGGGTTCGACTGCATTTGTATCCTTCCTACCCGACGAGGGGGTCGCTTCTTTCCAGTTCCGTCCCTCAATTGCCGGAACTGAGGAGCCTGTGTCCTTGGACATTTTGGGGGTGGAAAGGAATCATACGAACGGCGGCCAGCCCACATACGCAGTGTGGTCAGTCGACATCCACCCCTCACCCCCAACGCTCGTCGTGATTCGCTTGCATGCAACCGAGGAGACGTTCCCTGATCTTATTCAGGAGGTCCAAGGGGCAGCTCGTAGGCATGGGATAGCGAGAATGGAGATTTGGAATTTGCCCAAGGATCTGGTCGACCTTGCTACACCCTTGGGGGGAAAGACATTTAAAAGGGACGAACATTTGCCAGCAATCAAGTGGTACGGTGAAGGGGATACTGCTAGTGTCAGATGGGTTTTCAATGAGAAGTAAGTCAGCATGGAGAGCACTTGTTCAGGCTTAGGTTCGCGTTAACAGCCAGTCCAGGTTCTGTTGGTGCTGAAGGCGTCCTTCAAATAGTTGCTTCTCAATAAGCAATGGCTACACTGTTGCACCTGCCCCCCCTTTAGCGGCATCAGATGGATATGGAGACCATCAATACTATTAGATGTTACATTACTGCCTTCTGCGGATAACAATAACCGACTTGGAAGTTACTCGAAGGAAAGGTCCGCGTCGTCGGCCACAACAAAACTGCCGAACACATACTCGTCAGGTTCGTCACTCTCCCTCGGAGGCGAACTCGAAACCATCGTTTGACGCCGTGAGTGTTCGCGTGCGGTTATGAATGCACCCCTTCTGACCGGCTTATTTGCGAAAACAGGCAAACTTTGTGTCTGGGGTGGTTGTGTGAGGAGACTTCGTCTGTAAACTTGGAACTGATCGTATGATGGCGAAACCTGAGTATCCGGTATGTCCTTCAGGAACAGTCTGTCGGACTCGCTCTCAACTTCGTCCTCTGAGTGAGATGAGCCATCGCTAACTTCGTCTCCCGAGTGTTCCGCTTCTCCGTCTAACCAAGGGTTATGCCGAATGGAAATCATGGGTTTCTTCCGTTTCTTCGGACGACGCGGCGATGTTGAAGACCGTGAGATAATCTCGGTGTTCTTCCTTACCAGTCTCCGGTGAGACGAAGTACCTGGTGAGAGCTGATCCTCTTCTTCGACTGCTTCGGTGCACGTTCTTTGGAGACGCTTGCCTACTGGGCGTATTGCAAATGAGGCTTCGGGAATGTCTAGATCGGAGGAGCGTGAGGGTGATTTGAGGTCACCGCGGGGCGCAGCAGAGGATGGTGCTACAAGGGAATTTTGTCTACCCTCTGGCGAAGGTAAGCTGTCATTTTCGAGGGCATCAACAGCGCTAGTTTCTTCTGCAGCCCCGAAGAGGTCTGTACTCTGCCGGATCTTGGGCAACAGAGATGGCTCAGTTATATTGAAGTCTAGATCTTCGTCGTCATCCAATAGCCACGATACTCCGCGATGGGCGTCTTCTACAGTTGCGGTGGCATTGGGTGGCGGCAGGTTCCCATCACAGGCTAAGGATTCTTTACCGCCCTCATCGTGTGGGACCGAATGGCTTGGTGGGGGCGATGGTGGGAGCGACGAGAGGGGAGATGGAGAAGATGTTAATTCAATCACTTCGCGCACAGCCGCTTTGATGGATGACGAGCTAGGAACGACCATCGGATTGGCACGCCTAGATCCGACTCCGAGAGAATAATGCGGAGCTGATGCTTTGTTAGAGACAGATGTCTGAGGCTGCGAAGGAGAAGCGCCCGTATCGACCATTTCAGGCGATGACAGCCTAAAGACGGGTGAATGAGAGGGTGTGGCCACAGGAGAAACACCTGAGCAGTGTATGGGAGGGGATATGCCAGTTTCAGCCTCCATATCCTCAACGGTAAAATCGCTCTTGAGGGATGGCCGGCTGGCAGTACACCGCCCCTTGCCTTTCTCTTTCTTGTTAACGGAAGTTGCAGCCTGTTTCTTCCCTGGGTTGTCGCTACGGGCTTTGCGAATAGGAGCCTTTTTCTTTGAACTCTGCCGGGCGGGCACCGACTCGGATACGCTACGCCCCGTGTCCATAAGGTTGGTTTGAAGTTCCATGTCCGTCGAATCATCTTCCGCGAGTGTTTCGTCAAATTTCCTGGCTTTGGTTTTCTTTTTCTTCACAAGCAAGTCCGCTACGCTCACAAAACATTTGCTAGCTCCAGGAGGAATATTCCGGTCAACGTCATCGTTTCGTTTTCGCTTCTTGCCCTTCGTAGCTGGCTCGCTCTTCGTTTTCGCACTGCCAAGCTTTTCGTGACTATACTCTTCGATGTCCATCTTCTTCTCCAAAACCTGAGGCCGCATGTGGTCGGGCAGTAACCGGGGAACATCAGCATAGAGCTCAAGCTGATCTCCGCGAACAATACACTTCTGCATCTCTCCATATGTATCTTTTGCTTTGTCCCAGTTAAGCTCTTCGCGAATTTCAGCGAGGAGAACATGAACGTAGCCGTCGCGTTTGCGGCCTGTGCGTCCGACACGCTGGAGCTGCAGGAGGGGGTGAGTGAGGGTCGATCAATAAGTACGTTGTATGTAGCAGCCACGGAAGGAACTACATACCATTCGAATCGGAGTCTTTTGAGCGTCATAACACACGATCATGTCGACTTCACCGATATCAAGACCTTCTTCACCAATCGAAGTTGATACCAATACATTAAAATCGCCAGCCTTGAACTTCCTTATCACCTGCAGTTAAGTGTCAGGTGGTATAATGGAATGCAACAATCAGACTGTGTCATACCTCCAGTTGTTCCTTTTGCGCAAATCCCTTGCGCCCTTGCTTGTCAAGACCTTGCCCAACAAATTTCGTTGCCTTCAACAACGGCCTTTCCTCGTCGAGCATAGCTACGATTTCGTCCACGCATTCGCGATAGGTGACAAACACCATCGCTTTCGTGTCTTCCACCGTTCCCCCGTCTCCAGACATGCGCGAACCGAAATGTTGCATTAAAAGTAACTTAAGGGCCTCCATTTTGGGGTGCATCCCAAATCCACCTGGCCGACCCTTGTGGTTCTCAAGTTCAGAGAGGAGTTTCTGGAAAGTTGCATCATTCTTCAAAGCACTTTTTGACCCTTTCTTTCCATCATTATCTCTCTCCTTCTCGGCGACATACTCCTGAAGACAGGTCAGACACATCCCAACGCTAGCTTCCATCTGGTTGTCATGAGTTTCATGTGACCATTTTTCGACATGCACATAACACACCAGGTAACCCATAGCACGAGCCATCATTCCCAATTTAGAAAGGACTGTCAGAGCCCACTTATGCGGATGGCTTCGCTGGCTTGCAATGCGTTGCTGAGTTGCTAATGCACGGTAAGGGTGCATTTTAACAACATCGAGTGGTTCGATGATGCCTTGCGTGACAAGAGGTTTCAGTATACCCTTAGTGCGGTTCACATTCAGCGTCTAGTCATGGAAGGGGAGCTACCATTCACAAACCTCCATAACTATCTTCAGTAGTTGCTGAAAGTGAATTATCTGATCGTTCATCCGAATGATATGCTGCTTGATTTCCTGTTTTAAACGAAACATTAGCGTGTAAGCTCTGTAGCAATGTTGACAACCAGCCTTTTTATGCATGTGCCCTCTCAAATCAAGGCTCCGTTCATCCCTAACTTCGATCCTGCTTATGTGCAACGAGTCCACGATTGCTTGCATAGCTTCCTGGGAATTCCCTGGCGTGGCAGTAAGTGCAAGCAGGCGAAAGTGAGGGTTCTTCGCCATCATATAGCGTACGACCCGCGCATACGCGTAATCTCCCGTGCCCTTATGTGCTTCGTCTGCGGAGTAGTCTGTACACTGTAACTGCAGCGATCAGGTGACAGGCATACCGATAACTAGGAGGATGATATCTCGCGGGTCACAGTTCTCCGTGAGAAGGTCATTCATCAAAGTTTGCGGAGTCATGTAAAATACACGCTTCTCCGCCCACTACAAGGAGCCCAGTTAGCACCCAAACACGCTCAACACGCACCTACGCACCATTTGTGATCGACAGGCTCGAGGGTTATTGCCTGTCAATTCCGCAGCATCCCGGCCGGGGATACCGCACGTCTGGTGACACGCGGTGATTTGTTGCGCGACAAGAGGCTTGGTTGGCGCGACAAATACCACCTTGCCATCAGGAAACCAGCGGTAATCTGGAAGAAAAAAGAGACTCATGAAATTAAGCTGGAGAGGATCTACCCTACTTACAATTGAGCATCACCACGCCGGCAATGAACGTCTTTCCGAGACCGGTTGGTAGGGCTACGAGCGTGTTATCAAATAAACAACGCTGCACGATATTGAACTGATAGTCCCGCTTTGGATGGTTCAGCGGGTAGATCCAATGCTTGGCCTCCAGCAAATCCACCTTGAGTTTCATGGGCGGAGGCTAAGAATGTATAATTGAGGCGTGCCTTGGAAAACCGAAGAAAATGAGCATACCGGACTTCAGTAATAGCCAAACGCGGGCCAGGTTATCAGGCATTTTACAACGCTTTGTTAAATGGACTCACCCGACTGTGTCATGGGTAAGTATGAATACACGACCGTTGTAGATTGGACGTTACCTGAAACAAATGGCGCCGGAAACTGCTCAAACTCTACACCTTCCTCTTCCTGACTATCATTCAAGTCTTCAACACCTTTCCCTTTGCTTGACTTGGGTTTCTTCCAACCTGACTTGGCGAATGCGGTATGGTCCCACACTTTCGTCTTAGGGGTTGGTCCGCCAGAAGGATTCCGAGAGTTGGGTTTGATAGAAGTCCGTACCGCATCGGCAGTTCGGCTCGCTGAAGGACTGGGCCGCAATATATCGCCGAATAGAGTGGTTTGAAACGACGACCGCTGCGTGCTTGACCTTGACGTGTCAGCTTGACTGGCCCCTGTGGTTGGCCTCCCCTGGTAGGCATCATTAACGAGAGTATCCAACCGTTGTAACTCGGTTTCGTCCAGGTCCAATGTTAAGTCAACGTATGGATCGTCAGTTTCGAGTCCTCTTGGCTGTTTCGCAGGACCGCGTGACGGTGGATTGGGTTTCGGAGGAGGTTTAGTGTCTAAACGGTGCGCGGCTTCAATGACATCGAGCTGGTTCAGAATACCGGAATCCAGCTCGTCACCGAAGTAGTAGTCGTCAGAGTTCGCCATTAACGCAGTCAACAGTACCTGCTGGGGTCGCGAAGCACTGCTATCAGCCCGAGACGCGCGCGCGCGGTCGTGTTTTTCAGTTCGGCGAGACGCGTGGTCACGTGATCCATGACAACTGCGTGCTGGACAAATGTGGCCTGCTGGTTGTCCCGCACCGCCAACAATGTCGGAGCAGTCGATTGCTCGGTGGAAGGCTATTCCTATGGAAAGACAAGAGATGGAGATGGAACAAAGCCAGGGTTCATCCTTGAAGGTACTCTGCCATATTTTTTGGGGCATTTGAAAACACGGAATACTGCCCTTTACTCTTCCATCCCCCCTCCAGCGATTACGCTCAGATCAAGGTGAAAGCGGCGAGGAAAGCGAAGACCATGTCTCGCTTGTCTCTCGAAGTCCTTCACCACAACCAGAAGCCATGGATGTTGACAAATATGACGAGTACATCCGTGGAGCTCCAAGAGAAATAGTCACGGTCGAGACCAAGATTAAGAGCACAAATAAGGGGTTCGCCATGCTCGCAAAGCTCGGATGGTCGGAGGGTCAGCCGTTGGGACTTTCGGGGGATGGTACGCATCAGAACCTGTCCCTTCTCTCTCGAAATCCCTGACGGGTTTGCGTACAACAGGTCGTATCGACCCTGTTCCCTTCCACATCAAGAATGATCTAACTGGTCTCGGAAAGACAAACCAAGACTTCCGCATGATAGAGACCACAGTTGCACAGAGGCGCGTGTTGGACTCAGAGAGGCAGCGCAAAGAAACCGAAGATCAACGCAAAACACGAGAGGTAACCTCTGGCGCTTGCGGGTTGTAATATCGCCTTGACTTCAAACTTAGGACATTGTGGCGCGGCGTGCCGCCGTGAAGTCAGAAATCACTGATACCTTGCGTCCTTTTTACTGCACTCTCTGCGATAAGCAGTTCCAGAACGTGGCCCAATACGACGAACACACCAACTCCTATGCACACCATCATAAGGCCCGTTTGAGGGACATGCAGGCCAATGCACGCCCGATGCTTCAAGAGGAAGTGGAGAAGCGGAAAGAAAAGGAGCGTAAGCGTGAAGAGAAGGAGTTGAGGAAGCTAGCAAAGGCAGCTGGTATCAAGATGGCCAAGCCACCTCCTGCAGTGTCCTCCGTTCCTGTGCTTGCATCTGCTACTAGCTTCGACACTGCAAATGTAGCCGAAGCGAGACCGGGCGGGTTCAAGAATGCTGGATGGAGTGCGGTCAGCACCGACGAAGCGCCTGGTGAAGCTGGTTTCACTCGTACAGGTCAGTCTACTGTCGACTCAGCGACTCCTTCGTGCAGTCGTTCTCCACCACCGCCACGACCCATTCCATCCCCACCTCCGCCTCCGCCCCACCGATCGCCTTCTGCACCTTCTTTCCGGACAGGTGGTTGGGCAACGCTGGACGCTGGAAATTCTAAGTTGTTTCCCTCACAACCATGCGCTCCAGAGCCGTCGGCTCCACCTCCATCCCCACCTCCTATTTCGACATTTCCGGCTCCTCCGCCTGCTGATGACTCTCTTCCGCCTCCGCCACCTGGTCCAGGGTTCGCCAAAGGCGGTTGGGAGCCCGTTTCGTCTCAGCGGAGCGGATGTCCAGCTTCTGGAAATTCACTTCCATCTTCAGTTGGCCCAGCTGAGCGTGCCTCTACTCTACCACAATCTGTACCCCAAGAAGCAACTAAGTCTGGCTGGCAGCAGTGGAAGCAAAACAAGAATTTTAGGCGCAAGTAACATGTCGAAGTTTTCCCGATCGTTCTCTTGCGATCGTTCGGTGATTTTGGTTGATACCTCGTTTGTTGGGTAACTTCACTTGACGTCGTTCTGGTGGCCGCTGCCAGCGATTCAAATGACTAGAGGTCCCAATTGACCACAACTCGCTAGCTAGGATTAACAAGTAACTACATTGCAGCTCTTTAATTTTGATGACAGTATGTATGTACGCAGTTGCAGAGTAGGAAAAAAAATAAGGATGAGCGATCGGTTCAAAGGAAAGTGATAAAAATCGAAAAAGGCCACGCGACTAGCGTGGATAGTCGAAGAGTGGGGAGCCTGGCGCCACAACCAGAGAAGTCCAATGCCATCATCTATCACAGAAGATATATCCCGAAAAAGCATGCCTATTCGGACTCGCTGCCTGAACTTTCATCTGAACTGGAATCCGATGAACGTTCGCTATCGTCGGCCCTGCTAATCGGAGGAAGGGGAACGCTCGTTGCTCCTGAGTTGGGTTGATCGAAAAGCCTCATACGCTCCTCCAGTTGCCGAATCTTCTCCGCCTCGATGTTCTCGTCCATGCTCTTTCGCTTTAACCCTCCTGTACCTGTACCTTTACCTGTGCCACGACTGCGCTTCTGGGCTGGCTGTCGTAGTGGTCGTATGACAAAATTGTATAGCTTTGTCAGTACGTGTGCAGGGAGCAGATCAATCTCAAGCTCGATTTCCTCCGTGCTCTGTAACAAAGGTGTAAGGAAACCGATATGTTAAGGATAGGTATTGTCGACATACGTCACGAAGGTCAGGCACACCCTCATGTATGATTTGAATAACCTTCTCAAGCTTGGACTCATCCAAACTCGAGATTGCCTCGCTCAGATCTTTCTTCTGTTCAAAAGTGAGGATGTCGTCGTCCTGTATTTGCTTCTTCGACTTCTTCTTCACAGTGCCATTCGCTGCATTCGCGGCTTTAGGTGCTCGCGAACTCGACGCCTTCGATGTTGAGGCAGTAGATGGCTTCTCTTTCTTCTTCCTCTTCTTCTCTTTCTCTTTCCCAGGTTGGTTTTTGAGAGCAAGCAAATTGCCCCGCATGGACTCGATTTGTGCTTCTATATTTGCAATCCTACCTGAACGTGGTGACCAGTCAGTACAAGTATACGACCGTAAAAGCCAAACCCTACGCTTTCGTTCCTCCTCCGACTCGTCCTCATCTTCCTCATCTTCCTCGCTCGCATCCTGTATTGGTGGCAGGTTCTTCCATTTCTCATCGAAGAGCCGCTGCAACTCGATACCAGCTTGATTGACTGGTGTACCAGCAGGGTTGAAGGTGAAGCAATTACGGATCATAAGCTTGAAATCCTCGAAAAACTTTGTGGCATTCGAATATTCGCCATTGTCGAGTTTCTTTCGCATGGTCGAGAGATCCATCGGCTTCTTAATGATCTTCGGGTACATTGGAATGTCGAGCTTAATAGGATCTGTCACAGTATTAACCTCCAAAGCATCTGTAATCGACGATAAGCACTCACCAACTGGCTCATAGAAGGGATGCGCGATGGCCCAGTGTCGCTTGCCATGCAGATCAGTCAGGATCTTGCCACAGAATCTCAATTGCTCCGCAGTGCCATCATCCTTGACCTTGGGTTTGCGCAACCTCTTCGGTGCATCAGCATATGGCAAGTCCTTGGGTGGCGGTGGGTGTATCTCTCGCTTGGGTCGCGTGGTCGCCACGTGTTCAGTATCGTTACGACGAATAACAGGAACGGAGGCGGATGCGCGGCGAGCTGGTGGTGCGGGAGCCTTCTTGGGCTGAACTGGTTGAGGCGGGGGTGGGGGCGTGGCGGTCTTTGTGACAGTAGGCTTGACCTAGCATGATGAATCTCGTTTTCGTATATTACAAAAAGCGCCCAAACGTACCGGTGCAGGAGGTGGGAGTTGTTTGATCTGTTTATCAAACACGGCTTCTACATGCTTTCCTGCTACCGAAATGGCGTGATCGGGACCGTTGAAAGTTATACAATTCGTGAATACTAGACGAACATCCGCGATAAATTCGTCTGCGCTGTTATAACGAGGATTACTTAGATTCGGATCTGGCTTAGCCGGATTTGAAGAGATAAGTTTCCTTTCGATAGTAGCCAAGTCCATAGGATTTTTAATAATGCTTGGATAATGAGGAATATTGAGGGCAATAGGGTCAACAGGAAGCAGGAACGGGGCAGCATCCTTCAGCTTCTTTAACGACCGAATTGTTGACAAGCAGAAGCGGTGTTGCGCGGCACTCAGAGTCGAGACGCCAGAGGAAACAACGGTGGATGGGGGAGTCGGACTCCCAGCGACTTGATCGCCGTCGGTTTGGACGGATGAAGCCGTCACTGGCGGTGGCGAGGCCGTCTAGAACGGAACATATAAGTACAATCGACGACGTAGAGGACGGAGAGTCCCACATGAGTAACAGAAGCCTGGTCCGCATCAGAGAACTTACGCGCCCGTTTAGCAGGGGGCGGTCTAGTATCATCATCGGTCTCAGCGTGAGAAGGGGAAGCTAAAGCTGCGGCGGGTGGCGATATTGGAGCAGGGGGGGACGGACCACCCTCTTCATTCGCCAAGGTGGTTCGGCCGTTGACAGGTGGCGGCGACGGTTGCGCCATGGTAACGTCACCGTCAGCATCGAGCGGATGACCGTTGATGCCATTGGCGGTGGTGGTAGCCTCGTCTGAATCGCCATTGGTCGCACACGACTTCAAAGATGCGACGACAGCTACCGGCCTTTCGTCCACGATGGGTGATGGGTCGGCCATCTTGACATCTTCAGACGGATCGCCCTGTGCTGAGGATGGGGTTGTAGTTGAACGACACGGATGAAGGGACGCTGCTCAGATAAGACGTCGTCGTGCAAAGGGACTGCACCTACGGACCTGTACTGGCAGACTCGGCGACGTTGGGCAAGGCGTTCATGCCGGATTCAGCGTTGGGCACTCCGTTTGGAGACTCGCTCGTCGGCTCGGCGTTTATATCTTGAATTATTATTATTTTGATTGTCAACAAACAAAAAAAAAAAAAGAAAGAGATAGTGTAGTCACGTGTACCTGAGGCGGGATGGGCGGGGGAGGGACTGGGAGAGGACGCTTTGTCATCTTTGCTGGTGGTGGGCGGGGGGTGTCGCTCAACGTCGGTCGCGTTCATGGGGAGGCGCGTGACGTGTGAGTCACACAGTGTGACTTTAGCAGAGAGGGGAAGGGAGATTTTGGATTTGGGGAATCGGAAGCCACCCATTGGGTCTTTATAGGCGACCGGAATTAAGGTTCGATCTCAAACCAACGCAAGGACCACCAAAATACTCACTCACACCTCCTCAACTCACACAGACATCCTCGACCAGATACAATGAATCTACAGTAGCCAACGTTGCCTAATAATACACCTCCTCTTCCTACTTTTCCTCCTCTTCGTCTTCGGAAACGTTCGCAAACACTGGCTTGGGTTGGTTTTGTCGCCACGCTACGAAAAAAAAATTAAGTTCAGGAAAAACCCGCCACGTCAGCCGGCCGATTGGGGCAAACACAGCAACACAAGAATTCAATCTCCGCTACGGCAACTTTCCTATTGTTGACTCCGCAGCGGAAGACGGGAAACACATGCGAAAATCACCCACTCACCCGCAGTCCAGACTGGATCTTCCTGTGTCAGCTTGGCATACTTGAGAAGCGCTTCTCGAGGCTGTCGTGAAACGACGTAGCGTGAAAGGGAAAGAAAACATTGTCAGCTCCTCGGCATCATCATGGAAACCATCAGAAAGAAAAGAAGAAAGCGTCACGTGACAACACGCGATGCCCAAACTCGGGCACAGCCACACAGGAGAAATGATCAAACTCACGTCCTCGTCTCGAGTTGTGTCTCGCACGAGATTCTGCACAATGTGCTGTGTTGCACTTGCACCGACACGGCCACCCTTCCCTGGGCCAGTAACAGGTAACTCGGGTCTCCTACTCTTCCTTGGATCCATCCGATCCTTCTCCCTCCTGCGCTTTGTTCCTTTTACGACACCATCGCCATCTCGGAACATGGGAAGCGCGTGCGGCGTCAGAATTGCAGGCGCTGCGAGCGCGTCCGAAAGGTCTTCCACTGTCGGCCGCTTCGGTGCTCCCTTCGCCAGCAACAACTTCGCACCATTGACCGATGTCACTGGAGAGTACAGCACTGATACCGTTCCATTCGAAAGTCCAGTCAAGATTTGATTTATCTTTGAGTGCCAGAGCACTTTGACCGGCGTTGCCTCCATATCCGCCTCTTCGGCAACACTCAAATCTGAGCGTCGAAGAAAGACCAACTTCCCCCGTCCTCCTTTTTCTGATGCACCGTGGCTCGTGAGAATGTGCCTCTCATCCGGGCTGAACACAGCGTTCGTGCCGGGATAAAGCGTCGCCAATCCTGAGCGTACAGCAAGTGGTTTTCTAAAGGAACGAAGGTCCCAAACTACGCAGCCCGTCAGAAAGGTAGCCTGTGCACTACGAGGTCCGCACATACGCTTAACAGTTTCATCGCCCCCTCGAGTGACGATAGTCTTCCCATCAACAGAAAAAACGATCGAGCCGACATCGCTTCCCTTCGTGTGGGCATCCTCGACGGTCATGTTTGGCCGGACGAAATTAGACGACGCGTTCCACAGGTGCACGCACCCGTCAAGGCAGGCTATGAAAACCTGTGTTAGAAGCCGGCGCAGACCATATGCAGGGGCGTACCTCCACTGATCAAATTTCCGTCGGGAGAGTAGGCGCATGTTGTTACCTTGGTTCTGGCACCTCTCTCCTTGGATTTCACAACAATGACACTCTTCTGCTTTCGCTTGTTTTCGACATCCCATACTCTCCACAACTTTAGTCAGACCGAAAAAAGAAACAAAGTATGAAAAATACCTGATTGTTGAGTCTGCCGAACTAGTGATAAAGTATTGCCGATCTCGCGGATGCCACGAGCACGAAGACAGCTCCCCGACGTGACCACTATGTACTACACTCTAGTCAAAATTGTTAGAACACATGGAGTACACTCACGCAGTATGCTTCATGTCTCTGATATACATATCACCCTTAATGAATGTTGCCCTGTGGTCATGTAAGCCATCGATCTCATAAACGAAAGGGAATACACTTGCTTTTCTTCGCCGTCGCGGTCGTAAAGCTTTGCCTGAATTGTGGCAGAAATCACGAGAAATTGCTGGCCATCGTTAGAGTATTTGAGATCGTTAACCTAGCCAAGTGGTTTGATGTCAGTTCCACGTTCTGGCCATATCCCGCTAGACACGAGCGCCTACATAATAACTGCCGGCTGGCTCCCAGGTCTTGAACGACCTTGTTTGGGTAGTCATGCCACCAAAGTCCCAGAGCTTGCAATCATAATCATACGACCCGCTCAAAACACGTGCACCACTAGGGTCGAGCGCTAATGCCGAAATGACCTTCGTGTGCTCCTTGAGCGTCGCCTCATGAGTGAAAGGAAACTCGGGCCCCGAGGGAAGTGAGGGGTCATACTCGGGCTCGTCATGCGCTGCGTCATCTTCTTCCTCTCCAGATACGTCGTCGCCGTCGCTTACTCTTGAGGGATCTTCCCGACTAGACGGTTTGAAGTCGTCCCCTTCCTCGTCTTCCTCCTCTGATTCTCCAGCGGGTACACCAACCTCGATGGAGGGCTTACTTGGACCTGGTACAGGACTAGATGCCACGGATGGAGGTTGGACATGCGGCGGCTTAGGAATGATTAAAAAGAGGCTATGGTGGGGTAGCTGAGGGCCTTACCACGGTGGAATCCACCCTCTTCATTTTGTCGAATCTGGAGGGATCCAATTCTCGCTTTTTCGTAGCCTTCCCGAAGCCCGAGATGCCCATAGCGGCGAATACGTCCATGTCCGCCATTTTTGCAGCGAGAGTGTCGTAGTACTGCTAGAAATGCACCAGAAGTAGTAGATGGGTACTGTATACCACACAAGAATTGACGGTTTTGGAAAGCTCGTATCCCGGACCTCGGCCACCGCTGTCATGAGAAATGGTTATGGCTCTGTCGTGGCACAGACATGCCACACACTGACGCAACTGCCCTTCCTACCTGACGAAGCCCCCCAGTAACATGCTGAAACGACAACGACCAGCCACGCCTCCGCCCTCTTCACTTGACCTCCCTACTTATATCTCGGACAGACTGGTCAGGCCGCTTGCTCATCCAGACCTAGCTTCCTCGATGAGTGAACCCTGTGATAAGAGGCGGCGGCTGCAGCGACCAGACCATGGGACGCTGAGAGATTGGACGCCGTCATTGTCCGATATTTCACACGAAGAGCACGGCGACGGTGAGGAAAGTGCTGAACGGTCACGCCACAGTGACGGGACAGAAGAGTTATATGATGGTATCTCTCACCAGAGTGTATTTCGAGGAGACAGAGAATACAAACAGACGAATGGCATTCTCCACGAAGTACATGTCCTCAACCAGCACAGATTGATGTTTTCTCCCTCGGAACGACCATCCCCGAGCCATGCACACGAGTTACTTCCATATTCCGACCATGTTCGTCCAAACCCTCAGGGAACTACGGAACTTGGTTGTGGCCTCCCCCGATCAGCCCACAGCAAGTCACCAGTGGCGCCAAATTCATTCCAGCCTGCACATCGTATACGGGCAGGCCAATCATGTTCTGCCAACGTTGCAGATGACCAGGCTGATATGCATGAGGCACAGGCCGTATGGGAGCGGTATGGAGGCACAAATAAGTCAGTCTTTTCATTCAGTGCACGACTCCTACTCGTGCGCTAACGCGCGTTCTCCAGGCTTCTCGGCTCCCTATTCCTTTCCCGCAGGCGTGAACTTCAAGAGGCCTTCTACTCCTTAGGATCCTAGCAGTATGATCCTTGCTCTGCATGGCCTTTTTGGAAATACTGTACTAGATCAGTGCACCCCCTTGTAGCGGGCCTATGCCGGTTTCCGATCTTGTGCACTGTGTGTGTTGTTCTCTTATCACTAGACGGAGCCACTTACATCGAGATCAGATATATCTTTTCACTTCGATACCTCCACTTCAGAACCCTGCCCACCCACCCAACTGGCTCCAGGTGCATGCACGTTCCTCGGATGACAATGTAGATTTCACTTTCTGACGGCGGCAATTAATTGGTTTCCCTATACACTCTTGAGAGCTCGAACACTCACTTCCGTCACATTTCGATCCATATTGTATTTTACCCGCGTCTCGAATATTGCAAGGTCATACGTATCTGGGAATTACTTCGCCGCGGTACTCCGACTTGATTCGCTTCTTAAGAAGGTTCCCAAGGCTCCCTTACTACGACCAGCCAAGACTACATGGGTATCTCCCTCTTCGCTTCTTCTGCGCTGGCACGGAGCTTCTGTTATGTCCTCAGTCGATCTGTTCCAGCGAATGCCCCCAACCCCGGAGGCCTTTTGACAGAATGATGCTGACTTTATGTATTAAGTCAGATTCTGGCCAGCGCACCAGTGTACCTTGGCCACGATGCTTAGGATGTCCTACGTTCCGTATCGTATGTAGGTAAGGGGGGCGTGTCTTTCACATCTAGTTCAACAACTTTCTTGTATACGTGCAGAATATAAATTTGCATCCTGCGCAATTATGGCCATTGGCTCCAAGTTGTTGCCCAGGTGCACGGCCTTCCCCTGGCAGGTGCTGTGGAGTCGGGCCTAGAACTGGCAACCCGACTTTGTTCATGGCCACGGTAACTAGCCATCTTCCTCACCTCGATTCAGTTTCGAAGGGTCCGCTACCCTACCGAGAAGCCCCTGGCACTTCGATTCACCTTCGAGTGAGCCCCTTACCCGTCAAGAGGGGTTGTGAAAACGCCATGTACCTCCTCGGAGGTTCAGTTTTTCTTTTTTCTGCGGTCGAGTGGTCATATTCTGGCGCGGTGCGAAGTATGTGCTAGGTATCTAGCTACGGGAAAATGTCGATTCATAGGTGGTGGAGTTGTAGACTTGTAGTCCTACAGGTCTGCCTGTCCGCTAAGAGGCTCTAGGGTGCACGCTACAGGAGCAGCAGGATTTCTGGGACCTTGCTTAGGGCAAGGGCTCCTTCAGTTTACAGGTACCATTTCCCCACTCCATCCCTAGCCCACCTCGAGTTCATTCCGAGTTCTTCGAATCGACCTATTCGAGTTTGAAGGTAGTCGAGGCCCCTTCAAGGTGTAATCAAGCACCCGTAGCAAAGCCTATCCAAATCTCCCAGCTTGTAGCACCCTCGTAGTAAGGTTTCGCTACTTCGTCGGTAAGACACTACTCTACAGTCGACTTCCGAGGCTCGCCACCCCTACAATCTGAGGTCGCTCACTCGCCTGGCGGCTCCCTGATGCTACATAGCCCCCTTTTCGAGCTGAAATCTCGTCTTCGACCTCAATTCCTCGTACTGAACAGGACTCGAATTCAAAGTGGCTCCCTCCTTTGGCCTTGCGGGTTGCCCTGGTCGCACCTTAGCCCTGCCGTTCATACCCCAGTCAAGGTTATAGTTGAGTAATGGCGCTTTTCGTCTTCGTCTTCGTTTTCTTTTTCTTTTTCTTTTGTTGTCATGGGCACTTTTGGATAGTGTACTCGAGTTCGCATTTCATTCTCCATTAGGTCAATCGTCCTTTTATATGGCATACTCCCTTCCACCGTTTTATTAGGTGCTGCCTCCCTTCGAGTTCGAGACCGACCACCGAGCCATCTTTGATTTCCTCCGAGTCGCACCGAATCACCTTCGAGTTGAATTTCCCTTCCCCCCTCGCTTGAATTTTGATCCACTTCGAATGGCCTCGGCACATGGGACTCATCCCTACTCCCCTCCCCTCAACTCTCCTTCGTCCTCGACGCTCGTACACACTACCACTCGTTGATCCTTCACCTATGGATCAAGCGACTGGCGACTGTCAAATTCTAGAACCTCCCTGTGTGTCCACCTACTAAAGGAGAAATACTCAACTATAATCCACGTTAATCTAAAAGAAGGGGTATCTACTGCTGAGGGAGTGAAACACATGTAAGCCTTGTTTGAGACTCGAGGCTGGCTGGGGTCGCATTTACATTGCTGAATGGAAGACGGACTTCGATCATTGTCATCACGAATCTAAGATGAAATCAGTTTTTACCCTTCCGCTGCCACTTGACACTGTTGCAAATACTCCTCATGCCGCCAAACTGCCGCTTTCCGAGGACCCTTGCCTTACGCATTGCCTGCGACCTTCAAAAAGAGCGTGTACTATCTTCTAAGAACAGAGATCCCTGTCTACCGCAGGGTAACTAACCTTCATCTAGGTTACTTGTGACGGACAGTGGCAGAATCTCTCGTTTTTCGGACGCAATCGACGTGGGTCATACCCCCTCGTGGTACTCAACGCCATCATGTTCCGCTAGGGAACTCTCTCCCAGTTACCAGGTGCTATCCAGTTGTTCTAACAGATGTTGTGAGATGATTTTACTTCGCGACGGCAACATCCTGCGTACTAACGCCATTGTCCAGAGCATTCAGAGTGGTAACAATAATGTCCTCTATCAAGTGCATGCCATGCATTTATTGGGTCTAGCCATATCACCGGAGCCACAATTATTTCATTTGGTCTCGATCCACTTTTTGTGAATGAAAGTAGTATACAAACCTGACTGCTCCCATGCTAAATGATGAGAAAGCCTAACTGACCGGACATTGTCAACTCAACCCTGACTACCAATGCATCGATCGTTGCGCACGCGGGTGGCGTCACCGGGAAGCGGGACCGCACTAGACTTGTCGTAGCCGTATATCTGGCGTTAAAGGCGTCTTTTGTTGACTGCCGGATGGTTTGACGACGCTACTATTGAATCGATGAACATTGTGTGCATCGACTGTCATTGAATTGTGGCTTTTTGTTGAGAGATCAAGGTGGCCCACTGCACTGGGAGAAAACTCCCGCCGCTCTCCATTACAAACGTACCAACAATTGCTACTCGGCGACTGTTAGCTAGAAGTGATTCTCGGACGAGAAAACATTTGGACCTTCTCATCGCAGTTGCATTGATGAATTGGGATGATGGCGGACATGAGCAGGAATAGCCATCTCAGCATTTGGAGTTGTCGGGGAGCACGGAGAGTTCAGGCGAAGCTTGATACTCGGGGGACTACCTAAGAGTTTGAGTCTGTAAAAGATATCTTATCCATCAGGGATAGTGCTTCGCCCACGCACTTTGCATTCTGAAGGACCGGAGGCATAGAGTGCACGTTCAACGTGATAGGCGAGAGGACACCGATACGTCAAGAAAGGAGTCAGGTGTAAGGTGCTTCGACCACAGCAAGCACTCCGACTGATGGAGACTTGAGGATGGTGGCCTTGCAACTAAACCTGGTAACCTGGGTTTCATGAGGGGAAGTGAGATAGCGATCCCCAGTGTAGCCAGTCTGAACACCCGTGGACAGCAACAGTTGCCGCAATAAGACACCAACGGCTACCGGTACGCCGTGACGGCCGCACGATCTCTCCATGCTTTTTAGGACACCGAAGCGAGCTGGCACCGGTAAAGATAACGTGTACATACAACGCGTGTAGTGGGTCCTTAAGGGCAGACGTGGGTCACGGTCAGGAATGGAAGTTGGTTGCAGTCACGATACGGTCAGCGCTTCAGGACGACCCGGGTAAATGTTATGCGAAATGAAGCAGGAAACAAGGGATCGATATTACTGCTCAAGTATGGTCCTACTGACCCACGATCTCAATAATTGCAAATGGGTCAAGAAGTCAAGGATCATCTACACATCGCTATCTGCCCTTGGTGGCATCGGTGACCAGTTAGGTGTGATGTCATTAGCGTAGTGCCGTCGGGAACTTACAATCCGCTCCAGGGAAGCATAGCGAAAACCTAACTGAGTAGAAAAGTCCTGTAGCTCGAGGAATAGCATGAATTTGATCTGCAGGTTTAAGAGCAGCGTGGCGAGGCTCGCCAAGCAACGACGGGACAGTCTCGCGAGCACCTTGCGAGGGTAGCAATCATACACACGCAGATGTAGCGTCGAAGTGCATATGCGGTGAGGTAGCCCCTCGAAGGGCGCGTGAACATTCTCTTTGAAACAGTGCCGAGGGTGGTTGTCACTTTCAAGCATCGGGCGGCGTAGAACGACCGCATCCATGCTGTGATATCCCGGACATCAGGAGTGCGTCAGGCCAATCTCGCTAATGCTCACCCTCGGAGCATTTGTTCATGTCGGTGACTTCAGCTGAAATAGAAGTCTGCAACATTGGAGCATGTTTCCGAACGATGTCTACGACAAATCAGAGACTCGACCTATGCCCAGGTGGACATCACGCCCCAGCGTTTCGCTTAGTTCACGTTCCATAAGTGTGCTCAGCTCTTCTCCGTCCCTGGAATATCGCCAATCATCTGTATCTCTGACATAATCGTACCGTTTCGGACCGCTGTTCAGGATCATGGAGAGTAGGGAGATCGCATTACCCGCGCCATGTTCATTTTTTGCGTAAGTAACCAACAGCCGATTTTCAACAGAGCGCGTTGCAGCATAGAGGCGAGTGGGACGTATGACATCAACATGCGAAATTGAGCAAGATGTTGTTCAAACTCGGAACTGACCCACTCACCTGATTGGCGAAGAGAGCCATATTTGCTTGTTAGGAGGCTGCTTGTTGACCACGTACGTTCCGTATGGTCCGAGCTTGAGCGTCAGCACTCCACTCTGGAAGCACATCAATAGCATCGCGCGTGGTTGCATTCTGCGCTCGTTCGGTGCAGGAACATTCACTTTGAACTCACATGGTAATCCACTTCCGCGTCATTATTGCCGAGTTCATCAAGCAGGTCCTCTAGTCGTTCGAGCAGCGTGGTCATGGTGGCGTCTGAAAGGGCATGATACTCTTCCATGTGAAGCCCGCTTTGAGACTTCGTGAGCACCCGCATCAGGGCGGGAATCTAAGTAAAAGCTTCTTACTTGTTACTCGTTTGTGGTGCAGGGGTGGTGTATGCTCGTCTGTACGGCCCGGACCCCCAACGGCATGCCCCTCCCCCGGAAGAGAAAGCCAGCGAGGAGAGCCTCATTGACGGCACGATTTTCGTGCTGTGCACATAGGTAGCTCCAATCCTCGACGTACGTTGACGAAGTGTTCGTAGAAGCATTTCAAAGGCACAGAACGGGTGAGGTGAAGGATATGCGTGTACGTACGATTGCGCAAACACCTCCTTACAACACGCAATAGCCGATGGAAAACACAACATGCATATTTGACTACAGAAGGAAAACAATCGGCGATAGCAACAATTGCAAGCGTGGTAATGCGATACTAAGGGCAATTCTTATTGTGGCTACCAGTGCCCGTCATGGAACATACGGTCTGCGGCTCCGGAAGAAATCACGTCTGTTAATGAGTGGAGCATACTGCGAAAATCTCGCTCAACCGCCGTTTAAACTCGATCGCACGGGTCAAGGTTTTGGCCCACCTTCCTTAGCGACCCAATCCAACCACGACCCTTCGTAATTGAAGAGGCTTTGTGCGTGTTAACAAGGAAACAAGTAAAAAAATGACGATCGACCCACTTCTGGTATCCATGTCTCCTTGCGATATCACATGCAGACGCACTTCTTTTCCCGCTCCTGCAGTAAAATACAATTTCCTGAGTGGCCTCTGGTTTATCGAAGCCGTGCTTCTCACGGAAATCTTGCGGTTTGAGATTCAGTGAAGTCGCAAGTGTTGATAGAGGAAGGTTGACCGATGAAGGAATTGATCCTCGAATGACTTCGTCAGGTTCACGCACGTCGATAAGATACGCATCCTACACATAAAAGTTACAACTGATGGACGGGCGACCAATGGAAAAAACAAACGTTGCTTGGTTGTAAGGTCTTCGGTTTAACCTGCTCATAGTTAAGAATAGGGCTTTGCCAATCCCTCTGTAGCGAGTCATGAAGCTTGCGCGCAGCTCTCAAGGCCTCGGGATCTGCGGACTTGGAGGACTCGTATCGTGCAAACGCTTGCGAGGAAGGTCGAAGAACGCGTGTAGACACGTGCGCAGGCCGCAATGAAGTGCGAGGAATGCTAACTAGCACTGCTCGCAACATCTTTCGTAGACGAATCAAAGAAAATCGACGTTGCCAACTGCAAGTCGGGGCAAGCCGCCGTCACACATTTAACTGCTGGCAGCAAGGACTTCCTGCCAGCAAAGCTTTGCTGACGCGATCAGTTGCAACGTCGTCGTTTGCTGGACAACGTGATCGTGAGAACATGTTGGCTAATGATCACGCTGTTTCTGCCATTGGCTGAAAATTGCCTCACAGCATAATAATTGCCGCAGTCCTCATTCCCACTTTTTGTTATCGTTTTCTACAAAGCAACGTCCTCCACCAAACCGTTGGCCGTCATCCACGCACGCTCGAACTCTACGCAATGGTCGGACACAAAATCTCGCCAACCCGCATTTCAACTTCAAGTTTCCCCCGGAAAACATCTGGTGGCACATCGTGGGACAGGTGGGAGCGTAGTTCTCAACAAACCTGTCGTGTGATGTGCCACCACTGGCATGTACTTGCATGCCCCAAACACTTATGTGGACATCGGTGCACCTTGGTTTGTTTGACCCTGGCAGTTTCTCTTTGATTTCTGCGATATCAAGTCACAATTGTCGTACGAGCGTTCCAAACGGACCCGTCGTGTGATTCTACATCGAATTCAAACGCTTGGGCTACCTCTAACACGCCAAAGGCAAGTAGTTGTTTTCTTGCCATAGTTGCGAGTTCCCTTTTGCTGCAACTGGTACGTGCTCCTTCATTTGGTAGCGGTCGTGTGCGACATCTTGTGTGAAACCACCAAACATGGCTCGGTAATAGCCGAGTCAATATATACAGTTTGAAGTTGTCCAGGCACCTTCGACAGTGACACTGATAATGGATATGACGATGGACTCCTGGTTGCACTTCGGCAAAGGGGATTACTTGCTCTTCGAAACGTGGACACCTTCATCTAATGGTGCCATTGCTGGCGCAAGTATAGCTATCTTTGCGTTCGGTATTCTCGATCGCTCTCTCGCGGCGTTGCGTCGCTCTCGTGAGGATCACTGGAGAACAAGGTGGGTGTTCCCAGATCATGGCTTACATCTCATCAATGACGCTTACTAGAACGCTTGCCCTGTTGTCAAAGCTGCCCACACGAACCCTGTCATCTTCTACTGGCCATACAAAATCTGAAGGTGCTGGGGAATCCGTAGAGGAAGTTCCTGCGTCCGACTCGTCGCCTGACGTGAAGACTGTCTCCCGTCCTACCCCGAGGTCCATTCCGCCCTTCATCCCATCGCATGATATCCCTCGTGGGATTATTCATGCCATTCAGACGGCGTTCTCTTACATCTTGATGTTAATTGTCATGTGAGCCTAACACAGCCCAAGTCACCATGTCAAACTGACTTCTGTCAGGACTTTCAATGCAGCGTACATTATCCCGGTCATCTTGGGGTTGGGTGTGGGAGAGGTTCTGTTTGGACGTATCGCGCAAGGGGCAAACACCCACATGATGCATTAGGTTTATTTGATGATGCCCTCTCCCACAGTTATACTGTCAAATACTATATCCCCAGTCTCGGTACAATGCAATGAGCGTTCTCAAGCAGGACAGGTGAAACCTGGGCTACTTCGACACGGCAGGTCGATATCCTGAATCGGACTGCTCGTACCACGAGATGAATCCACTGAAGACCTGGGGCATCCCAGACTTGCTGGTCAGGCGGCCGTCATCAAGACTTGCATGACAGATGTCAACCAAACAAGAGCAACGTCGGCCCGAAAAAATTTTTCACATCCTAGTAGCGTAGCAGTTAAATAGAACCGTTTTCCTGCCGGGCTTGAACGGACACCGTAGCCAGTAACCATCATGCAGCTAACGACTGTCCTTCCTCTGGTACTTGCCGCCGTAGCAAACGCTCACTTCCAACTTCAATATCCTGTCCCTAGAGGACCATTTGTAGAGGACCAAGAGCCTACGTTCTGTGGTAAGCATCCCATGATTCCTCTTGGATGCATGATACAGACTACGGTCACATGCAGATGGCTACAATAATGCTGTGTCCAATCGGACGGTGTTCCCTCTCGCGAATGGGTTGATTAACCTCAACAGCGAGCATCCGCAGTGGGCTGGTATGATCTCTAGTTCAGTCGACGGCAGCAACTGCGTTTCTAATTAGATCGGTCTGCCTCGTGTAGTCGGTGTCATTGTATCCACGGACCAGGACCCTACGTCCTTCTCCGATTTTAATTCTTCGTCGGGATACCAAATGGTTGTCCCGTATTTCGAAACCAGCGGGGAAGGGCAATACTGCTTCCCGATTGATCTAGCAGGGGCAGGCATCTCAGGAATTCAAGACGGTGCCAATGTGACCATCCAGGTTGTCTACGATGGTGGTGACGGCACCCTCTATCAGGCACGTTTCACAATTTCTTCTTATCGTTCTGTCATGTTCACGATCCTCCTGTTTGATGTGGCGTATCAAAACAGTGCGCAGACTTGACTCTGTCTGCCAACGTAACGGTCCCGACCAACGCGACCACCACTTGCACGAATGCCACCGTACTTGCGACCGGAACTGCTGCCGCTGCCGCTGCCAGCGTAACGGCGAGTAGTGGTGTCAGGAAAGATGGCGCGGCTGTCTCTGGGATTGTTGCCACCCTGTTGATGGCTTTGGGGGTTTCGTTCTTCTGAACTCCGAAATGTTTTACGATGATGACGGGGAACGTGATCACTGAAAGCCATGGATGAATGAAAGTAACTACGCAAAAGTAACAACCTAAGTGTAACTGCATACTCCGTCCTTGTTAGGAGGGGCCGAGACCTGACAGATGTCTCCGCGAATGAAACGGAACCCTGTGGAAGGTGGGAGATAGAACGGACTAGGCTTTCAGCAATTGTCATTGCGCTATTAGCCGCTGTTCCGCGACTGCGGTGAAGAGCACGAGGAAGCCTCGCGGCCCGCAAAATAACGCCCACGAAACGACCCATTTCATTTCGTGTATGTGGACGAGAAAGCTCAGCTTCGCTTACGCATGAAATGAGGTGTTCTTAAAGGGTTTTTCGGGTTTTGAAGGCGCTTCACGAACGTCCGATTGCCTGATTATGATGGTGAGCGGCACGCGTGTACCACCTGGCCCCGTGATGCACTTCAAGAAATGGACAGGAACAGATGGCAAAGGCACACGTTTGTGGCACTGCGACCGATCATCGGTCTAAAGATGAACCATACTGATCTTATTTTGTGTCGACCCTGTGGTGATGGCAGGTGTACTTCAGAGCCGTAAATATTCCAAACGTGATTTGAGACCAGAACAATGCTGTTGGTCATGCCAGTTTATATTTGATTGTACATATGCACGAAAGATTGGCAGCAAGTTTGCCGAGTGCGCCCATCGTTCAGGATAGTTGTACGCACAGGTCTCCAGTGGGGATTCCAAGCGAGGATGGGAATCCGTATTACGGATTAGTCGCCATGCTATATGATCAGCACCGATGGAGATAGGGCTCAGCGTTCCCCTTCACACCCTTTGATTAGTATCGCACCACCCAAGCTACCTTTTTGTACCTTGAGTTCCTCACTATCTCGTTTTTGTTTTTGCTATGGTTGCTATTCTTTTTCCTTGCGTTTTCACGGGCTAATGGGATATTGACATATGTTTGTACCTGAGCTACTTCCTAGTGTAGTTAGTTTTCCAATTCCAAAAGGCGGCCCGGCAGGGAACCGGCAATTGTTCAGGACTGGCCACAAACTGGTTTATGACTGGTTCTGACTAGAATCCCGTTTGCTGATTCGAACACCAGAATTTCATCAGTTCTTCTGGTTATGAAAGCCATTATGGGACCCAGTTGACCCAGTGCCCACACATGAAGAACCTCCTCAAGCAGCACTATTGTTGCGGAAATATACAAAGGGTCTTGATGATCCTTGCACTCGCGGAATCAGCGTTTGGGCAGATTGACACGCACAAAAAGACTTGCAAAAGCAAAAAAAGAGATCTACTCGGACTCATCCTAAAGTATTACTACTATACCAAGTACGAATTTCAGTGTTTTTTGACCTATTTTCCCAGTCTCCAGGATACCCGATACCCCTCCGCTCCAGCGGAGGGCTATCGATTATGAGGGAGTTGAGTACGCAGCTACACCGACCATGCCCTGAGGTCCGTTTACCTCGGTAAAACTTGCTGATGCGCACCTGTAAGGTCGGGTCCAAGTCGGATGTCGGCACTACAGCGCGTCGTCCTAACAGAAACAAACACGTCCCGCTGACTTCATCGCCAGTAGCGACGGATAGCCAGCTAATTTGCAAAGACTGCCCCTCAGCTGCACATGTTCACTGAAGGTGGTCTGAATAGATGTTGGCAAGTCAGGGTTCCTGGTTGCAACTTACATATCACTAGAATCGACGACAGCTGACTCAATTATGTGTAGTGAGCTATTCTAGTTTTTATAAGCGGTGACGCGTTTCACCGTGTCCTTCTTGTCAGTTACTTACCGATAACGGACATGCCAGTGGGACGCGTGTCTGTGTCTGTTATCGGCAACTGGCAGTGAATCGAGTCACACGGGGACTTCTTAGGGCAAGGGTTCCTACTGATACTGAATCTGTGTTGATCGAGGTATCAAACAATCGTAATCGTTGTTTGCAATGTCTGGGTGAGTACTCGAGTATCACCCAAGCATCTTGATGGATGTCTTCCCGGGCTGAGCGCGGGTTGCTGTCATCACTGCGGAAGGCGGTCTAACTCGTGATGTCATCTTATCTGAATCAGCCGAACATGATGGTGTCCTGCCACTGCACCGAATGGCATAGAGGCTTACGTCTCATCTGATACCGCCTGCGACTCACAGTGGCGGTGCCGAGGAGGCTCCCGACGGAGCATCCTTAAGTAAATGCGAGAGACCAGCAAAGACCTCTGTTCCATCCTTTCACCGGACCGCGCTGGATTCGAGTTTTAAGGGTTTCCCCCGCCATGAAGTGGTTTAAGCGGCGACGTCGCGAGGATCCTTGGGAGGTCGTCGGATGCAAAACCGTGGAACCTGTCATCATGGTCGATTCCGAGGACGACGATGGTACCCATTCTTCCTGCTCCCGGCTGCAAAAACACTAATCTTACGATCATAGATGTAATATACGTGCAAGAAGGGGACACGTGTGGGAGATACATCTTTGAATTCACGAGGCAGGCTCCCAGCGGGATGCACTGTAGCAGTGCGGTACAATTTGCGAGGCAGCAACTTCTACAGCAGGTTGCCACTAAGGGTTATAACGTCTTGCTGGAAGAAGGGTAGGCATTTCTCCGCTTATACCGGAACGGGACATGAATCACGCCAGAATCTGAGATTTGCCTCCAGGTGGTCATTGACCCTTTTGCGGCGAGGAAAGTGTCATCGTATACAGGTTGACTATACAGGGAGACCCGGCTGTTTATCAGGGAAATTACCTCCACTCCGTTCACCTCCTTTCATGGCCCTTTTAGAAGGGCAACACATTTTCTCGTAACTTATCGATCGTGTGCGCATCCGGCAACCACTACTCATTCTTGTATCTGTACGTTCTGTATTTATCTCCACTTGTCCATATCACTCCTGTAGACATATGCGTACTGTTTTTCAAATAACAAGGTCCGTTAGGGACGCCCACGACTGCGAGCCAGCTCGTTGGGCACGTTTACATCACATGCATCTTATCCGAGGAAGCAGCTATGATCGTGAGCAAGGTGATATTACTTCAAGCATTTCTATTAAATGATGCCTCGTGTAAGGGTCCTGGTTAGCAAACGGTGAAAGGCTTCACGTCCCTCCTTTCAGCAAACCGGGATGATGGGACCATGAATGCCGGACTCCACTGCAGCATATAAAGCAGGCCGCGACACGGACACCAAGGATACCACAAGCTTCTCCGGCTTTCGTCCACTGGATGTACTTGAAGCTTTCTCTCCCTCACGACATGTTTGACTACTACCTCCAAGTCTTCTCGAGCTTTTGTAATAATCAGTTCGCCCTCTGTCGCAAGCTCCGCGACGTCGGAGGAGTGGAAGACGATGACAGTAGTATCAAGAGTTCGTCAGGACCAGCACGGACACATGCTGTACTCGCCGACAGCAAACCCGTCAAGGTCGGCCCCCGTGTGATACACACAGAGCATTTCATCTGCAAAGGAGGCGTCGACTCAGGGAGGCTCCTTGACCTCTCTCGGAAAAAGCTTTACATGACTGCTAAGGCAATGGGCGGTAACGTCCTGCTTGACGAACAGTGAAGCTTTTTCTTGATCGCCTCCCTATGTAACTGCTCACACGAGGGTTTATAGGTGGGATTGCAGGATTCGTCATCCTAAACTTCAAAAACACGAATTTAAGGTTACGGTAGGTAAATTCCCTTGTAAATGCGGGTCATGACAGTAATATAGCACTTTACTGCAGATTCATTACTCCGCCACAGTGGCACGATCATTCTCCCCTGACGGACAGCGGCCGGTGGGCATTGAAGCCGCCAAAGGCATCAAAGGCCTGATGACCGTTTTGGACCGCCACGCAGAGTTGTGGTGTTAAGGCGGATCATGCAGATGTTCCTTTTCTTTTCTTTTCTTCTTGGGTTCTGAGGGTTTTACTGTTGTATTTTATGACTTAGGGATAACCGGCTCGCAACGCACTGTAAAAATAGGGCACGCAGAAAGCTTGCAATGTTGTACTACTTACGACCTACGATACCAACTCACTAGTTTTGCTCCGGCTACATAAGCTAGAGCTACCTCTATACAATCGGCTTCAGGCTGAAGTTTCTATCCGACTCTCCCTTCGGGTTGCATAGCCGGTCCATGACTGCACCGCCAAAGTGTTCATCAATGCACCAGTCATTTGGAAATAGAACCAATACACCCACTTCGTCGTATAGGGAAACGCTTGGAGCTCCCAACATTTTCAAACCCAGCCACAAGATACCAGCGGTCATTCCGCTTCCACAGGAGGTTGTTATCCTCCGGCTGCCGGTAAGAACTAGTTCCGCTTGTTCGGCCCCTATAGCATCAACGAGAGCTTGTCGCAATCCCGATGTGGGAAGGAATGTAGTATACTGAGTGGATGTGTTGGGGATAGTGTGAGTCCTGAGGAATGCATTGAATGGGAGCGAGAACGAATGCGGTATGTGTCCTGAAGATAAGCCGGGTCGTGGCTCGGGATCAGTCCCTATGAAGCTACATGGTATCGATGACGAGGTGTGAATACAACGTGATGTGGAGCGACGGTTAGCAGAAGGCGCACCGGCCACGCGCACGTGCATCCACCAGTAGCTCAGCTGAGGGGTCCAAAGTTGGATCCAGCATCGAGTTCGTCACAACTTGCTCGTAGGCTATCGCCGGCCCTGAGGATTAATAGGATTGGTAGATACGGGAAATAAAGGTCTCTCACAACGGACGACGGTCTTATCGAGGATAGGAGTGGGGTAGGTGGACTTCTTCTCGTTTACTGGTGGTGCATTCTCCGTCTCAAAGCCCTCAGTCTCCCAACGCGGTAGACCGCCGTCCAGGATGCTGGACTTGCCGTGTCCAAACGCCCTGAACATGAAGAGGGCACGAGGTGACGAAAAGATGCCATGAGTATCGTATCTAGGGAAGAATGGGGGTGATTTTAAAAATTCCTGTTCATTCTTCGGAAGATGCCAGTACAACAGACATTACCACATGTGAGTTAGGTTCAATGCCGAACCCCTCTGGCACGGGGAACTGCGTGTCAGTGAAAGGATGCGAGATGGTAGCCTACTTCACTAACCGCACGCGGCAGCAAAGACGCTTTCGGTAGGCATCATGTGTTTGAGGCCGAGCTCATGTGGACTGGCCACTTGGTCTAAATCCAAGAATTGCGCGCCAGGAATCCGCTTTCTCTTAAACTCTTCGCGTGGGTTCCGTGGAGAATTTGGCATGAACCGGCTGGCGTCCAAGACCGATACCCCACCAGAGGAAAGAGACTCCTGCAACTGCGACGGCGACACCAGATATGGGGTCGTCGCCACGGTGGACATCGCAGGCGACCAAGACCGTCTGGAGGAGGTCCTGATTGCAACGTTCCGCATGCCAATCCGACTTACTACGAACAACATGATAGTCATTCGAGGAGTCTGATGGAATTAATTATTATAATATTGTTTATCCATAGCGGAAATCACAATTTTGCATAAGCCCCGATTTGGCGCTGGTCCGTCAAGCCTCTGTGCTCTTGAAACGAACTTGCGTGGAGAAGCTTCAAGTGGACGACAGGACAGGACAGGACAGGACAAGCCAGGTCATGCCATCTGATCAGAGCACCTGGTTGATTGCTGTTCCCCATGATGGTGATGCAGAAGGCTTGTTGCCCGAAATTACGACCAAACTCTCTCAATTGTCACGATCATCCTCGAGCGCCGTGGCAGAACTGGGGATACCCTGTTTCAAGGTCTGTAACCTTGTTGGCCGGCTACATGCGTGCACACGCGCGCATTCACATTTACTAATGCCGTGCTGGTTGTAGACAGGAACGCTAGACACCCTCATTGCACTGTCAGAGGAGCTCCCAAAGCAGGACGCCTTCTTCACTTCCGTCGTTGCCAAAACCGTCGAGGCTCTGCGAAACCTCCTCAATAATGACCCTGCGAAGCTCGCGCAGCACATCGTGGTTGACGAGAGAAGCGTTGATGACTATCTACTGAGAGGTTGGAGGTGGAACGAGGGGAGATACAACATACAACGGAGTCTCCGTGAAACCGTCGATCTTCTAAACAAGGTTTGTCTTGCCATCGCCTTCCGTAGCAACGGACATCACAATGACCACGCCATCCAGGAAATGGCTTCTATTGACAACACGATGAAATCCAGACTAAACAACTACAACCTTGTCAAAGGCTCCCTTGTGCAGATGCAACGAAAGAAGACGTGTGTCGTACGTCCCTTATGGTCGTGGAGCCGGTCGTTGAGTTTTCCTCCGCAGGGGAAACTTGTCTGTACGGTCTCTTGTGGATGTTGTGTCAAGGGAACATGTTGTCCAGGATTCCGAATACCTTGAGACGTGTTTCGTGGCGGTACCAAAGTCAGCTACTTCTTTTTGCCACTGCCCCCCACTTCCTTGCTCACTTTTTTCGATCCCCAGTGTTCTGAAGAAGGAGTGGAATTCGAAGTATGAACGGCTAACAAGCATGATCGTACCCCGTTCGTCGATGTGAGTCACGGGTTGTTCCGTCAACGTGACTACAAACCTTGACCAAGTTACCGCATGTGAAGGCTCATCGCCTCCGATGAGGAATATAGCTTATTTAGCGTCGTCCTGTTCAAGAGGGTACACGACGAGTACGTCCAGAAATGTCGAGAAAACAAGTGCGTTGTTCTGTAATTTGACCGGCAATGTCCACCGTCGTTGAGCCGCCGTGGCTAGGTTCATCGTACGCGATTTTGTTTATTCGGAAGAAAGTATAGCCAAGGAACGCGAGGACTTGTCTGTAGCTGACGCAACAGAGAAAGAACTTTGGGTATCATTTTTACCTCTTTAGGGGGGGGCGTTCTCTTTTGACTTTATATCCAATCTTTTCCAACCTTAGACAGAGCTTCTCCGAGTATCTCGAACGAACTTCTCGGAGTCCTTCCAGATTTTGGTGCACCTCAAGGTTCTACGACTCTTTGTAGAGAGCGTCCTTCGGTACGGTCTACCAGCTGACTACATGGGTCTAGCTATCAAGGTAGATGTTTCATTTTTTGCTACTACCGGAGCTGCCCGGTGCTAACTGCTACGTATCAGCCCGACACCAGATACGTCAAGAAAGCATTCAACATCCTTACGAGTCAATTAAGTTACCTTGCACCCCGCTCCGGGCGCTCTAGCAAGAAGCATAAGGGAGGTAATGAGGAGTTCGTCGGAGAATACCAGGCGTTGCTGGAGCAAGAATTTTATGACTTCGTACTGTATGAGGTACCCTGGATCATTTATTGATTGCAGAACTTTTCGCACGGTCGATGAAACGCAGCCAGGTTTCACCCACTAGTCGGTTACATTTATCCGGCACTAACTGAGGAGATATGGTAAACCTTTACATACCATATCTAGCGGTTTTCCAGCTGCTTCAGTACACTTTGATTACGTCCGCTGGCGTCACTGCATTCAGTCAGATCGGATGGATAGTGCTTTTCATTAGTGGAAGGATAACAATATGACCAGCCCACTATGGTAGAAATATCAATTCGATGTAATGTACAGAAAGGGTGGAACCGAGATGACAGACATGAGATTGATAGAGATAAAAGGAGAAAAAAAGAAAAAGATTGGGCGCTGTGGTTAGATTGTGGAAGGGAATGTAAGACCGGCAATGAGATAAAAAGAATTGAGAGATAGACCCCGTGGAAAGTGTAGCGCTACTAGTGACTGATCGTTACTGGAAACTGGGGATGGAGTGACAAGTGAAGACAGCATTTGTGGGTGACAAGCTGGGAAGGGGAAGTGGTTGGAGTTGACGGTAACGCAACAGTGACATGAAACTGCAGTATTGATGATGGTTGCAAGCGAGAGTGGGTGATGGCGCGGAGCACAGATCGTTCGTAGTGTAAACCCCCGGATAAATAGGAATCCTATGTTTGGATGATAACAGATGCGATGACAAGACAATGAGACGAGAAGGCAAGCTACGGGTGACCCTCCATAGAGGGTATGTACACATGTGCAAGCAGTCGTTCCCTCTATAGATTTTAGTTGCAGCTTCTTTTTCGTCGCTTATGGAAAGGCGTCGGTTCACAGGCCAAGGTTGGAAATTACCCGCGAAACCTCGTCCGTTACGTCCTCAGAATCTCTCACTCGTGCATTCCGTTGCGCCGATGAGCCAATGACAGACCGCGGCCCATACACGCTAGGGAATGACGGAGCGGTAGCCGACGTTGGGCTAGAATTGCCACCTGTTCCACCCGTAGACGTAGTCGGCGACTCGGGTGCCGGAAGACGTGCAGAGGAGTCGGTCAATCGCGACAGTGAGTAGGTGAGGTCAAGAGATTGCGCGCGATTCTGGAGGGATCGCGGCTTCGACATCTGTTCCCTGATCTTTGACTCCAACAACGAATCAGAACCACGCTTCAGGGCGTCCTCAGTGTTGCGGGAACGTGCTGCGATGCCCGATCCCTGCAGATACGCGTGGAATCGCAGCAAGAAAGAATCACGTTAGGAGAGCTGCTGCGGTGGATTGAACGAATACTACTCACGATCGGCGGTAGCGGCGTCCAATAATCGAGCCCAGCAGATCCTGGAGGACCGTACGCAGATTGTGAATCTTCACGTTCATCAAGATCGTAGATGTAGGGTGGTGCGTTAAACAACGCCTTGACGTCGGGTGACGAATTTGCAAGCCTAAGCCTCCGATCGCCAAGGATCTCGGATCGCGACAGCTCGACGGACTCTGTTATGCGTGTTGTCAGAGATCAAATGTGTGGACGACGACAAAAGGTTCCGACTCACCGTGCCGCCTAGCTGTCAGTACTTTACTGTCAAAGTGTGGAAATGCTTCCGCGAAAGAGTCGCCTCTCTTATGTGTATGTGCCGTTGCAGACGGGTAGACGTGCACATTGTGATTCAACAAAAACTGTTCAAGCAACTCCCGTGCTGCGAGGAGGAAATCGGTATTGGAGCGTTGACAACGGAATTTGAAGCTACAATCCCCTGGTGTTGGCTGGGCTTGCGACGACGACTGACCGTGATCGGCGGAACTGCTTGACCCGTTTGTGTGCGCGGAAGCGGTGGGTTTGATACTGGGCATAATTGAAACTTGGAAGTCCCGTTTGATGCGTTCGATGAACGCGCTGAACTCTGCTGATGCGCAGACTCTGGGGAGATCGGGGCTCGGAGGGACGGCCATGTCCGCCTCGAACGGCACGTGTTCCTGCGCAAAGATAGTTGAGAGAGTACACCGCCATCCAAAACTTGCAACTTACCAGTAGCATCGCCGCGGCAATCTGAACCTGATTTTCCGGTCCAAAGATGGTTACCAAGTCGGAAGCTGTTTCCTTGTCGGGGAACCGCACTTTCGAGTTTGTCTTGGCCTCGATATCGTGAATAAAGATGCCTTTCTCCCCTAGAAGGGTGCGATGATATCGCCTTGGGATAGAGAGGGTCTCGTTGACGTAGTCCTTGTCCTGTACGGGACTCTGAGCAAATAGTGTCGTACGCCTAACAAGTATACGCACCTTTGGATTGACAATCTCCATCACCGACTGCTTTAGGTTATCTAAATTGATCGCATTCTTGGACGGTGTCCGTGCGACGACATTGTCCTCATTATCATTGTATCCGCCCAAAGCCGCAAACTCCTCCGCATTCGAGAACTTGACATACACGCCGTATTTCTTCATAATCCGTTGGATATTCCGCCCGCCGATGCCGATTATACGCTTGTGGTAGGCTTCGGGGACGTGAAAAGAAATCTCCGCGGGTAGTTCTTCCTGGAGCAGCGTCAGTCCCTGGATCACAGACGCGTCCGAGCCGGAAAGGTCTATCAAGAAATTATGTTCGTTGAACGTCTCAAATTTGATCTTGACCCCGGTGCTTTGCATGATTTTGTTAATTTTTCCATTTTTCTTACCCGAGATGAACTCGCGATGTTCATTGGCGAGCTCAACCTGGAAACGAATCTCGTGGTGGAACGGCTAAAAGAACGCGTCAGGACGTGCGGTATCAATAAGAGTCTGTACGCTTACTTTGACGATATCCAGATCGAGGATGGTGCTCACAGCTGCCCTTACCTCGTACTCCAGCCCATGGATCTCGAAGCAATTGCTCTTAAACACAACTTCCGCACCCGTGGTGAGGGAGATTTGCTTTAACAAGGTCGCAACTTGTGCTGGATTCAGCGACGATGGCGGAAGGAGCACGTTGAATTGCATGGGCAAGAGCCAAAATGATCCAACATATTGCTGGCAGGCCTGTTAAGACGAGAAGCATCAGAGAAAAGGGTACAAAAGATCGCGTCAGGTCACTCACGAGCTGCATGATACTACGGATCGTCCGCTGCACATTAACGAGATGGTCGCCATATACTGTTATGAGACTCGTGCTACTCCCGATGGGTGGAAATTGGATGAACGTTGCATTGTCTGACATGATGGACTTGAGGTCGTCTGCGCGGTCGAGTACCATCCAGTCGAGTTTGCGAGGAAGAATGACGGTCTCGCGAGACTGAATAGCTTTGCTCTGAAGAGTATGCGTGTTAGTGTATGTATGCGCGTGAGACGAGACGCGGGCGCACCTTCTGGACGGAGAGTTGGAATAGCATGTCCTTGGCTCTCTGCACCCCAAAGAACTCGCCAGTTATCCAGACGACGTTGGGACTATAAGCTTGAGCCTGGGCCGGGCCTGCCTGTACACCTGTGACGTGTTGCTGACTGGGAGTCTGCGGAGCTGTGGAGGGCGTGATGATATCGGGGCCAACGAGACCTTGTAGCGGTGATGGAAAGTAGATGTTGGTTGCGGTGTCTTCCTGTATTTTCTGGAGGACGCTGCGTTTGCGGCCTGCAGTGATTGCATGAAGTTTGCGGTCAATTTCGCAAGGCTCGGCATGGAGGCCACTCTGGGGGGAGGTGGGTGAGCACTGGAAAGGGGGTGAGGGGAGAGACTGACCAGTTCATCGAGCATAACGAGGAGGCGAACACGGGCCAGCTCGACCGCGTCGCTCGAACCGGTGATGACAAGCTCGCACACGCGTTCTGTCTCGAGACCGCTCCAACCTGCGGAACTGGATACGCCATCTGGAGGGGTGCGTGAGGAGAGGGAAAGGGGTGAGTTCACGACGGCGATGTGGGCATAAGTGAGAGAGGCGATTTCATCTAGCCGACGACGGACGTCTTGCTTGAGAACAGGTTTTGTGGAGGGCGGGTCGAGAATATCGGCGCGGGGGACCTTGATGGCGGTGCGATGCTGAGGGAAGGAGAGGGGTAAGGAGAGAAGGATGTGGAGGAGGGAGTGCACGGACCTGTACTGGGCTATCCTTGAGCAGCATTCCTCGTGCCTGCATAACTTGGGGATACGCCCCAGATATGTGGAAATTCCAGCTTCTGCCGCCGTCAGCGAGGAGCCAGGACACTTGGATGTTGAAGAGGGAGGTTGCGAGTTTTGTGAGTTTTTCTACGGTTTCGTTGTCAGCCTGGTTGGCGACTGGGTGGGAGAGAGGAAGTTGATGTTGGAGGGGGAAGTGTTCAGAGTTGTTTCTCGGATGAGGGTCGAACGAGACGTGTTGCCTGGACCTGCGTGGGTGGGTGAAAGAGACGGAGTAGACGTCCATCGTGGACGGGTATGCCAACGCAAGACTGGTGTGGGTATGTCGATTGCTTGTCGTGCTCGCCGTGCTCGCCGCCGCCGCCGTCGTCGTCGTCGATGTCGATGTCGATGTCGATGTCAAGTCAGTCACTTGTCAGTCGGTCACGCTGACTTTTAAAAAAATGCATGACAAAGTCGACGCCTCCTCTCTTTCCCTTGTGATTCTCGATTCAACTAAGTAAAGTACCCAAGAATTCTAAACACTCGTCATCTTAACGCGGGTAGCCCACGCGGTCCGCGCCATGGCCCGCACCGGACGTACACTTCCCTGTGCTTCCTCCCCCTGTCCGCCTGCTGCTGCCCACGCCACCCCGCCTGTGCTTTCTCCTCCTTCAGCTGTCTCATCAGACCCAGGAAATCTTCCACCGCCTCGCCCGCTGTCTGTATGTGCATTATCAGTCGCGACCCGTTCAGGTAGATTGGCTTTTGCAGCTGTGCAGCCCGCTCGACCACCTCCCAGTACTCCACTCCGATCGTACTCGGGTCGTAGAATAGCTGGCCAGGATCACACCGTCAGTGCACACGCCACTCTGTCATCCAACCACACTTGCCATGCATGTCTCTGCAGGGCTCAGGATGCCCACTCCAATCTCTTCCAGTCCCTCCTGCATGCGCTTTGCCAGAGCGTGCACCCGAGGGAGCAGCGGAAAGTGGTGCGTCAGTGCATATGCAGCTGACGCTGCAAGGTATCCCGTCTGTCGCATGCCTCCCCCGAAGACCTTGCGGAACCACTTCGCCTTCGTTATGAACTCTTTCGACCCCACCAGGCACGACCCGATGGGTGCGCCTGCAGCCGGTAACTCAGTTCATGACCACTTACTTGCCCATTGTGTCACCACTCACCAAGGCCCTTCGAGAAACACAGGCTGACGGAATCGAACGGCTCGCACAGCTCGTTCATCGAGAGACCCGTCGCCACCGCGACATGCCAGAGGCGCGCACCGTCGAGGTGCATAATGATCCCCCTATCTCGCGCATGCTTCGATATTGCTACGACGTCCTCTTGCGGAATCACTGTCCCGTTTAGCGTACTCTCCAAGGAGATGATGCGCGTAGGTGCACTGTAAATTTGTTATTATGACGCAGCCAATTTGACATGCCACCATCCTTACATATGGACATCAGCTCCACTGACAATTCGAGGCTCAATGTCCTCCCACGTAAGGTGATGTCCTGAAACAGAGATATATCACGGCACCATTCTATTCATACTGCAATGACTTACCATTTTCCGGGAGTACGGGTATGACGTTCGCTCCCGAATGAAAAGCGATGCCGCCACCCTCCATACTACAGGTCGTCAATCCCAATATTCGAGACTCTTTACTATCTTTGCCTACCGATATACATGCGCCCGCGCATCACACAAAACAGAATAGGGGGGCTGCTGTAAATGGGTTCGGAGTGCTACTTGATTGGACATCGTCCCAGTTGGCATAAAAAGTCCGGCTTCCTTCCCGGTCAGTTTGGCAACATGTGATTCGAGTGCCGCCGTCGATGGCTCGAAGAACACATCGTCTCCAAGCGTGGCGCGTACGGCGTATTCATTCATTTCCTTCGTCGGTGCTGTCACCACCGTATTAAGATAATCAAAACGGTCTGACTCGACTGGAGATGGGCCATACCTGTGATCGTGTCCGCTGCATCGCGTGTATCCATTTTAGCTTCAACTCCTCGCCAAGCGTATCACTCACAAATGAAGGTCCTTGAGATTTCCGCTCTCCTAACGTCATTGTCTGCGTCCTGAGTTCTAGAATGGACATCACATCTGACGTCTTCAGCCAATTCGGTAAATCTGCTCTCCGTCACAGACAGCATCATGGGTTCTCTGGCACGTCATTGTCATCGTGCGGCCGCTTTATATCTGGACACTCGTCAGGCGAGTAGAGATAAGGCTGAGTCAGGAGTCAGCTCCCGCGAGTACTTGTCTTCTCCCGAGTGCTACTTCTCAACAATTACATCACCAGTAGCAATACATTTCTAAAATTGCGCTGCCGGATAACCCCTTTCCGCATCTGCGCCGCTCGGGCCAGGTAGGTCGGTGAGACCATATTTCCTCATTTCCTTCAAGCTTTCCAAAAGAGCCAAGAACTCATCTATAGCCTCGGTGGTCATTTGAATATGTACAACGAGCCGCGGTCCCATGACCACTATTGGCCGTGGGAGGGCCGCAGCACTATCTTGGACCTCCTGATATCCGATTCCAATAGGCGACGGGTCGTAATACAGCTTTATTGTACAGATGAGTTCTTTGTTTGGTTAGGAGTTGGATCTTCAGCTTACCATGCAAGTCTCTGCAGGAGAAAGGATACGAACTCCCAGGTTCCTCAATCCTTGCTCCAAGCGTTTCGCCAGGGCGTGCACCCTCGGCAACTGAGGAAAATTATAGGTGAGTGCATATGCTATCGCTGCAGCGATTATTCCAGTCTGTCGCATGCCGCCGCCAAATGCCTTACGAAACCACTTGGCTTTCTGAATGAACGCTTTTGACCCGACGAGGCAGGTGCCCATGGGAGCACCAAGTCCCTTGCTAAAGCATAAACTGACCGAGTCGAACGGCGCGCATAGTACCGACATCGGGGTGTTTGTCGTTGCGGCGACGTGCCACAGTCGCGCACCATCAAGATGCATGAGAATATCGTTTTCATGCGCGAATTGGGAGATATGCACGATGTCGCTCTGAGGAAGAATTAACCCATCCAGGGTGTTCTCGAGGCATATGAGACGCGTTGGGGCACTTTGGCCGCCTAAATAGGGTAATTGCAAGTGAACGAACCTGTGAGCTTACATGTGTATGTCTTCCCCTAGCACTACATGAGGACGGATGTCCTCGAGGGTGAGGTGGTGTCCTTAAGCCTCCCATTACGGTCATACCAGCAAATAGAGGCGTTGTAAC
This sequence comes from Pisolithus thermaeus, assembly GCA_024663475.1. Taxonomy (NCBI): domain Eukaryota; kingdom Fungi; phylum Basidiomycota; class Agaricomycetes; order Boletales; family Pisolithaceae; genus Pisolithus; species Pisolithus thermaeus. Next base: position 275,877 of record JANFAF010000054.1, read on the forward strand.
GTACCGTTGGACGGAACGAGAGGGATGAGGTGTGCACCGGTATGGAGTGCGGCTCCGCCGGATTCGTACCTGTGGACGAAAAGTCAGGTGCACGGCACGACGGGTATCACAGAAAACCAGTTGACTTGTTAATGTGGGATCGCCCGTCACATATAACGGAGAACGGAGGTTGGCGCAGATGAGTTCGAATAGCGAGCTGATTTGACATCGTTCCACTTGCAACGAGGAGAGCAGCTTCCTTTCCGGTCAACTGGGCGATGTGCGTCTCTAGGGCCTGTGTTGACGGGTCGTGGAACACGGCGTCGCCAAGAGATGCCTTCGTGGCATACTCGTACATTTCCTTGGTAGGAACTTGACAAGTCCGTCAGCTTTATCACCGGTACTGCGCGTAGCAGCCAATGAATACATGCCCGTAACCGTATCCGCTACCATGTAGCAACTTAAGATTAGAAGACACACTGATGAGCAGAGATGACTCACTGGCGAAACATCTCGACGCCATCTCTAACTGCCTGGCATTATCCAAGTCGTGCGTGGGCGACACGACGTCTACCTTGACTTGGTTGATTATGGACTCGAAGGTTGAGTCCGCCGACATTCTACAAGGTGAAAGAAGGAAAGGAAGAACGACAGCCGCAGTTACGCGGTTCGCACGCTTGATGACACTACCGTGGATCGTAACGAGGAAAAATCCTATTCAAAGTGTCAAGAAATTTAGATGAAATGACGAAGGTCTGGCTGACTGTCATCGTACCTTGTCTGACAAAGCCCAGTTAATTCCGCGGAAGCCGACGCCTTCTTTTACGAGCCTTCGTTCATTCTGCGAAGCGATATGTGAGGTAACGGCGCACTACTAGACACGCACTAAAATACCGCAGGCGCATCTTATCAGTTGATGATGGTATCCGTATTACATAAGGCGGTCTTCGCGAGCAGCCCACACAGCATGGCCTGTTCTGCACCGTGTCATTCGTAGCGGCCAGTGGATACCCAATGGGAAACGCAAGTGGAATTCCGCTTTGATTTCGACGGGCTCGAGTCTCATGTTCAGATTTCAGGGCGCCAAGGCTGCCCAGAAACGAGAACGCAATGCTGGCAAACAAGTCGACAAAGGGCCCACCAGCCGGCTCAAGGTCAACGAGGCTGCTAAGAGTATCATCTGCCAGACATGCAGACAGACTTTTGTGCGTCCTTCTTTATCTGCGGCTTCCCCTCTGATGGTCTGACTTCACCTTCTGTTATATAGTTGCTGACCACGCGTGCACCTGCGTAAGTCCTTTCAGTCCAGATGCTCATATCTACCCTCTATGCAAAAAGTCGCTAACTGCGTTGTATATGCGTGCGTGCGTGAAAATAGGTTGGAGGAACATGCCACGAATAAGCACTCCAAGTCGCTAGCTGAGTGCTTCCCCAACTACACCGGCAAGTAACCCTGATGACGCGCTGCCCAACATGTTGTATGGATAATTTTCAATGACGTATCTTGCTCTACGAGCGTATGCGGTTGCGCGACTTCTGAAAAGCTATTGTGCCAACAAAATTAGTCGGGTAAGAGTGATAGGACAAGCGAAGTACCTATAAAACATACCATGGTAGGATGTGAGCGCACCACTGCCTTAGGTATCATAGCGAGAAACTCGTAGAACCCGTAGCCTGCGCATTAGCTCCTGCGCTTTGCATTTTCTCGCCAACCCTTTTATTGACTTCGAAAAACTTGGCGACGCATCTATCTATGCAAACGCTCTCTCCCTTGTTGAGGTCGCCCTCGGCGTATCGCGGACTGATGCACTTGCTGTGACAGGAACTGGGGGACAGTGATTGAGTTGGCAATACAACGCTGTACACACACGACTCACGAGACAATTCGGTTGAACACGTCAGACACCATGTCAATTCTGGAAAAGACACGGTTAAGCCAACGAAGTGGACTAAAATCAAATGTCGCACTCATTGATGGCCATTTCAATGCGCTCTTGGTTGACGGCTCCAGAAGGAGTCGGTGCTCCGCGTCCGAATAGCGACATCTTTGAGGTCGACAGTGGGTAAGTATGCGCCTGGAAAAGTTGGAGCCTTCAAAGTCCCGACACAAGTTAAATAACCTGTGCGTCTTTCCGGAGCCACGTGACCATGGACGACACGTCCCAGTAAGGCAGGCAAGACAAGAAAAAATCCAAGTCGACTCTGGTCAAAAAAAGTGATGTCCATTGTGGAGGACAGGCATCGAAAATGAACGATAACCCAACGCCCATTGCTTTGCACCGATGCAGATTTGTGGACTATTCACCGTCGCCAATCACTGCATTGGCGTTTCCCCCATTACCACTCCCCACTTTGAGAGCCAAGAAAGCAGGAAAGGAACGTGAACGCGATCGTGTGCAGGAGTACGGAACACTAGTAGTGGGACATGCCAATGGGAATATCGATCTTCTAGAGTGGACGGGGGAAGATGATGAACTACAGGCACGACAAGCTTGGCAACTACGGAAGGTGGGCTCACTCCCTTTGCCTTGACTTTCAGGCTCTTAGGCTCACCCCCGGTGACAGACACTGCCGGGGCCGAACCCTTCAAAAGTAGACACCTTGGCACTCGCCATCCGATTCCCAGACATCTTTCCGTCCAGCAAAGTTCCCTCCCTTTCCGACCTTCGCTTGTTCTCCTGCGGTGGTGGAAGTGAACTCCTAGAGTGGGATATCGCTAGGAGCTGCGTGAGGGTATGTCGTCCATTTGTCTCGTCGCTTTGTGTCCACATTCTTACTTGCCGAGCAATACAGCGAACTGCGCCCTCGCAAGGGGGTTCGATATGGAGCATGGCAGTCAATCCCGGGTCTACGACACTTGCATTGGGCTGCGAAGATGGCACTATCCGTCTACTTTCACTTGTAGCGGATACGCTTGAACATCTCCGTCGCTTTGATCGCGTTAAGGGTCGACTCCTGTGTATTGCATGGGGTCCTCCGGTACCACGGCAGTCAAAACCGGCAGCCGCAGAGAAGCTGGATGCTAATGACGCTGAAAGCGATGACGATGACGAAGAAGAGTGGAATGACTCCTGGTTAGTAGCTGGGGGGTCAGACAGTAGTCTGCATAAGTGGGACGTTAGAACTGGGAGACCTGTCGATCGTATGACTACGGACAAAATGAAAGGGGAAAGAACCTTGGTATGGTCAGTGGGTGTGCTAGCGTGAGTCGCACCAAGTTCATATGCGACCGCTTTTCGTTGAAAGGAGACTTGACAGAGACGGCACAATCGTATCCGGGGACTCTCTTGGGACGGTGAAGTTCTGGGACTCAATAACTTGTACTCAGACCCACAGCTTCTCAGCTCATGCGGCCGATGTTTTATGTTTAACGATCGGACCTGAAGGTAGTACGGTCTTCACCTCTGGCGTAGACCAAAAAATTGTACAATTCAACTACGTGTCCGGTGCCTCAGAGGTGTCATCCTCGGGGAAGTGGGTACAGTCGGCCTCTCGACGGGTTCACTCGCACGACGTGCGTTCGCTTGCCATGTGGCCGCCGCACACGCCTACCCCAGCTTCGTACAGACGGAAGCCTTCCCCTGGATCCCCATACATTGCACCAGTCCTGGTTTCTGGCGGTTTGGACATGTCCATTACCATGATCCCCGCTCTCCCCGCTCACGTAACGACGTCCAATGTTGCTGGCCGCGTTATCAATCCCATAGCAAGCAGTGTTGCGACTACCTTTGAGGATTCTTACTATCGCCGCATTCCATATCGTGCCACGATGTGTGTCGCAAGGACGGCACGTCTTGTGTTGTGCATGTATGAGACAGGGTTGAGACTCTGGCGCGTCCTTGATATCCCCGATGCCTCTTTGGTAATCGATGGAATGGACAGTACCACTGATCCAGAAACCAGAGTTGGTTGGGAGAACGTACTGGAAATGGAATTAAATGTTCATACCAACCTGATCTCGAGTGCGCTATCGGACGACGGGCGATGGTTGGTTGCTTCAGATTTATACGAAACGAAGTTATTCAAGTTAACGACAACTGTGAGTGCATTTACGAGTACACCGACGATGTTCCTGAGATTCAAAACGTAAATGTTTAGCCGACTGGAGTCGTGAAGGCGAACCGTATTCGTTCGTTCACGTCTCTGCTTCAAGAGCAACTTGCTGTTGCAGGCTCAAAAGAACCACCCTCGACGGGCGGGAGAAAATTTGTGTTCACGCCTGATTCGACCAAAATGATCATGGCTTCCGCATCCACATCTGTTGTTGTCGTGATCGACCTTGGCTCCAACGAACCAACTATTCTTAGACAGTTTGAACATCACCGAAAAATCAGCTCGCTGAGTGGGAGACGGGTAATTCGGGGGACCAGCAGGGGCCCGAAAACGCACGCGAGTCATCGGGGAGGCGACCATGAGGACACGGATGAGATGACCAACTCGGGAATACCACCATCCATACTTCAGATGGCAGTCAGTCCAGACGGACAATGGCTCGCATCTTCGGATGAATGGTGTCGGACATTTATATATAACCTCGATTCGATCCAGGTAACGTCCATTTCATCGACCTCGAGATTCCTCCGTTAACATGGTTAAATACAGTACCACACTACCATTCCTTCTTTACCTCATCCTCCAAATGCCATGGCGTTTGTTCCCGACAAGCCACAGATTCTGTTTTCTGTTTTACCTAACAACGCAATGCACGTATACGACGTTGAGACCGGGGAGGTCCCCCCATGGGCTCACGACCTCAATTCTCGCATCCCACAACAGATCTTTAGTACACCAGACCCCGTTCTTGGTATAGCTTTCGATCCTGTGGAGTCCCCGCGGCCCATCGTCAATGGCGACGTCACCATGACGGAGAATTCTCGGAAATCTCCCCGTAGTACCTCGGCTCTGCCGCCGACCACCATCTTATGGGGTTCCTCCTGGTTGTGTAAACTAAAGCTCGATTGGCTAGGGCAATACAGCAAGCAACGAAAGCGGCGGAAGTCCGAGGCAGAAAAACAAAACCTTCCTCCCGTATCGGACGTCCGAAACAGCACCAGCGAGTCGCGGAATCTGCGTGTGATCACTCACTACCGAGCCATTCTTGCCATGGGCTTTCTTAAGCCCCATGAGTTGGTACTCGTCGAACAACCATTAGTCAACGTATTGTCGAAACTTCCACCGGCCTTCTTCAAGCCCAAGTACGGCCGCACTTAGTGCAACCCTACGGTTTTGTGCCCTACTGGTTGTTTGGTCCATCGAGTAATCCAAGGTACAATTGTCTCTACATAGTACGCACCCTATACGAAGAGACATTATCCCACTGATTCGTCAACTTAAAAGTTGTTAATTACAACGAGGACAAATGCAAAAGTGGGGAAATACTACTATACATGCCACGCTTGGTGGAAACGAAGTGAAATGGCTTGCCAAGAGCAAAAAAGGGTGTATGTGGGAATAAATGGATCTAGTGGCATCTAAGCGTCCAAACGTCTACTGGGTGCGATGTATTGCGATCTTATGTTCCTGTTTCTTGTCTTCCCTGGAAATTGGTCAGCACAAAACGCATTCAGATTCGGGTAAGAAAAAGACCTACTTGGCATTCAGTAAAGAAAGGTATAACGTCCAGAAAACACCACAAGTAGACTGGAACGGGATCCTGTATGGCAGTGGCATATATCGGAAGTTTACAAGCTGTTTTCTCGGAGGTAAATATGCGATGAAATGTTGCTTCAGAAAGAGACCCATTTACCTGTGCCATAGGCCAGACCTTCCAGTTTGCTAGCAATGCAGTGGTGTACATGTCGCTATATCTCTCGCGTATTTGAACAAGGTCTCGGCCTTCCATTGCACCCATACAGCCGATGAATAATACAAGCTATGATATGGTGTGTCGTGTCATGGAACAGGAAGTCGCAAGCCATAATCACTCACGCCGAAAGGTGCCCTGCCCAAATAGCCGTCAGTATACCATTGGCGCAAGACACAAACTGAAGCTCACATTAACAACTGATCCGCAGCTACGCGCTTAGAGAGAGCGCTAAAATTGACCTTGTGGCTCCTCCGCCTACACAAGGGAAACCTGCGTTCGAGGACGACATTCCACCTGCCAAGCAGAGGGCCTCCAAGAAAGCAGGGTCAGATTTCCTTCACATCAATAGAAAACAGAAAACTGGGTACATACTTATCCCAAATCCGAAACAAAAGAAACGCAAGGTCCGTGCAGTATCCCATCCTGGTCTACGTTGTTGGTCTTCGGATAACTAGAAGATAACATTAACTACAAGATTCAAAAATAAAGCGACGGAAGGTGCGGACCGTATTCTGGGAGACCTGAGCTACAATATCGCCGACTGCATTGAGAATTCCGCCTGTGAGAGCAAGAGTGCCGTTCGGGTGAGTTTCGAAGAATTGCTGATAAGCTCGAGTGATCGTTAGGCTAGTCATGGGGGAGGAAGAGGTCTGAGTAATGTGCAGATACGACAACCGTTATATCATGGCGGTAAAGCTCCAACGGTTTGCTCCAAGAAATGTCAGAGATTTGAGACACGCATTCTCGGCCTTGTGAAGAACTCCAAGGAAAGATACGGTGTCACTGACGTAATACAAATTTGGAACATCCTACAAAAATCAGTACACGTGACCTCATCGCGTTTCCGTGAAAGTCCATGTATTTACGTAGTCGGTCGTATTTTTATTCCACTTCAGCGAGTCCGGACACCAGCATACTCTGCCATGTTCGGCGGGGAAAACACCTATGTACACCAACAACAGAATCTACGGCGGATTCACATCGAATGCAACATGAAAGTGTGGAAGAGAATGGAGAAAGTCAACTTTTGCATAGGGCATAATCTCACATCTGAGAGACTTACACATGACACCGACCGCTCTAGCAGGCTAAGAGACCTAATCGTTTCGGGGTGCGTCGACAATAGGGATCATAGGAGTTTTAGATGGCCGGTGACTTGGTTAATTAACTCGACCGGTGCTGTACAACGTCAGCCATAACGAGTCGACGAGATCTAGATCTGCAACGTACCCGGGCCAATGCCAAGGACAGTCCGCGACCCCGCTGCAATCTGCGTACGGCCACTGTAGATTGATAAACTTAAGTCCGAGTATCATTTTTGAATTGGGCGACTCACGCGTCTAAGATGGAGCGGGCACAGAGGTTGAGGCTCTTCGCAATCGCTTCGAGCTCCAGTAGTTCATCCTCTGACGAAGCTCTCAGAGCGATTTTTGCTTGCCTGTTGTAGTTGATGAGTCATCAGGTTAGAAGCGATTTCAAGTAAGATTTACCCCGTTCGTTCCCAATGCTGGACAAGCTGTGTGTATATCAAACGTTCAGCGAGATCTACTACACAAGTATTCGGTAGCTTATTTGACCTTTGGATTTGTTTTCATAAGAGCCTTGTAACATGCCAGAGTCGCGTGACTGGAGGTGTCAATAGCACCACCGAGCCGGGCAGGATGCGAGAATCACTACCCACCCACACCTATGGGAAATGAGTGTTTATACTACTACGTACGGAGGCGAGGACGTACTGCGCCGCGATCTTTCCCGTTGTCATCTTCAGGTCTGTTCGCACCACAAGCACCTGGCATTGGCATTCAGCTCCACATGTAGGCAGAGTCAGTTTCAGGATTCACAAGTTTGCACTGTTGCAGTATTTGTGGTTTGATGGCAGCCAAGTCGCCATCTGCCAAATCCTCTTCTTCTTCCTCTTCCTCCTCCTCTTTCTGATCGCCTTCGGGATGACATTGTGCGACTGGACCAGAAGGCGTTGTGGTGAAACTGGAACGAGAGCCTATCAAGTATCCGAGTCCCACAGACACCCCAACCACGATGAGATAAGACAGTGCTGAAATGGTCCGTGCTGAAAATAGTTCTGCATGGGTAATAGCAAAAGGACTTCAGCCGTCGAACACACTCACCAGGCGAAGACATGGGTAGCTTTGAGTCGGAGTTTGCCGAACGTCCCTTGTCCCTTGCTTGTACATACCGCAAAGATTCCTCAGCACTTCACAAGCAGATGACAACGGAAAATTCTGCCGCGCCGCCCGCAGATCGGCAAGATGCAGCAAAACGCGAGCCATTCTCCTCGCTAGACCTTTCGCAGCCGACAAGTCGAGCTCTTGAAGAGATGGGATTCGAGACGATGACGCCTGTGCAAGCTAAAGCGATTCCGCCCTTACTTGCGGGAAAAGATGTTCTAGGTGCTGCACGCACAGGTTCGGGAAAAACACTCGCATTTCTGGTTCCCGCCGTCGAGCTGCTGCATCGGATGAAATTCAAGCCTAGGAATGGTGTGTTCGTACATCGTGCCATGAAAAGCGAGTATATGTAACTGTGGGTGCTGCAGGGACAGGCATTATCATCATCTCGCCCACACGAGAGCTAGCACTACAGATATTCGGGGTTGCAAAAGACCTGATGGCGCATCATTCACAAACTTTCGGTATCGTTATTGGTGGTGCGAACCGGAGAGCCGAGGCGGAGAAGCTCCAGAAAGGCGTGAACCTCCTTGTTGCAACTCCTGGTCGCCTTCTCGACCACTTAGAGGTGCGTATCTCTGCATGAAACCTGAAGTCGCCATATTCATTCTAGCAGAATACCAAAGGCTTCGTGTTCCGCAATTTGAAAGCTCTTGTGATAGATGAAGCGGACCGAATATTGGAAATCGGTTTCGAGGAGGAGATGAAAAAAATCATTGCCATTCTTCCAAATGGTAGTGTCTTCCAGTATATTAATGGTCTACATCCCGTTGAATCTTGTTTTAGAGGGACGGCAGTCTATGCTATTTTCTGCTACACAGACAACAAAAGTGCAGGATCTGGCCCGTATATCGCTTCGCCCTGGACCCCTCCATGTTGATGTAGATAAGGAGGAGTCGACAAGCACTGTCTCCACCCTTTCACAAGGTTACGTTGTATGCCCGTCGGAGCGCCGTTTCCTACTGCTATTCACTTTCCTAAGGAAGAACCTCAAAAAGAAAATTATCGTATTTTTCTCCAGCTGTAATTCCGTCAAGTATCATGGAGAGCTGCTTAATTATATTGACGTTCCGGTACTGGATCTACACGTATGTCAGACAGACCCACTACTTCCCTGCACTTTGCTCACATGAAACTATGACAGGGCAAACAAAAACAACAAAAACGCACGAACACATTCTTCGAGTTTGTTAATGCAGAGTCTGGTATCCTACTATGCACGAATGTCGCTGCGCGTGGACTGGATATACCACGGGTAGACTGGATTATCCAGTACGATCCGCCGGATGACCCTAGGGACTACATTCACCGAGTCGGTCGAACGGCACGTGCTGGGAAGGTTGGCAAAAGTCTACTGTTCTTACTCGAGAGCGAACTTGGTTTCTTGCGATATCTTCAGCAAGCCAAAGTGCCTCTGAACGAATATACGTTCCCAACGGAGCGTATAGCGAATGTACAGAGCCAGGTGAATATATTTTCTGTATGGTTTTGGGCAAGATTTGACTTGGTACTTCGCGCAGTTAGAGAAACTTCTCCAGAAGAACTACTTTTTACACCAGTCTGCACGCGATGGATTCCGATCATATCTTCAAGCTTATGCGTCATATTCATTAAAGAAAATCTACGATATCAACAAACTTGACCTCGCCAAAGTTGGAAAATCATTCGGCTTCGCGGTGCCTCCACGGGTGAATTTGAACATCGGTGGTGGAAAAGCAAGTTCAGGAACGAAAAGAAAGCGCGGAGCAGTGGATGAAGACGATGAGGAATGGGAGGATATGCCAATAGGTGGAGGTGCAGAAAGTGAAACGGAAATGGACGTCGTGGAGCATGGCGGGTCGCGAAGTAGCTCACGCCGGCAAGGCAAGGAAAGACGAATAGAGACGCTGGGGAAGAGGACGGTTGACAAGGAAGTGTATCGGAAAGGGAAGGCAATGAATAAGGCTAAGGGCTCGGGTCAACAATGGAGTCGGTGACTAGTTTATTTGAGTACTTATGTTGTGTATACCTCCTGGATCCCTCATGTCCGCGTCATCATGTTGAGTGACATGAGTTGCTCACGTGTTCGCCTGCCCTAAACCAAACAGGAAGCATACGTCGTTCACGTTGGTCCACTTCGCAGTCAAAATTTCTACAGTTGCTTGTCTTCTTCTTGCTCGCTGCTTTCCAGATAATGGCGACGACACAGGTACTTCTCCGATGAAATCTTTCATGGAACTGGCTCGTATTGACTGAGTCCCTCCGCCCTTATCTCAAACCACTATAGCACTATTTGTGGGCAGGCGGCCACTTCTTGCTCCTCGTCTCAGCTCTACGATACCTCCTTGCGTACGTTACGTTCAAGACTGTGTCTTCCTGGTGGTACAGGGGTGAGCCATTGCATTCCTTTTGGTTTCTTTGCAATGTCGTTTAACGATGTGCAGCAAGCTTCTTGGGCGCACTTCTCAGTTATGCGATCGTGTGCTAGTGAGTATGCCGTTTTGCGTGGAAGCAGGGCGACCCATAACCTGTATGGCGTGCTTTTATCGCATGGTGCAGTAAATCGCTCGGTGTGAGTGTCGCACCTTCATCGCGTGTTGTATTTTCTCACTCGGATCCCTCAGTCACCTCAACCTACCGGAGCATATGTCAAGAAGGCACTAATGGATGAGGTTCGATAAATTTGCTTTGTAGCTGTGGAAGACGCAGAGTTTCTGATATCTTGCCAAACAGAACGTCCAGTACTTGTTCCTTGCGTTCTTCTGGTGGAGTTCCAAACCAGTTCCACGTATGTTGTTGTTTTTCGTTCATCGTATGTTCCGTACTTACATGTAATCAGTCGCATTGGTTCCATTTTTCATCTTCTCGCTGTTCCACGCCTTGACGTTTACCCGTACGACTTTGATGCCTCGCTTCCTTCCTCCGGGCCCCCCCGCAAGCGCAGGTGGGCCGCCTCAACCCCATCCTCTGGCCAAACGACTACAGTCGTGGGTAAAGGGTGCGTGCTCACGTGTATGTGGACGTGCATGTCAATCTCAGTGTGCACGACCTCTTCAGCCAATTACGACAAAGCAATGCGCATCGTTGCCTACGCCGAGCTTGTAATCCTTGGCCGCGTTCTGCTCGGTGCTCTTTTCTTCAGGAATTCGTTTGTGGCGCCGCTGGTGTTCATACACTTTTTGCGGCAACGCTACTATCAGTCTGCATTCACGCGTGATGCGATTGCCGTAACCGATGCTCGCATCACTGACTTCGTACATCGCGCAGGCAATCCTATGATTGCCGACGTATGGCAAAAGGCGAGGGAGTTGTTTGCACGATGGGGAGCTGGTCCGATCCAGGCTGCAGGTGCTGCAAGGAGAGATTAGTTTTCACACAGTCCAGGGGCGGGTCGAGATATTGTAGAATTGCGCTGCGCGGCTAGCCGGTTATTAATGACGCTCGTCGGTTGAAACGCGTGCGTTGCAACGACACTGCACTCTACTCGTTTACCAAGCTCAGTTTTTCGTGATACGCTTTGCGCAGTAACTGTATCGATTTGTCGTACTATGCTTAACATATGAGTGATAGATTATTCTTGCTCCGCTTTTACGAGGCCACACCCGGGCTCCAATGACGCATTTGTGATGACACTGTTCTGCAAAGGGGTATAAACTGCCAGCTCCGTTCTGCCAAGGTTGAACGGAAAGCTTCATTATGGCAGCCTCCTTGATATCGCCGCTGACAACCTTTGGACACTCACTCACTTGCATTGGCGCCTCTCTGGCTCACTCGGCCGTACTGGTGGCCAGTGCAATACTTAACTTTCTGATCACGTTGGTCGAATCTGTGATCCAACTCGGGAGGAGTGTCGGTACTTTGTTGGTGGGACTGACCCAGAGCATATTGGGATTTGTAGTCGGTAAGGGAATTCGTTATTGCTGCTTCCGTGTCCGTCTGACATGAGCCCCTGAACTGTCTTGATAGCAAACTTTGCTGCCATCGCTATCATCGGCGGTGTCTATTACGTCTACATGCAAAGGAGACAAAGGGGAGTTACAGTCTCAGATACTGTGAAGAAGGTGCGCTGAATAGGGGATGGGAGTCCTTGAGAACATGAATATGAGGAGTGTTTATGCTGGGAAATTACTGTGATCATGTATTCTTGTGAAGAGACGATGAGATATTTCCCCTGCCTTTCCACTGCAAAGGTTACGGTTTTCTTTTGAGGATGCACGAAACGTGTCAAGTACAAGCCTCGACCAAGCCATGGGTAGTGCTGATCGTCGATTGCTTTGAGGCGCCACTGTCATCAAATAAGTACAAATAGGGTGCTCCCTGTTCTCCCGAGCTTGACTGCCGACGGAAGACTGCTCGAGAGTTTGGACCAGACCTGCGTTGGCGACCCTGCGAATATCGCGTCGGGACTGAATATTCCATTCTGACTTCGGATGTCTCGCATCCCCGTTCCATCTCATTCTTCATCTGCCCACAAAACACTCGACCGCTCCTCTTCTCCAGTTCCTCCCCAACCCGCTAGACACCCTTCTACAATGTCTGCATCAAACCTCTCTGCTTTGTCGGACACGCGAAAGAAGCAATCGAAACGTGACGAGGTGAGTTCCTCTCGAGTTTCTTCGTTCTATGGTCAGCAATAGTAAGAGTGCAGTCCCGCACGTCCATATATCATCCGGAACACCGGAGACGCGTTCATTCCATATGCAGACTCAGATTTGATGCTCCGGACAAGCGACTAACCTTACCCTGTAGGCCATTCGCAAAAAAATTGAATCCGAGCTCGCTCGCAAGCGCACTATCTCGAGCACTCATCTTACGGGTACGCGCAGCAGGCGGACGGCAAAACCAGCCGTTGCAAAGGGAACCGTCGCGGCTCTCAAGCCAAGCCCGGCACTCACTGTCCCGGAGAACATTACTGTCGCCGAAGCCAGTCAACTTTGTGCCGCCAAGCGCACGGATTGTGTCCTCGTTGTCGACGATGAAGAGGGACTCAGCGGAATATTTACAGCCAAAGACTTGGCATACCGAGTGCGTCGTCCATTTCCCGCCTTTCAAAGCTAACATGGTGCAGGTTACAGCGGACGGGCTGGACCCTCACCATACACCCGTCAGTCATATAATGACACGCGGTCCCATGGTCACTCGTGATACGACAAGCGCGACTGAGGCTCTTCAACTCATGGTACAACGACACTTCCGGCACTTAGTATTTTGTTTCCCGTCTTTCTCCTCCGCCATTACTTATTTATTTGCGAATTCAGCCCGTGTGTAATGAAGAAGGCAACGTCGTCGGTTTGTTGGATATTACCAAAGTATTTCACGAAGCTTTGGATAAGGTCGAACGCAGTTCATCTGCGTCGGAGAAGCTGTATAATGCTCTTGCTGGCGTACAGTCCGAGCTTGGTCCAGGAGTGACATCCAACCCTCAGGCTGCAGCCATGCTTGCATACGTCGATGCTTTGCGTGAAAAGACTGCCCTACCAGATCTGTCCACGGTCATGGACTCTCGTACCCAGCCAGCTGTTGTCTCGCCAAAGACTACGGTTCGCGACGTTGCAAAGCTGATGAAAGAACGCCGTGTAACTGCGGTCTGCGTTATGGAGAATACTCCGGCCCCCGACAGTGTGCATCCCAAGATTGTGGGCATCTTCACGAGCAAGGATGTTGTTCTTCGGGTTATAGCGGCGGGATTGGATGCGAATATTTGTAGTGTTATCCGGGTGATGACTCCACACCCGGACACTGCTCCTCCAACCATGAGCGTACACGATGCGCTCAAGAAGATGCATAGTGAGTCTAACGAATCAGAGGAACGGATCACCAGTTTGATAACTCGTTCGTAGACGGTCACTATCTTAACCTTCCAGTCGTTGAGGCAGACGGCCGATTGGTAGCCATAGTTGATGTCCTCAAACTCACTTATGCCACGTTGGAGCAGGTTTGTGCTGAATTTTGTTGGCCGTGGCTATCATTCTCATGCAGCACAGATGAATGCCATGACTACAGACGCGCCCGGAGATACAGAAGGTGGACCGATGTGGGGTCGTTTCTTCGATTCCATCGGTGGACACGAGGACACGGAGTCCATGTTGTCTGGCTCGCACCATCACACGGACGCTCACTCTCTTTCCACGCGTAACGTCTCTTTTCTTCAACAATCCCCCAACTCTGAGGTTCACCCCAACGACTCTGCTTCTGTTGTTGACGACGACCAGGAATCTGCCCTGGAAGGATACCCGAGGAAAAAGAGTAACCGTGACATCCCTGCTATAACTGGCATTGCGTCGAGCGTCCCCGTCGATGATGGCACATATGTATTCAAGTTCCGCACTCCAAGTGGGCGTACGCACCGCTTCCAGGCTCGTCATGACAGCGTGGAGACGCTTCGAGAGATCGTATGCGGGAAACTCTCCACAGACCCTTTCTTCACCGAGTTTAGCGGGAATCCGGAGGATAAGCCGGATCCTACTGATTTTACTTTGTCGTATACGGATGCGGATGGCGACATGGTACTGATCACGTCCGACTCCGATATTGCGGATGCTGTCAAGATTGCAAGAACGGGAGGTTCGGATCGCGTTGTCCTGGTCATCGAGGGCGGTAAACACTGGACTGATGCTGGAGCGGATAAGAGTGAAGATAAGGCCAAGGCAGTCGCAGAAGCTGCCCAGGAACAATTGAAGGCGCTCGACAGAGCGGAGTCGACTCCTGAACCTGCACCTGCACCCATTCCCCCACCACCGCCGAAGGCGGTCTTGCCACTGGACCAGGAACTCGTAATGGGCATTCCTAAGGATCTCCTACTCCCTGCAAGCATAGGTGCATTGGCAGTGGTCATTCTTGGCGTGTTTACCATCTCGCGGCTAACGCGCGATTAACGAGAGTTGTGAGGAAGTGGGGGTCTGGCAGTGTCATACCATCTTCCATTTATCCGCGGAGATCTCTTTATTTCCATGTTACCTGCTTCATTTACATTCTACTACATACAAGGTGTCATTGCCGGCTTACCCATCGTCTTCCACTCGTTTGTGTATACGACGTACCCTTCATGTGATATCTAACGACCTCACACATGTCTGATACTGTCCTGTTTACTTCCAAGATTTCGATAGAAAACCCATCGCCGTCGGATTGCCAACTTGATAGTGCCAGTCTGCTTTATCTTCGGGTGACGACACCTCCGGAGTCACGTGCCACGGGCGGAAGAGACCCACAAGAGCACTTTACCTTGTGCATTAAGACCGTTATATCAGACTTGCAGAAGAGATGTCGAAGTCGGAAAGGGAGGATGTCATCTCACACTTGGTATGTGTGGGTAATTGCCGCATTCTGGATTCTCACTACCTCTCAGGCAGATAGAATATTCTCCGCTATGCTGGACGAACTAACCATGGATGCCGCTCTCCGGGGGCACCGTGAAATAGCTCGGAACAGGTCTGTTTGTCGAGGATGTCATACCCAGTGAGACCCTTCTTAAATCAGTTGTTTTGAGTTGCCGACTCATTTGTCTGGTGCAGCTGTGGCATGGGTGCGACTCTTATTTGATCGATATAATTCACTGGAATTCACAAAATGTGATCCTGTCTCTATGAAGCCCACGCGCGTAATGGCCATCAACAACCTCAGAGGGCCTCAAATGATGATCCACCGGTATTCGATGGAAAGACCGTATCTAGTACCGGTACCAGTACGCCTACGGGTTCGAAAGAGGGGATTGTACTGTTTGAATGCCCGGTGTGCAAGCGTCAGGTATGTTTATCAAATGATTTTCTCGGCGTATTCAATAGAGACACGGTTATTTTTTCAGATTGCTTCGAATCGATATGCACCTCATCTCAGTGGTTGCATGGGTATAGGGACTGGGTCCCGACGTGGAGCAGCACGCGGCACTCTCAAGACAAAGTAAGAGAGTTTGGAAGGACGAAAAAAAGTTAATTTGTTCTTCACGTCTCACTGATTACAGACTGCCGATTGAGACCATCCGTTCGGACTCTCCCCTGCAAGGTTCAGAGAATGGTAACTTCTCTGACGACAACTCAGGCGGGAAGGTAAAAGGGAAGTCAAAAGGTAAAAACACCGGTAAATTCTTATATTGTCATCTCAGGGATCATATTCTCATTTCCGCGAAGATGATGACGAGTTCAATCTCAAGCGCAAACAGGTAAGCCAGACGTTTGTTTCAAGAATTCAAACCTTGTAGAATTGACCACTGTGGGTATTTTTCGTAGCCGGTATCGCCACAAACGTCACCCGCGAAGAAACCGAAGAAACAAAAGACAGCAGGTAAGTCGCCATTATCTCCATAATGCACGTATCGCATAATTGCCCTCCCTGAAGGTTCGGTAGCATCGCGTCTCAAGGATAGTACAGTTACGGGGAGTCAGGTTTGCCGTACTCCTTGCATCGTATTTTCCCAGCCTCGTAACGCGCGCCATCACAGTCGAAAATTCCTTCCAAGTTGCGGTCTTCGTCTACAGCGTCATTTTTGGACCGAGATCGATCAGCAACGCCTGCTTCTCAGTCTTCTTCGGGGACGCCTATCGCAACCTCTGTTTCGTCGGTAATATCAGGACAAAGTCCTGCGGGGACAGGACCACCTAAGCGTGGCCGTCCGAAGGGCAGTAAGACTGGCATGGGTCGTGGAGCGGCTGTAATAGCTACACAGGTAAAGCGACCGAGTCCTCCGCGGCCACCACCGCCTCCGCAGCCCGATTACCTCATAGGTGTGTTTTCCCCAACATGCCACATTGTGTGTCTGCTGCGGTGTTGCTGATTCCACTATGCAGACGTGGAAGGGGACGAGACCGGTTCATCGACAGACACAGACTGAGGTCCGCTTTATTATTCCACGCTTCTGATCCGCCGATAGTCCGTAGTCTGTTCCAAGCCTCTTGTACGATATCCTGTCGTGTACCATTGTTGAGCTAAACCCAGGTCGTATGTAGACTTTTTGTAATTTACACAAGCGGAGTCTAGACGGTGGCATGCTTGGCATGCTACATAAGGCAGTCTTTTCCCGCCACTGTCGGCGGGTGTGAAGGTGTCCGCGATCAGTAAAAGCCAGCGCTGTGCAACGACTCTCGACGGCCAACGGGGTCTGACAACAGTTCAGAGCCATCATCCGCGCACTCCTTTGTTTTCTTGCTACACCCGCTCGCTCGCAGGACGACCACAATCATTTTTCAACTCCCTTCGTTGACGCTCTTCCATTTCCAGCCATGGCTCACCGACTCACGAACCATGGGGACCGCTCAACAGACTACCTCTCCACACTCCATGCCAACTCGTCGAGCCCAGACGAGTTCAAGTCATCATACGACGACCTCATAGACCAATATGCTGAACCTTACTCGAGAATATCAGGTTACCAAACCTTCAGAGTTCAAACTGAACCTGCAAGCGACATCGACTCAAGAGGGCCATCGCATTCCTTAGACCAGAAAACTCCATACACTGTGGACAAAGAGGAATACATCGAGGACGACCTCCCCTACTCCTCTCCACAAGCCTACCCTCCAAGGCAGAAGCAAGAAAAGATCGTGGACAACCGGAGCTTTTTCTCAAAAGTAGGTAGCATGTTCTGTCGTGTTCATCAGCTGGCCTCATGATACGATAGATTCTTCCGGATTCCTGGGCGTGTCGGCTCTTCGTTATCACCGTCATCATCGAAACCACTATAGACCTTGCTATTGAAGGCGACATACTCGTCCGACTGCAAGACGAAGGCAATGCCGCCAGTGAAAGTGCCAAGAAAATGCCCGTGTACCTTACCATCTTTGCGCTTGCTCAGTAGGTTTTAGTTCCCACTCGTGCGTGGGCGAACTTCTCATAGTTCCCAGCGTTTTCCAGCTCGTTCTTGCCTTGGATGCAGTGTATGCCCGAAATACACTGCAGTTTATCTGTCTCATGTAAGGGTTATTCGGTGGTTCCTTCACAACAGCCTTTCAACGTTCTCTGTAGCTTGTTCAACCTCCTTTTCCTGATCTACGCCATCATCCAAATAGGGGAAATACAGAACCTGGCGACGACTTCCGATGGGCCCATTCACATACCGGTGCACGTGCTCACGGACATTATTCCCGGCGTAATATCAGGTGCAGAACTGGCGTACATCGCCCTCGGCTGGAAAATCTACAAAGAATTTGGTTGGAAAGTGTACAAATTTCTTGGTGCCGACCGACGCATCAAGAAGATGTACGCCAGTTACCAGATATTCCAATGCCTGGTTAAATTCGATCTCTTCTTCTGGATTGGATTCACCGTGCAGTTTCTCTGGCTAGTACTGCAAAAGAGCGACTGGGAATACTACGTCACCTTAGCTGCTCTACCGCTATCTGTCATTCTTCTTATCGAGGGTCATCTCGCAGCCCGCTACGAGAACAAGTGGATGATGGCAACTTTCATGTCAGGGTGTATCGGAGCTTTAGTGTACTTCATTTACAAGGTGAGTCCTCGCACGGGTGCCGAGTTGTCACGCAAGCTGATACTCTATTAGCTTTACAAGGTTTTGAAATATCGCAACACAGACTATGCTGCCGTATGGCACTCGCTAACCACCTTCTGTGAGTACTTGTTGAACCTGGCAAGTTTTTGTTCGTGACCGCCATTCCTGTTGCAGCCGCAATAGCCATCTTTTTGCTTTTGATAACGATCGTTTTCACAATCATCGTGATGCGAAACTTTGGCAGAGGCTTGAAGGACTCGAGTAAGCAGAACTGTGAACTATGGCGCATCCGCCGTTGCTTACCCGTGCTATCCACCACAGTTGCGAAAAATGCAAACCACGCGCGCACCGGCTCTCAGCCTTTCCACCGTGGGCCGATGAGCATGAACCCCAATCGGATGAGCATTGAATGAAGGCATTTTGTTCGCTAATTAATGGACTCGTGTACTTTTTAGGCGTTACTGCCATCTTGTTGACTCATTATGGCGATCCGCCCTCTTTCCCTTGACCAGCATCTATAAGTACACTCTTTCGGCATCCTCTGCGCACATATCTCCACGATACATACATATATACCGTCCCACGTCGACGCTCTTCGGCTTCTGGCCTCTTCCCTTTTGTTTCTTGATTTATAGGTATTAGTATCATATATCCCTACGCTTGATGCGTTTTCTGTTCTCGTATTTGTGAAGTTCATGCCAGACTTGGAAAAAGACTAGGTGTGTATGAGTGTACTCAAAATGGCCTTTGAGCTGAGTTCCCTGCACCACTGCTCTTCACAAGGCGCCGGTTTTACTACTGTTTATATACATACGTGGCGTTCATTGTATAGCATCTGAGCGGCTCTCCACTTTTGTCCCTCTCTTCCTCTCCCTACTCTTGCGGTACGACAGCATGTCCCAACGGTGAGATCGTCTCGTGCCAGCCCATACGAGTCTAACGTCGACTCATACCCAGTAGACTGCGTCCACCAAGCACTCTGCGCGACCGCTCTGCGTTACTCGGCGTCACACCTCCACCCTCCGGGCGTTCGTCCCCTTTCGATCAGTCGTCGTACGAGCCTTTGGGACATCGCTATGTGGATGATTTGGAGAACCAGAACGACGAGGCACTAGAAGGCTTATCTGCCAAGGTCAGGCTTCTCAAGGATGTGGGTTATGACTTCGTTGGGGTGGCTGGTACTTTCGGGTTCGTCTCTTATGTTAATTTCTGCAGATCACCATTGGCATTGGAAACGAGGTCCGAGAATCTACGATTCAACTCAGCCAGATGGTAACGTTTCCGAACGTCGTAGTCCGTGCTTTACTTATCCTGTCGTTCCCAGAACGATGCGTTTACGGAAACAGGCGGCATCCTCGCAGGGACATTCCGCAGAATGAACAACATGGCAGAGCGACAAGGTTGTCGTTGGCTGTGGTACATCGTTTTCCTTATACTCGTCTTTTGGTTCTTTATCATTGTATGGTGGTTCCGAAGATGATGTTCACCTTTCCGTTATTCTGCGGCGAACAAAAGTGGACTTGACGCCAGTCTTACGATATTCCAACACCCCCATCACGCGCGCCGGACAAGTTAACGACCAAGAATCTCCCCCTCCCCATCCAGTATTATTATATTCGTACCTCGTACCGAAGGCATTTAAGCTATTTCCAACCCGTCAATAATGGGAATGATATATAATGAACGATACAAATAACAAGACACGTCTCAACGATTGGCTTCTCCTGAGAATGGTGGAATATTATTGCCAGCTCAGGAACTTCGCATGTGCTATTTCCCATATCATTCGCCGTCGGAGGTAAGCCATGTCGCGCTGAGAAAATTTAAACCCCTGCTCTCCTCGAGATAATGATTCCAAGAACTGGCATGTGAAGACACCACAGTCGTACCCGTTTTCCTGCTGTGGGGTGTCCTGAAAACCAGCTAAGTAAAGAACAACTAACAGAAAGGCGATCCTACCTCGGGGTCATAATCTATCCAATCCGTGAAGTCGAACGGTTTTCCTTTCTTATTTCTGTGCTCGGAGTCAAGGTACTGGCGTAGTTTCTGTTGATTGGAGAGTAAATCTCATGCGCTAGGCAAAGGGTTTGGAGAGACCCACGAGGAACACCAACTTCCGAGTGACGTTCATGCTGTCGTACGACTCTATTCGCTTTTCACGGAAATTGATGGCAGCTCCCGTCCAGTGCATGTTATCGTGGTTAACAGGGATGAGGATCATGTCTTTTTCGAATATATCGAACTTGACAAGCTATCAGAAAAACGTGCATGAACACCTGAATGAAATACCTTTTTAGTCCATTTTGAAAGTCTAGCGCGTTCATAGCCTTCGCTCAGCAATTTGGTCCAGAAGAAACTACTGAAGTAGTGTACATCCAGAATCTTAGTCTTCATGGCACCATTCAGCGCAGGCTTTTGTCTAAATGCCTCGGAACGCGACAAGATCATGGCACCGTAGAAATTGATAATCTCGTCGTTAAGCCATTGGCACGGCCGCAGACGCGAGATGTCTTTGTCACAGACTTGCTCCCGTGCAATCTTGGAAATGACCCCTCTCTTGTGCAGTACGGCATCCACTTCGTCCTCGATTTCAGGGGGCAACACCTTGGGAAGAGGAGGTCGAATGAATCTATCGATAGCTTCGTCCTTTTTACGAGCCTCTTCGCGCAGGCGTTCATGACGGGAAAGTAGGGGTGGCGCGGGAGGACTGTGGAATGATCAACTTACGAACTGCAGAAGAGCGGGCCCTAAGGGACCTACGCGGCAAGAGTCGACTTGGCTTTTTCAAGGGCGCGTTTTAGGAACTCAAAGCTAACGAACCCGTGTCCGTCAATGCGTTCCTGGCAGTGCAAAATCAGACGAGACGCATCGCTGCACAAAAGAATCTCACTTCGCCGTGTGAGCGCCTGCGGGCGCGGACGGGTAATCGCTCCGTTGCGCGCAAGTCTGACCATGATTGAGATGCTGAAAAGTTTGAGACTAATTACGACGAAGGTAGTGGGACCATATACAGAATGGTTACGCACGAGTAATTCCGCGCTTTCTGAGCTTTTCTTCGTATCCGAGCAGGGCTATGAGTAGAAATAAGCAAGTGGCTACAAAATGAAGAGATATTACCTACATTCCAAAGATTCGATATTCGAGGTAAATCCTTGCCAGCTGTGAATTTATTGCACTCAGGAAGACAGAGTTTCAATACCTTGCTGACGTTTAATTTCGTGCAACTCCTGTAGCATCTTTTGTCTATCCTGTTTCCGTGTTTCTCGTACCCGTGTCTCATGCTAAAGCGCATTTAGGCAGTGCTGTTAGGTTAATGGCACGCCTGGTGCAGCTAGACATACCTGACGCTGATAAATATGAGGCTTTATTGGGAGGCGTGCCAACGTGGTCTGAACGTGATGGTTTATTTGACATTCGTGCATTGAGTGTGCAAGCCCGACATCCAGCGGATCGTTCTGAGCCGTTGGGACCGGGACAGATTTGACGGAGGTGAGGCCAGTTGAAGTGGAATAGGGCGCACCATCGGTATCTGACGATATGAAGGACGTGGAATTTGATGGGACGGAGGAATCATTACGGGCTGGAAGCTCTTGCGATTCTGTTGGTGATGAAAGTTGAGGGGGTGAGGAAACTTCTGCGTGTGGAGATTTGGGACGTGTCGGATATAAGGTCTCGCTTGGTTGCTTACTAGAACCTGCGAGAAATCCATCGCTAGGTGGTGACGGAACGAGAGCGAGAGACGTACCAGGTATGAGCTGAATCAGAGTCTCCATTCCCTTGACTGCTGTGTCGCGCATGAGCTCACAGGCGTCCATGAAGAGGTTGCACCAATCGGCCCGCAGGTGCCTTCTGGGGTGTTTCGGTGGCCTATGGGTTGGGAGGAGTGAATCGGGCGCCTTCCTCTTCCGAGGATTCATCACAAGCTACGAAGACGGTCGGCAGCACCAAGCCAGTAAGTTTGGGCCCGAAAGGCAATGCACGATCTGATGACGACTTGGACTGTCAGTGATGACCTGCACAGGCAGAGACAAGCGGGACGAAAACAAAGTAACCGCTTGGAGCCACGTGACAACCACTCTCAGTATTCCGTCGACGGCTCTCTCACCGAAGCCCGCTTGGCTCAGTTGGCTAGAGCGCAGGTCTCATATCGTACGGTATGACGTAATCGGAGATTGCGTAATCCTGAGGTCGCAAGTTCGAGCCTTGCAGCGGGCAATTCTTTTTTGTTGTTTTTGTATCTCGTATTTTCCAAATATTTCCCCCCCGAATACTTTCTGTCGCATGTTTCTTCGATCCATGCTATGAGCACCAGCCCATCCCTCCGCGACCTGTACAGCCCTCCCTCTCATTCTTGGACGTTTGTCCCTCCAAACGCTGCACCCTCAAAGCCGAACCCCCCAAATCCTTCATACCAATGGAGTGCCCGGTCGTCACCATCTCCCATCCTAGGCCTATCGCTGGACGCCGGAACACCACCCGCACACATCACTTTTTTCTTCCGCTCCATCGTAGCGTCAGCCCTGATGCACTATAGCAGTACGGCCCTCGCTATGCCTTTGGAGGTCGGAAAGCTCCTTCTGCAAATACAGTGGGTGCCCAGAGATGCTCTCTCCACGCCCTCAGATACCGAAGAACAGGGGGAAGATGGGGAAGACGTGAGTAACCTGGGCCAGCACCATTCCGCCGCCTGACTTATCGATAGCTGAGCGACACTACAAACGAGGAGGATTCCTACTTCGTAGAACCTGGAGTCAGTCCGACTCACAAGTACCCGGCTCCGAAGCTCGTCGACGATGACGGGTACGTGGTCAGGACTTCTGTCATGGAGGAAGGCACCCGTCCAGAGTATATCATCCCAGTTGGCACCGCTAAGAGTACATGGGCAATGGTCACGCGTCTTGTCAGCTTCCGCGGAGAGGGATGGTTCTCCCCTTGGAAGGGTAATTGATTGACAACGAGTTCTTCATGTGTCGTATCTCATGCTTAGTTCAGGTTTGTTCACGACTTGCATACATGACGTCTTGCTACTCAACATCCAACCATCCGTTGACAATGTCTTGTCTTCATTTTTCCTTTCCTCATCCCATGGATTCTATAGGCCACCCCTGTGGCTCCCGGTTGTTTCGCACATCATCACCAGCTTCGCTCTATCACCGTTAGATCTAGTCCGCACACGTCTCATCGCTCAGTCCTCCATGCCCAGATATAAGAACTACGCAGGTCCCCTTGATGCCCTCTCTCAGATCATCTTCCATGAAGGCGGATTGACAGGGACATATTTCCACCCCCATCTTTTCTTTCCCACCATTCTCGACACCGGACTGCGTGCTTTCACGCATGTCGTCCTGCCCTCCCTCATCGCGCCGCATTTGGGTTTCGGACCTCATGTTGCAGCAGATACACATCCAATAGTGTGGGCGTTCGCCGAAGTGCTTGGCGGATGTTTGGGATTATTGGTTACCTTACCGATAGAAACGGTACGTCGAAGACTGCAAATTCAAACCCGTGGTGCAGCGAAGCCTTTACGAACATGCGTGGAAACCCGACCGGTCCCATATAACGGCGTGGTCGATGCGCTGTGGCACATTTTGACAGAGGAGCGGTCGGACTTACCCATCAAGAGACCGCGGAAACAGAAGAAGGGTGGCCTAGGAGGGTCGGAGGGTGATGACGAGGAAGAAAGTGATAGCTGGCTGAGACACACTGGAATTGGACAACTTTATCGTGGGCTCGGTATGCGCCTTACGGCGAATACCATTGTATTCTTACTGGCTTCCTTCGGGGGTACCGAGGAGGTGGATGGTGGATGGGCCGAATTGTAATGCCCATAGTCTTCTGAATATACGGCATGGTTTCCCCTCTCATTCCTGCATCGACTTCGGCGCCACACCAAACTCATTCTTTCCCTCCTTACGGGATTATCGATCCCAATACAGTACCACAGATTCACTGTCCAAGTTCAGGCCAAGGCATGCTTAGCGGTAGGAGGCAACCTAGTCACAACCTCCCAGCAACGAACGCACCACAGCATCAGCTCGAACGCCAAGTTTCTCAGCTCTTTTGCGTGTTTCTTTCGTGAGGTGTACGGCCATGTGAAGAGTTGGCGCGCGCCCGACCAACAGTACTGGCAGCCATGCCGAGGTGACAGGACACAGTATGGACCAACTCCCACATCGTCATCTCGCACCGTTACTTCTCATCACTCGTGACTAGCAGGTCAAGAGTAGCCGGTCTGAATTGTCTATAATGGCAGACATTAAGTCAGACCGCTTTTCATACTCTGACCGAGTCGAAGTATCTGGCTTCCGTCACGATAATGGATTCCCCAGGACTACTGCGGAAGCAAATCACCTAGAAAAACAAAGGTATCGTGTCCTGCAGTCGGTGTGATGCCTAACGTGAGAGCGCCCGACTGCGTCATGAACAGTCAAACAAGAACAAGAACACCATGTCGCTAAGCTTCACACTCACCTGAATGAGCAACCGTGCATGTCACTACGTTATAGCGTCAGCACGGTAAGACTGTAGTCTATTCGAAGGGGTTAACCGGCCAACCCATCTTTGGAAGATGACGAACAAATTTACTCCAATCAACAGAGCTAAGGTCCGCGTTTTGTAGGATCCAGGTTCGATGGTATGATTCCGGACGAAGAGTACCCACAATATAGATTTAAGTTTTTACGTCCGTGTCGGGGGTATTCAGATACAAGATAACCACGTGTCAATGGGCCTGACTTGAGCACGCCGATCCGTGAACTGTCCTCGAGGTTCCGAGTGCAGTCCAGCAAAAGGAATTTATGTCTGCGCAGACATTACACCAACTCCAGGATCCCCCAAGCACGAGCCTTGCGCATAAGGCAGCCGTCGAGGTTCTCAATGCGAATTTCGCTGATGCAGCCCACCTCGAAGACCTCGAACGCGTGTTGCAAGATACCAGCGCACGTCAAGCTACAACGAAACAACAGGTAGGCACCTTGTCGAGCTATTGTCGTCCGCTACTGACAACGAAGTGGTTAGCTTTTGGAATCCGAGAAGGCTCTAGAGACTTTTATCGCCAAGACTAGGGTTGAAGCCATAACCCAGCTCGACAATGCGCGAGACCTTGCCTCTCAACGGGATGGCATAGAAGATGACCTTGCCTACCTCTCCCATTGTCTCGTATCCTCCCTTAGTCCTACCACCGAGGACAATGTTCCCACCTTACTGGAGGACATAGAAGTCATGCACCGTACCTTGAAGGAACTTCAAAACGTCCGTGCCTATGTCGCGGTTGTCCAGCACGGCCTTGCACTGAGGTAACTGCATTCTTCATTAATAGATGCATAATTATTTATCTGACATCGGACAAAGCGAAGCAGCAGTGTCTCAGTTACGCTCTCGATCCTCTCCTCTCTCTGCCGCTTCAGTTTCCGGGTTCGCCGCCTTGCAAAGTTTCACTACCGACGTTACTCGGACATGTAGGTCCACGGAAGACCTGAGCAGTTCCCATGGTTCCCTCAACCTCCTATCATTCCTGGAAAAGCTCGGCGAGAAGACTTGGGCCGACATGAAGGCAATCCTATCTGCGTATGTGCCGAGTTTCGTGTTTCATAGGTCTAATCGGTTCATGGCCTCGTAGGACGCTCGTGTCTGCGGTAGAGAGTGTGAATTGGCCGATGGCAATTGACTTCGCCGCCGCGAGCGAAGAACAGCGCTCCAAGTTTCAGTCGGCTTTCCTAGACCTGTTACACCTTCAAGAGATGTGAGTTAATCAATTAGTTTTTTTCTTCTTCCGTTCACTCCTGGTCTTCTCAGTGGGCAGTCGTTGCGCTCTCCTAAAGACGATGAAAATCTGTATCCTCTTCAGGCATTGGTGCATCCAGTAGCACTGCGCTTCAAATACCATTTTGAAGGAGAAAGGGAGACGAACCGGGCAGACAAGGTGACAAGATTTTGAACATCATGCACATTACATGTTTACCACGTGTCTATACCTAGCCTGAGTGGTACTTCACTCACATTGCTAACGTCGCTCACGACCATAGACCATTCATGGAGGGCGCTGTGCAAAGATTATTGTCCGGAACCAAGTTTCAGAACGTTAATGCATGGGTTTGTACTCCCCATGGATTTCGTTCTAAATATTCACGTCTTGTCATAGCACCAATATGTCAAACTCCTTATGGGCATTCTTGAGCGCAAAATCAAGCGCTCCGTGCCGCAGCTCCTTGGTCGTCCAGCTCTATTGGCGCACACCATTTATCAGTCATTACTTTTTGACTCCAGTTTGCGTGAACTGGGTTATGAATTTGACCAGGTAGAGGGTAAGAAAGATGAAGAGGTTGAGAAGGGTGGTATCAGCAGAATAATTCTCGACGAGAAGGAGTGGTTCGATGCATGGATCGAAGGAGAAAAAAAGTGTACGTTTTAGTTTCCTTCCCGCGAGCAAGCTCACCAGGGTGTGGTTAGTTGCGGATGACCAGTATCACGAAATAATCAGCGCCACTGATGCATGGGTCATTGCTGATGATCACCCCGCCGACGCTGGAGGACTCGCTCGTTTAGATGAGAGTGATATTAAGGCGACGAATTCTGCTCGGAGAGTAAAGGCTTTGGTAGAACAGGTTACAGGTACGCAATCCTACTTATGTCTGTTCGTTTTGTTGACATTCTGCCCCATCAGATCGCTACACGCCCCTACCTTCTTTCCGTCAACGTACCCAGTTCCTCATCCGTGTTCAAGTTCCTGTACTCGAAAACTATCATTCGCGGATATCTTCGTCTCTTGACGCGTTCGAGACTCTTTCTTCGGCCTTCGTGCGGGCAGTGCCAGGCGCTCTCGCAGTTGACACAACAAAGACCGATTCTAAGAGACTTACTGGAGGTGTGGAAGGAAGTCAGCGTCTATGCAAGGCACTCTTGAGCGCCCGTTATATCGAAAACGCGATGAGGGCGTGGGGGGAAGAAACTGTGCGTAAGATACTGCTACTGTCGGTTTGCCTACGCTGAGACATTGCTTGGTGCTCCAGTTCTTCTTGGAACTTTGGGCTGAGATCAACCGGCGCGCATACCTACGTGCTAGAGTTGGTGCACATCCTTCCCTCCCGGAGCCAAACGGGTGGCCGCAGAACGTGCACGGAACACCTGAGGGTACGATCTTTGAGGAGTTAATAATGCAGTACGCAAAATTGGTTTTGCGAGCCGAGGACATGCTCATTCACCAAATTTGTGGGGAGTGCGAAACTTCTTTGAAGGGCCACTTCAATTCCCTAGCTAGGTGAGCTTGCCTACTTTGCTCTGCATCCTATCTCAAGGGTGGTATTTAACGCGTTACCTACCAGCCTCCTGGATAGCGCGGAGGGAACTGCGGTCAACATAATGATTCCCCCAACGCTCCTTCCCTCCATTGCCCTCCTCTCTTCCCACCTAACCTATCTTCGCTCTACGTTACCGTCCTCCACCGTCACTCACCTATATCGGCGCATTGCCTCCCGTATCTCCGAGCACGTCCTACAACGCGAAGTACTCTTCCGTCCTGGCCTCGGTCGGACCTCCACCGGGCGTCATGCCTTCACGCGTGCCCAGGCCTACATCATCCAGGCAGAATGTGAACTCTGGGTGGAGACGTGCCAGGTCGCGCTGAATACATCGCATGCACGCGCGGAGAAGCCATGGGGTAGACTACTTGCCGCGGGGAGGTTGCTGGCCGCGGAAGTGCAGGGTCACGAGCAAGCATTCCGCATGTTTTCGAGCGAACGTTGGTGGGAGGCAGATGAGAATGAAGATATTTGGGAAGATGCACTGGATGACGTGACCGGGGTCGGAACTGGTGGCCTGCGAAAGGACGAGGTGAGGGTAATCTTGAGGCTAAGGGATATCAATGTTCCAGCAGCTGCACGTCGGTAGCTCCGTTCCACTACGTTCTGCCCCTTTCACCTGTTCACTCGCCTCCACTTTCACTCATGAAGAACATGATTCCACTACGTATGCAATCAAGATATTTTAGCTCACAGGGAGTGGAGTCTAGGCTTCATACCCTCATATACCCCTACCACAAGCTCACGCTAAAACATTAAAACTACAGAAACATACATGCAAGGGCAACCATAAATAAACCCACGGAAAACGTGCATGTGGCGCGGGGCTTCAACGACAGACTGCATGATGTTACACAGATATCACGTCTAAAGATCTAGACCTTGTACACGATCCCATCGCTAAGCATGAGTTCGTCAGAGTCGGTCATGATCTGGCATATTGTTGTTGCCTCGGCGGTTCCGAACAGCGCACTCGTTGGCAAACCGTTGTTAACCATCTCCACAAGCTCAGTAAGGAAGATTTGTTCTTCGTCTTGGAGGCGCGTAGCGAACACGTTGGCTAGTCTCGAACGGAACAGTTGCATCCTGTGGTTTCGAGTGCGATTGTTACCAGATAAAACAATTTCTGAAACAGAAACAGAAAGTAAGACGCACCTGTCAGGTTGTACACCATTGACCGGGGCAGATGCAGGAGTGCCTATTTCGGGTACTGCTGAAGCTACATCCGGCATCTGCAAGTCTTGACTGTTATCTTGCCAGATAGAAGACCCCTGACTGGCTTGCACCTGATTAGGGGGAGGGGCGGGAGATGCAGGCATCTCCATTCGTTGAGTCTGCGGCTGCGTTGAGTCTTCTTCCCCATCCTCGTCGCTGCTGTCCTCATCTGAGCTGTCTTGAGAACCATTACCGCCATGCTTTGCGCCTGGAAGTCTGCGCTTCTTGCGCTTCTGCCGACGACGTTTTGCAACCTCTTTATAAAGAGCATAGCGCATAATTTCCTCCGCCACTGTGGCATCTTGCCCTTCTACTTTCAAAGAAAGCCGGGCTTTAGCGTGTGCAGTTGAGAGACGGATGAGAGTTTCGAGAGTACGAGCCGTCAGTGGTGCCGTCTACACGTAAAATAAATCAAGCAAAAAGCCAAACCAGCAGAGAAATACAGCCCACCTTTTTCTTGTTCGTTTGACCCTCGTCTTCGTTCCGCAGGTTAACATAAACGTTCACAATGTGGTTGGCAGCTCCACTGGTGAGGACAGGCACAGGCCGGCTCTTGGCGTACTGTATGAATTTTTTGATGAATGTTACACTCAGCACTTCAACTTTGACCTGCTTTCCACGACGTGTACGTGACTTGGCAGCCGTGAACCCAGCATGCAGGAGTGGGTCGTACTTTTCGAATGGGCTTGTCTCTCCGCTGCCGTACGCAGCCGCATCCGGATCGGCAGGAGGAACCCCGGGTCCCTCGATCGCGAGCGGTTGAGAGAGACTATCTCGGACGGGAGTACCTTCCTCGACGCCTGGGGGGAGATATCTGTGCATCCGGAGAACATGGTCAGCAATCCTGCGGTCCCGTTCTTCATCGACGTCGTCTGTCACAACGAAGAGCAGGTCGAAACGAGAGAGAAGAGAATCGGGGAGGGCGATATTCTTGTGCGGGTCTTTATGGACATCGTACTGTACGCAACAAACGCTGTCGTGAAGCCTAGGTACTCCTTTAACAATACGCGTACCTGTCCATAAATGGGATTCGCAGCTGCGATAACGCTACACCGTGCATTCAAGCTCGTATGGATACCCGCCTTTGCAATGGTAATAGTCTGTTGTTCCATGACTTCATGTATAGCAACGCGATCAATGTCCGACATCTTATCGAACTCGTCTATACAGACGACGCCTCTATCCGCGAGCACCATGGCCCCCGCCTCAAGTCGTCGTTCGCCTGTGTCTCTGTCGGTCGTGACAGCAGCAGTCAGACCAACGCCGGAGCTACCTCGACCAGTCGTTGCAATCGCGAGTGGGGCAGTGTTTAGGACGAATCGCAGGAGTTGTGATTTGGCTGTGGACGGGTCGCCAACCATGAGTATATTTATGTCTCCACGTATATGCGTGCCGTTGGGCAGGTTCTTTTCTGCTCCGGCCAATAGTAAAAGAAGAATGGCCTCCTTTATTTTATCGTGGCCGAATATTGAAGGTGCAAGTGACTGCGATAGAAGTCTGAAAATATCGCGTCGCTTCGCAAGCTGGTTAATTTGACGAATGTCAGTGTCTGTGAGAGGAGTTTGGGCCACTCCGCCACCTATTTTGGAGGATAGTAAGTTGACATTGTTTGCAAGGATGAGGGATCTCGTAGGCAAAATTCAGTATCTCTCTAAGTTAAGAGAGTAGTCGAATCGACTTACTTAAATGCGCCAGTTGAACCACCTCCTACGCTGCGGTACAGACCCACCAGCTGTACACGATCACCAGGCTTGCACTTGTCCACGAGGTCGTCGTCCAGAATGATATCCGTACTTCGGGGCAGCTGTCCAGGGGGCGCACGTTCTGGCATTTCCTGAATGCTAATCCTCTGATGATCCCTAAAGACACAAAGACCATACTCCATCTGTAATGGACGACCATCATCGTCTTGCTGCGGCGTTACGGTCGATGTTGGGGGCAAATTGGATGTAGAAGTAGTTGAGTCCCTGTACTCTCGTGCGTGGAAAAGTTTCGTCTCCGGACAATAATGTACCGATTTGAGCATCTTGGGTCTTACGAGCGAACACCGGGTGATGATGCCCTCAAGGGAGATCAACTTTCCCAAGTATTCAGCACGGAGTGTACGTGGGCTGACGTGGTGGTCCCCGAATGACCCGCTGAATCCGATGCGATAGCTCTTGCCTTCGAGCGTATGCTTGTCCGTATCATGAATTTGAGTGACAACGTTGACGAGGGCATCGTCGAAGGCGGAAAGAAAATCCGTGGGTTGTTTGAGCAAACCATCCGCATATTCACGGTTGTAGTCACGGAGGTCATCAATATTGACGATCAGGCGAGTCTGGTCAGCACGAAGCATACGTCCAATGTCATCACGGTAGTTGTAGATTGGTGACTCGAAGGTGAGGAACTCCTCAAATATGCGGGTGCGGTCCCGCATGAGATCATCTTGAGGTATCGGCTCGTCGAGCATCGACATCGTGAGTGATGGCGTTGGCCGGGTCCAGTCAAAATAATAATGGACGCGTTTTGCGCAGACGCGCCTCAGCCTGCCCTAATGCCGACGCGTGACCCTTACAGTCAAAAGCTTATTTCATACAGTACAAGGTAAAGAAACTGCGGGCCAACTGAGAAGACATACATTGGACACGCCTGATTACATGGGTGGGGACGTAATACGATGGTGGACAGGATGGGATGTCAAAACTTGTAGCAGCAGGGAGGAGCACACTCTGCAGCCCGACATGAGGGGTGCGGAGCGGACACCATCCACGCCCCATTCACCTGGGCATGAGGCAGCGGGGCCATAGCGAGGTCACGCGAGAGCGTGGTAGCTGCCTGCACATGGCAACGGTACCAGTACACCAGTGTCAACGACCTTGTGCAATCCACGTCACTCCCTCGCGTCGCTCACCGAAGTCCCTCCCCCTCTATGTCTGCAAAAAATTACGGGTCCGACGCGACGCATGCACAGTAATATCGCTCTCGGCGACTGCCTTTGCTTATAAATACACAAAACATGCCTCTGGCAGCAACATTGGACCATATGTGTACCCGTATAACCATTAATCCTGTGGGATGGCATGTCCATGAAATGCCCAACACTAAATTCAGACCACTCACCCATAACTTTATCAATCCATCCCATGACGCCGTCACAACCTTAGACTGAAGGTTAAACGGTTAATACCATGTACGCCCCACATGGGAAAACACCACCTACACTCTCATGTGGTAGCCACTCATGGGCAATCACAACCTTGCTGTGAGCTTGTAGCCGCGACTTGATTCGGCCCGTCTTCCAATCCCAGAATATTACATTTCCCGTACTATCCCCACTGCTAATCCACTTGCCGTCGGGCGAAAATCCGACCTGGCAGGCATACCCAGCAACAGAGTGTCCAGCAAACCGCTTCTTGCGGTTCTGCCGGAAATTGTCCGTGCTGTAAACAAGAATTTGGTTGTCCAGGGATTGTGCGGCAAAGTACTTTTCTATTTCGCGAATCAGCGATCACTTTTTCGGGAGGTAGTATGTCAACCCACTAGATGGATGAAGGGTAACAGCAGGCATCGAATGCATGTGTGGTTCGGCAATGTACTTGATCACTACGGGAATATCAAAATCCCACGCCCGAATCGTTTTATCGTCCGATGTCGTCACGAACCGCCGATTCTCATCCACGAATGTGATTGTGTTGACGGGTCCTAAATGCTGATCATACTCTTGCGTGATCTCCCCCGAATTTATGTCATACTGGTTGCCCCGTCAAAAGGTAGTCGTCACGATCACATGGAAACCCTCACCTGGATGATCTTCTTATCCGACATACCGGCGAGGAAGATGTGTTGTTTGTCATCGTCAGGGTGGAACCGGATGACGTAGGGCGTCTTGCCATTGCTGAACCGCTGAAGACATTGGCCCGTCTCGGTGTCCCAAAGTTTCATCTGGCGATCATACCCGCAAGACAGAAACCTCCTTCCATCGTTCGAAAAAGTGACATCCTTGACGGCTTGAACGTGACCATGAAAAGTCCTGAGACAATTTCCATGTGTGTAGATGTCCCAAAGCTAAACCAACGATACGGTCATTAATTACAGGACAGGGGGAACTCGAGGCTGCACATACTTTGATTTTGGTGTCCATAGATCCACTGAGTAAAAGGTGACCTGTGTCCGGAAAAAGGCGTATGACGGACACGCCTTGTGTGTGCCCCGTCCATGTATGAATGCAGACCTTGGGGATGAATGTCTCCTGAGATCCAGCCTCGTTCGACAGATGGGGAGCTTCTGCAATCGGAGGATGCATGTACGTGCGTCCTTGGTAGTCCGTCATGGACTTGCCATGGAACACGGACATTTCCTGACCCACAGCCCCACGTTTTGGTTTGGCCTTTTTGCGGGGAACAGAAGGTTCTGGTTCCTCCGTATCCTCGGTTTGGTCCTCCGGTACTTCTTCGACACCGTCGAGAAATCCGACCTGTTGTTCGTCGTCCCAGGACGCCCACGGGCCAACATAGGCACCTTCGCCGTCAACAATGTCCAGGTCACCCTTATCTTTCCGCTTCCGCTTAAGTTCTCTCTTCTGAGTCCTGGTTGTCCTGAGAGAATCAATGGTCGCGAAGCCATTTTCGCCAGCTTTGTCTATGGAGCCGACGATCGCTGGAGCATTTGGGTCAACGGAGGGATTTGCGGAATACCCGAGGATAGCATGCGTAAGATGCTGTGTCTTGAAGGCATGGTCAGACATAGCCTGTTCCTCAACGTGTCCGGCAAGCGCGTTTTGGTTGAGGAAACGGTTCCGATCACTAAAAGGGTTCTCGGGGCCTTGAAGGGGCACGATCATGTCGGCGTAAGGGATGTTGACATTCATCTGCGTGTCCGTTGGACGTGTGACGAGCGAGGTCTGGTGGAGAGGATCCTGCCATTGTTTGGGTCTGGGTAAGTTTGACTGCGGTGAGTTGGAGATGACGGACATCCATACCTCTGACAGGACGTGAGGTGCGGCATCGGCGACTATCTTTTGCTCTGCCTCGTCTGCACGGGATCTCTTAGTGAGTGGCAGGTTTGAAATGCCAAAGGCATCGTTGGTAGCAACGTCATCCTCATCGGACGAGTAACCTTGAACGAGGGACATGTTCATGTTCTGCTGCTGCTCCTTCTGTTCGCAATGTTGGCAGTTGGCGGAAAGGGCGTGTAGTGTATTACGTAATCTACCGGTACAGCCCAATTGAGTTCGGTCACTCGGGGTTCCAGTCTTGTTTGATTTTTCTTCCCCCTCCCCCTTCGTACAGTCACGTTCCGTTCATTCATTCATAACTGCGTGCGCGGGACACTGACTCGAAAACGGGTGATGCGGTATTTGCCAACGACATCCTCGAGGCACAGGTATTCATATTAGCCACTTTGTTTAAATAAAATCGATCCCTCGACCATCAAAGATCTATCAGACAGACATATTGGCTACATGACAGCAGAGCGCAGCGTAGGACGGCCGTGGACCGCACAAGAAGACGAACTACTGGCTCGGGCTGTCGCGGAGCACGGGGACAATGATAATTGGAAGCGAGTCGCGGAGTGCGTCCCTGGACGGACGAACAAAGCCTGCAGGAAGGTAAGCAGGCGTGTGACGTAGTGAGCTGCGAGGTTCTGATGAACCATCAGCGTTGGCTGCACTCTTTGTCGCCAAACGTGAAGAAGACAGCCTGGACCGCAGAGGAGGACCGGGTGTTACTTGAACAGTACCATGTCCATGCTGGTAAATGGGCGGCGATTGCCAAACACATCCCTGGACGAACGGATGACGCGTGTTCGAAGCGTTATCGGGAAGCGCTCGATCCGATGTTAAAGAAAGGAGAATGGACAGCTGAGGAAGACCTGCAATTGATGGAGGCGTACAAGGAACTCGGAGGACGATGGGGACAAGTCGGGCAACGGTTGCAACGCAGTGGACTTGGCTGCCGTAACAGGTGTCTTTTTTTTTCTTCTTCTTTTTCGATCGCGTTGATGCTCACCTCATCCGTGTTCACCAATTAGATGGCGACTACTGGAGCGAAAAAGATCGACGACTTCGAATAGACAAGACCTGCCGACGACCGACTTCAACATGCCCCAGCAGCAGCAAATCAATATGGGCTCCTACCCACCCTGGGATGATTTGCAGGTTCCAGGTGCTCAGTTCCAATACGCTTCCTCGTCGCTCAGCTCCGCGCTTGTCGCGTTGCCGCCCGCGACGTCAGAGCCTGCTCTCACTCACTACGAGTACTCCTCCGCACCGGCGTCCACATTTACCAGCCTGCCTAGCGCGTCCACCTCCCCGGTGTCCCATCCAGTCGACTTCGTCATGACCACTGCCACGCCAGCGTCCGTGTATGAGGACGATGCAAGGCAATATGATCAGCTCCACCGACACACACCGCCCCGTGATTACTACATCACACCTGCAACACACGAGGATCGGCGCATGCCACATTGTCAACCTTCTTATCCCCATCAGCACCCTGAACGCGTTCATCCCTCACTCCAAAGATCTGATCTCTTTTATCAGCAGCAATTGCAGCAAACTAACCATTCATATTCATCACGTGATCTTACCTGTCAGAACACCATGGTCATGCATCAGCCTCGCGCCCAATACTACCAGGACCCGCATCCCAACCAGGACAGTTATCCCTTACCAGCACGCCCGCCGACACGACACGACGTTCATTATGCTCAACAGCAGTCTGAGAATCTCGTCAGCCACTCTCCACGTCCTTCGTCTCAACCGGATCTTAGGCCGCTGGCAGATCAAAGCTATCCCCCTCCGCCCCAACCACACCCTTCACTCGTACACCGCTCCACACCCACACTTTCGAAAGCTTCAGCCTCAACTCCGTACGCAAAACCATCCGCCTCCTTGGATACTTCGCAAACTAGCCTGGAGGAACCCGATGTCTCCAGCTTGCGTTCGAAACAACGTCTTCGGCCACCTGCACCGCGAAAACGTCCTGATACTCAGGCACAATTGCGCCTATCATCCGATCTCCCCGCTACTTCCGAGTACGTGTTGACGTCTGTTTTGTGACGTCAGTGATGTATTGATGACGCTCACAGTCCATCGATCAAGCCATATGCCTGTGGTCTCGAGAGCTGCTGGCCAGCTAACGCGCCAACGAGTCGTGCATGTTACTCCACATCGCGCGGTCTTTCCGATCATAACAAGGCCGCCCATCCTGATGACGTAGGCAGCGATAGGCCTTATCGATGTGGGCTTGATGGGTGCAGCAAGTCGTGGAAGGTAAGCGATGAGATCGTAATCGCGTGCCTCATGGTAACCCTGCCGTAGAGCATCAACGGTTTGCAGTATCATTTGCAAATGTAAGCCCGTCTCTATGCCGGAATCGATTTCAAGGCTGACACCCTGTTATCTGTAGCTCAAAGGCCCACTTCCAACATGCCATCACATCCACTTATTTAACTCCCTATATGGAAGGTTTATCTGTCCCTGCATCAGTTGAAGCCTCGACGTCGGGCCAGACGGAAACGAAAAGGAAGCAATATGCATGTCCACACGAAAACTGTCCTAATCGGTACAAGCAACTCAGTGGGCTGCGGTACCACTTGGCACACGTAAGTCGTTCCGTTGTTTTGGTTACCCTACTGGGGCTGAGCCCCCCGTTTTCTCTCATCTTGACAGGGCCACCCCGCTGATCTGCCTGCCCAACTCGATCTCGTACCACCAGCGTTGAGCCGAAAATTAGAGGAGAAGAGGCGTATGCAGAGTCAAGCTCAGGGTTCTAGTCTTGTCACTCGCGCCCCCACGTCGGGACACCCACAGCAACCCTAACAAGTGAAACGGTCTCTACTGTGATTACCCACTGCCAATCCCGATTCGAGGCTTACTCTACAGGCTCCATTAATTAGCAAGTCGCTGCTTTCTGTCTATCAAGCTACGTTCTTTCCGCTTCGGCTGGTCATCGCCGAGTTGTATCACGGATTCTTTCCTTATTTTACTTGCCCGGCGTTTGGTACGTCGTCGCTAATGCCTGGCTCCGTAGGTCGCTGTAAATAGCTTATGCTTAACTATCTCACTTGCTCTGTTTTGGCTCGGCTCTTCGCGGTACGTATGTATATCTAGAGTAAATCCTACACATTTTCTTTGTCCACACCTAATCATCTTGGCTTCTGTTCCATTTATTGCATGTAATGTATGCGTATAGTATTTGTGGTACGGATCATCAATCCTGTGAAAACCAAAATCATCCAATGCCGCCCGGCTTTGCAATCTTGCATGCAAAATTTCTTCATGACTCAACGGGTGCCACCCGAACCTGCGCCAAATTGACTGGCTCTGTAGGATACGTATAAGCACGAAAGAAGGTAGCCTAACAGAAAATGAGATAATTACAGATTGCGCATCGTTGGATCAGACATGAGTTCTTCCATGGAGGGAAGGCCACCGCCGTTCCGTACACGATTCATCTAGTAACCGCCATCAGTATCAGACATGCCATCGAGTAAAGGTCGATGGAAAAGGTATAGAAAGGTGCGGACGTACCATATTTGCTACGGCCGGATTCGACATCATCTGCTCGAGTCCGCCGTTCGCCATGAGTTGCTGAGCCATCTGCATCATCATTGGGTTGTTCATCATACTTGCGAGGTCGGGCATGCCGCCACCTGGACCCGCGCCGCCTGCCCCACCTGCACCGCCCATGTTGCGGAACATGTCTGCAAGGCCGGCCCTGTTGGGGAGTCCGCCCGCACCTGTTTGCCCGCCTGCGCCACGAGTAGACGCTGAAGAAGGTGACGAGGGTCGCAACTGATCCTCTGGAATTAGTGGTGGCGGAGAATCATCGTCTGACACACGTTCGAGCGCGGATTTAAGTCCTGATTTGAGGTTCTCGTTCGTTGGATCGAGCTCAGTGCCTTTTTGGAAGGCATCTGCCGCGGCACGATAGTTACCAAGCGTGTAGTGTGCATGACTAGGAGAGAGGTTAGAAGATCGCATGGAAGCAGGTGGGGGAACGCTGCAGTACAAAGGACACGTACCCCAATCTCGAATATGCCTTGACGAACTTCGGATCAACCTCAATTGCACTCTCTGCATCGAGCACCGCGGCAGCGTGATCACCCTTACTCGCGTGTGCAGCGGCGCGATTAGAGTAGAACACGGGATTGGAAGGGTCGAGGGCAATGGCGCTCGTGTAGGCATCAATCGCAGCGGTATAGTTCTTCGCAGACATGTGCGCATTTCCTTTAGATTTGTGCGCCTCCGCCTGTTTTCTGATCTCTGCTGACGGCGGGGAAGACTTCGTAGCAGAAGGGCCGCTGGACGAGCTAGCGGAAGGAGAAACTCTATTACGCGTCTTGAGGAAGACTTCAAAGATGGTCTGGAGAGTTGCAGGCTTGATGCTAAGCTGCTCGCGTTGCCCATCATCCGAAGGATCGACTCCAAAGGCCTCGCCGATACATTGAACTGCAAGTTGGTCGGTGAGTAATATAAACGATTAGATATGACCGTCGCGACGCACTGGCTACCTCCAATCCTTCCCTGTCGTCCTGTTTGATGGTTCCATCCTCTATAGACTTGTTCAGAAAGTCGATAATGGAAAGCACTAGTTGCTGTTTCTTGTCTGCCATGCGCGTTTCTTGGTATCCTCGTCGACGTACGCGTACCCCTTGGCGTCAACTGACCTCTCAAGTGAAGGGACACAAACAAGACACAAACAAACGGTCGACAGGACGCATCCCCAAGTGACATTTCGCCATTGTTGACGGCGTCGACGACGACAACGACGAGATGTACTTCTGCGGCATATCAGGCGAGCCACCTCAGGACCCAGTCATCTCTGCAAAGTCCGGTCACGTCTACGAGCGGCGCCTCATCCTCAAATACATCACCGACAATGGCACAGAACCGCTCACAGGTGACAAGTTGGAAGAGTCAGACCTGCTGACCATAAAAGCCAGTACGTGTCACTTTCAGCGTATAAACTTGCATATTAACCTCCCCTGTGAACGCAGATCCAAAAGCTGCAGCACCGCGTCCGCCGACCGCTACCTCCATTCCTGCTCTCTTACACACCCTCCAAAACGAATGGGACGCGCTTGTACTCGAGACTTTCGCGCTCAGGCAACAGTACAATAACACTCGACAGGAGCTTAGCTACGCGCTCTATGCACAGGATGCAGCTAGTCGAGTAATCGCACGACTCATTCGAGAACGTGATGCTGCAAGAGAGTACGTCCCACAACCCCCCTTCTTGACAAACCGCTGGTTTCCTTACGGTATATTTTAATACTTCTCAGAGCGCTTTCCAATGTCCAAGCAACCTTTGGTGTGACATCCGCCCCTGCAAATGGCGGAGATGTCGATATGGCTGAAGATGGCGGCGAAGCAGCACCTCAAGAAGGTGTCCTTCCAAAGGAAATTGTCGACGAGATCGACAAGACTCAACAGGCCCTTTCTGCTATGCGCAAAAAGCGCAAGGTCCCAGCTGGATACACCTCCGTGGCGGGCGTGAAGACATTCACGGCAAAACACACTATTCCCTCTCTGCACTCGCCGTCCCCTGCGGGTATCAATTCCATTGCCCTCTCGCGGCTTAATCCGGGTCGGTTCGTTACAGGCGGGAATGATAAAATTGTACAACTGTACGACCGGGGAACGGATAAAGTTCTCGCTACTCTCAAAGGGCATACGAAACGCGTCAACCAAGTCGCCTTCCGCGAACGCGAAGGAGATCACACGCTCGTGCTCTCCGCAGGCGCAGACAAGATTGCTAAAATCTGGGCGCACGATGAGGCGTCAGGGGAGTACCAGCCTCGCGCCACGATCCGGACGCATAAGAGTGACCTAACGGGCGTCGTTGTCCACCCAACCTCTACGCTTGTTATGCTGTCATCCCTCGACAGGACCTACTCCTTGCACACGCTCTCAGACTTTGCACAAGTGTATCACTCTACGCCGTCCGAGGATCCTTTTACTGCGATTGACGTTCACCCTGATGGAGCGCTGCTGGCTCTCGGCACGCCGACGTCCAAGATCCAAATATGTGACGTGCGCTCGGGAGAGGTTGCAGCTTACATCACACCGCCTGAGGCAACCACCGGGCCATTCTCGATTAATACCTTGTCTTTCTCTGAAAATGGGTACCATCTACTCGCACCGGACAGTCTGTCCTCTGTTGCCGTCTGGGACCTCCGCAAGATGAAAGCAGCGCACTCCATTCCACTAGGCGAGTCATTCAAAGTTAGCAAAGTCTTATATGACTGGAGCGCGCACTATCTCGGTGTCGCTGGCAACGAGGGTGTTCGGCTATATGCTCACAAGACGTGGGAAGAGCTCATCCGATTTGACGATGTAGCTGATGTAACAGATATCGTGTTTGGCGAAGAAGGGAGAGAAATATGGGCGACAAGCGGTAGGGAGGTAAGAATTTGGGGCGTGCCAGAGTAGACGTACATACCGCTGTTTACGATATTTTTCTACCCTTGTCAAAAATCTTCTGCTTTCCGCAACGTGTTCGTAGGGTCCGCAATGGTCATTCGCTTGGATTACCCGAGACGCTGACCATCGTTTGTATGTATGTTCAAGGTGCAACTCTCGGTAGAATGAACGGATCTCTCACAAATCACACTGAATTTAACAAGTGTCGCTTTTACAACTAATTGCAGAGTATTGTTGTTAGCGGGTGATGTGATACACCACACCCTCTATTGTGTGAATAGACAATGTTCCGTACTTTGAGAACACTGCAGCGTTCTGCAATTGGCTGTAATTTGGAGATGGATTGCTCACAACCAGTACATAGTACAACACGGCGTGCACGGTTTCAAAAATGTGCGGAATGCGAAGAAAAATAATAGTAATGCAAAAGTATGTATCCAACAATTGATATGAAAGATTGTGTATGCGGTCGGAGCATAAGGGCCTAGCAATGACACAAGCGATAGTCCGCTACAGGCCACCAGTCGTCAGAAAAATAGGATCTACAACTCAAAAAATACAACTCTGATGTCCACTCCACCATTCCCTGAGGAAGATTATCTCGCCAGACTGGGGGCGAGTAATACTGGGTTTCTGATTTGTGATGATGCTACCACGACGAAGGACCAAAAATCTGTCCCTGGGCGACGACGCGCATTGGTGTACCGAGGGCATCGGCGGTGTTCTGCCACGCGTCGTTTCCCCACCAATTGAGCTGGATGCCACCTTTGGGCATCTGCAGCGTGAAGAATATAAAGAGGATGCCGATAGCGACGCCAGCGTCAAGACCAGCAGAGAGGATATAGTTGTACCGCATCCACCAACGGAAGTGGTATCGGCGCATGAACCACTGGAAGATGAAGCCAACCAGGACCCAAGAGGAGTAGTTGATTCCGGTTGCTGGGGGGAACGCCCCAATACCGGCGAAGAGGACGGGAATGTTGATATACCGCCAGTAGGAGAGAGGGAAGCGGCGAGCAAGATAATAGAAGGGGATCGGGAGCATAGCGCCAATGAAGAAGAACCATAGCAAAGGGCTGTACATAGCACCAGGGCTGAATATGCGTTGTGGCCCGATACCCCCCCAAATCAATGACGCCGTCGCGAATACAGTAGTGGATGGGCACGTGAAATAATCGGGTTGATTCGGTTGGCAGAAGTCAACAATGTTGGCGAACATCCAGTTCTGTACAGCAGTGACCACGAGACTGCTGACGAAGGCGGCGACGACTTGTGCCAAGAACATAAGTCGAGGCGGAATCTTCATGTAGTGACCTAGCTTCAAGTCACCAGAAAAGCCAACTGCTTGAGTGGTTCCAGCGAAGGCAGCAGCCTTGAAGATCATAACAGCGATCGGTTTTCCAGGGAGGAGATACCCGCCAAGAAGCTCATACATGACGCTTAACCCAATCTGCTGGTTGGTGATAGCCTGAAGGATGCCAGCAGGGACTGACATCAGTGCCGCAAGTAGCAGGGCAATGCAGAGCGCCCAAATGGGGACGTCTGTCGGGAAAACCTCAACAACAATAATGAGGATGAGGAGCATGATGATGCCCAGCGAGGCATACCACCATTGCGGGACCTCTGGATATGCTTGCATAAGACGCGAGTGAACATCACGTTCGTCACGGAGATCACTCCGGAAGCGCCTGATGATGTCGTGGCGGTACCATACTGAAGGTAATCAGAATCAGGTAAAGTCGTCCACGTCACTTGAAGATACGTACAGAGGGTATGCACTACCACAGATGCGAACGCAGCGAAGGCGACTCCGTACGCAACAGCTAGCGTCGCCGGCAAGAAAGCAGGCGAGTAAGCCGCATACTTGGACTCGTCGAAGACGCCATTGGTAACAATTTGTGTGATATTGTAAGGCATTCCCGTGTTGTCGAACGTGACGCTAGCCGACATCGGCAAGTACTGCATGTACCAGGAGTTCGTGACTGAAAATCTCATCAGAGATAATGAACACAATCAACGTGAAAATTCCTACAGTAGAGGATCGGTGCAATGATCCAGAAGCAGATCAATAAACCAGCAGCGGTATTTGCCTCAGACCACCACTACAAGAAAGGATCAGTATACCACCCCAAGCTCCGGCGCCGCAAACGTACTGGTGTAACCAAAGGACTGCCGATATATGAAATCATAGACCAATCGAAGGTGAGAAGCCCCATGCCCAAACCAGTCGAAGTGCCGAACAAGGAATTGACCGCTACGTTGGTTGGGACGATCCAACATACCCAATTGAAGACACTGAGACCCGTCCAGAGGTAGCCAGGTACAAAGTACCAAATGAAGCTACACGCAACGGCGATTGCGAAGAACTTCCCTCTCGAGATATGACGACGCTCTGGCTTTCCGTACGTTCTGTGTAACGTGTTGAAGAGAGC
Source organism: Pisolithus thermaeus (assembly GCA_024663475.1). NCBI lineage: Eukaryota > Fungi > Basidiomycota > Agaricomycetes > Boletales > Pisolithaceae > Pisolithus > Pisolithus thermaeus. The sequence goes on from JANFAF010000054.1 coordinate 318,621, forward strand.
AGAATTCACTAAAGCTCCAGGCCAGATCATGCTGCAGGGGTAGACGAGGAATCGCCGAAGGAGACCACCCACGGAGAAGCCGATGAGTTGGGTCGATAGCACGAGGAAGTACTGGTAAGAATTGCTCAGCGATTGGTCATAGAAACTGCGCTGTGTAGCGAGAATATCGGTTGCGTACGCGCCATTGACAACCAAATTCGCCATAATAGTGATGACGACGTGCTCCTTAATGTTGAAAGGACCGGGATTGAGTGACCAAGTATAGCCCAGAGTACGGAAGCGAGTGGTGGGCAAAACAAGTTCCAAGCCTTTACCAAGCGGTAGGGCAGACAACTGAGCGACGATACCAGTGATGAGGACGGAGGGATCTAACAGGGGTGGCGATGAGACGATGCATAACTAACACTATACAGGAACGTACATCGCATAGAGAAGAATTGGTTCAGTCCGGATATGAGGACCGTATAGCATAAGCCAAGGAACCACATGCGGAAGGTGTTGACAGGCATCGTTGGATCATCGACACTTGATACTGCAGCCCTGACTTCGGGATATGGGGACTCGCTATCCACGGTGAGTTGACTGATCATTCGGAAGGTTGGTCGACTTACTCGTCGTACTCAAACGAAGACGAAGGTGTGTCGGTCCTGGAAGCGGTAGAGTACCTCAAGGAGCGGCGTGAATGCGACTCAAGATCGGAGATCGTAGTGGAGTAAGCGTCCGCGGATTTGTTATTGTCCAGCTCGTATGTCTCCGTGCTGGAGTCCATGCTAGAGCGGAACTCTGCGCCATAGTCGAAGTTGGGATCATTCAAGTGCTCCATAAGAAAATCCACGTCCTCTGGCACATCGGGAATGCCCCGATGGCGGACGGCAGGAAGGACTGCAACGTTTGTCGCAGAGGCATACGCTTTTGGCTCCATGACACGACCAGGTCCAAGAGGAGAGGACGGAAATCAGTTGGAGATGGTGTGCACGGACGCGCTGGGCGTTACGATGGCGGAGAGGGGGGGAAGGGAGGAAAGCTTTGACCTTCCTCGCATGAAGTTCCGTGGCTTTTTGAGGACTCTCGGTTAGATCTCGCTCGAGACGAGGTTTCCGTACCACCACCAGGAGGACAGGGTGGTTCCTGATATGGTAATGCCGTCCACTCATGACAGGGTACAAGACAATAAGCCCAATTTGATATGAACCGCACTGGAACAAAAGGCTGGGAGAGTCCCCAGATAGAACTCGGCACCCCGGAATCTCCTAATTATGGACGACGCGGTCAGGGATAAAACCTATGGACGATGAGTATCCTTGCACCGGAAGTTCTGGCAGGGAGACATTGCCTGGCACCTCGACCGCCGACTAGCTGTATTCAGGTAGCAGATAGCAGCAATACTAGTGCATGGCAGAGTGATGTCGATTCCTCGGTGTCGCGGATAACCGGGAAGGTTCTATTGTGTTGACATGCCGATTCGAGACGACTCAATTGTTTCAGACGAGTCAAGGTTCTGTCCGGAACTTGCCACACACCCCGGAAGACAATAGCAGCAAACGACGATTCATTTAGGGTCCCGTGACCTGCAAGGAATACCAGATTTGCCGCATGAGCAGATAAGACGTCAATGTCGTGCTATACTTCAATGAACGTCGTTTCACAATCATACAATTTGCCCCCCAGGAGATTGTGTGTACGAGGACTGTCCCACAGGAGCATATGCCCTCCCCTTGTTTAATGTATACATACAATTGTGTGATACGTTATTCTGTCACGATGGGACTCCAGCTCCATTCCCCGAGGTACGCAATGACTTGCATCCATACCCACTCACTAGGACCAAGCGGCGCGTAGACAACTTGGCGTCGTGACTCATGGAGGCAGGTGAGGTGCATGCCTACGATGTCGCAGGCTCGTCCGACAATGCCGCTGTATAGTGGCTACCTTGCGGTATACATACCGCCAGTGTCACCCATGGGACGTGCTGCCTCCTTGGGGCTAACAGCCTTCAACCTAATGCACGTCGGGTCACTTTGACCAAGTAAAGAATTGACCAGTGTCAATAGTTCACGAAAGCTCGTTCAAAGTCGGATTGGGGAGGATGTGCAAACCTAGGGAGGCGTAGGTATTGCGCCCACCAGTCAGGCTGTATACCATGTATTTCTTTGCAAGGACCCGGAAAGGTAACAATATGCGAGTATATGTTTGCTGACGAGGAGTTGACCGGAGTAGCCGCGCATGAAACTATGCGTTTCTTCACTTTGCTAGGCTAGATGATTACACTGATCAGACTACTGCCCGTCAGTCCACAGTGTAGCGCCATCTTCGGTGACGATCCAGCAACTGCTTCGTCCCGACTGGGACGCGGATATTTTATCCCTCCGTACTTTCTACTCTCCCATCTTATACATCAGGAGTGCCCTCGCTGCCGGTAACCGGAAATCTCTAGTACACCTGTCTTTCTCATGCTCTACTTGTATGTATGTGTCATGTGTGTCTGGACCTTCGCTGAAAAGAGGTGGAGTTCATTATCACCGAGAAATGGACTTTGTTACTGTGATAACACGTACGATGTCCGTCAACAAATAGCAACCCAAACGGCGGACCACCGGCGAGTACGATGTCGTAACCCCCATCACATGGCCCCCTGTACCCTCCGGGTCAGGGAATCAGGAGCCGCAATTAAGGTCGTGTCTGTACCCACATCCGCCGATGATAATCGTGGTTCCCTCGTTCTCCTGGATGATGTAATCGGGGAAACAAAGACGATCCCTAGCGCAAGCACGCTGACGACTTTGGGAACTGCCCCTTGTGTGGTATACTCATCTTCTGAGGTCCCAGTAAAGTTCATGCGTCCTACGGGCTGTCCTCGCGATACTCTTTCTTCAAGCGACCTACGCCGTCGGTCACATTAAGCACTGGGAAAGAGAACGGTGCCCGTGTGGATCGTCATATCGTGCATTAAGGGAATACGATCATCAATCGCTCAGAGAACATGCGAATGGAGAATTTACTGTTGCACTGCGTCAGTCGCACCGCCTCGTCATCTTGTTTGGAAGTCTTGCATTGGGGCAACCGTATGATCAACCCTCGGAGCGCCATGGGTCGTGTTGATCGGAAACGCCACCCCTATGATCACCTTTTCCCTTGCAGTGTCACCAGGAACGCATTCCCAGTGGGGAGTTTCGAACTAAAGTATGGTCAAGATGATCTGTGATCTCCCAATACGAGCATTGTCAATCCAACTGAAGCAGTTGCGATTGGAACGAGAAAACCCCTCGCTACGGGTCCGAGAGTCGGAGATATGTCCGAGATTGGGAGGTTTGTAAAGGAAAGAGAGATGCAAATGAGAGAGAAAGACGGGTGGTGTTGAAGTCAGAAGGCATTGGCCTACAGGACCTCGCTATTGCAAGGTATGTGGTACCTGAGGCGGACAGCGCGAGGATTGAGACGGTCATCGAGGATTTTCATGTGCGAAAGTATTCGAGACTCACTTCCTTTGACAAGTTTCCGGAGAAGGGATTATTCGGCTCTTTGGCCTTGGTATTAGCAGGGTGATATTCGACGTTAATTGCACCCGCCCTAGTACAAAGGTGAGTCCCATCGGGTGAGCAGTCAGACAACAGGTTCCATCGAATTGTTGGAGCAACGAGATAAATGCGGACTCTCAAAAGCTATCACCGGTACACCGTTGGCCACACGGGATCTCCCAACTTCGAAGCCTGCATCCACCGCAGTGCAGGCTGCCGGTGAGCGCAACATTCAGAGGATCGCAATTTGTGAGTGGCAAGCCCGACGTTTGTTGGCTGCCTAGGACAAAGGCCAACAGTCCCGTCATTCACCTTCTGGCGCTTCTTGATTCCCGTATCTTCTCCATGTCCAACGACCATGTCAATGATTCGCTCAGCCTGTAGATGCGGGAAGCCGCAGTCATCCGTCCTACGGATCATAAGTTATTGAGCGCATGCACCAAACCAACGCCTTCCACGACTTACGTGGCATGACAGAGTTCCTCAGGCTGGACTAGAATACGCCACCACAGTCAGTATGCACGATCACCAGAACGTATTGTTTCTGCTCAAGACGCTCCTCTATGCATTAGCAGGTCGGAAGACGGCATATGCAAGGACGAGAATGAGGAATGGTATTGATATCCCTGTTGAAGGGCTATACGTTCGAAAAATGTGCACTAAAAAGAGTCAAACTACTCGCCACTGCCCGTACCATTTTAACTGTCCGAAATCTTCAGCCCGATAATAAAACGCAGCTCCTCATGGCTTCCGGGCCCCGTTGCATAGTTTGCGACTAAACCATACCACCTGGTCTCGACCCGTCACCACACAGTGTTATTTTACGTCACAACATTCATCAAGAAGATATATCCGTATCCATGTCTTGTGTCTATTGCTGAGTTCATGGAAATATGTCCGCTATTTGCACGTGCGATCTGCGGTACCCGTACACTTGATGAATATTCAAGTTCCCAAGTATTGCATACACCTTGCATTCGGTCGTGCGGAAAGTTACATCCTTCACCTGGTGTATGTGTCAGTATACTCCTCAAATTATAACTAGTAGCACAACCATCGAGCATTCTGATGCTGCATCAGAGGGACGGCCTTTCATCAGGACCAGTCAGCACCGCTCGGGTACCGTCGCTCACCATCGGTTACCACTTGGTACCACTGGTCATTTCGCTGATGTGTTATACAACCTCTAGCTCTTTTGAATCTTTAAATTCTTCTTGCTTTCGTAGTCGATGATTAGTGGCGATTCGCATTAGACGCATTTGATTCATAACAAGCATACTTCCATCTCCCATGCTCTCGATGTAGTACCTTCTGGTGTCGAAGAGGACGGATATCTGTCGCTCCGGAAACCGGTGTCATGCGATGAGAGCTTGTCGAATACCTGTCTTTAGTGTCATCCCACCACAGGCGACAATGTCACCTACTCTACGTCAAGCTGAACGACGCGTTGTTAGTCTCAGAAGAATCTTGCCGGAGCAGAAAAATTGAGGGAGAACGTTGATGGATATTGGACCCTGCTGTGCTCTCAAGTCCCCCAGTTGGTCGTTCGCGGATGTTAACCGATTAAGAGCCTGTACCTGAGGGGTATCGTCGAATGGAAACTGCTCGTGTCGAGGTACGATACGTGACAACGATAGAAATATACATAACTTCACCGTAAGTTCGGGAGAAGCGCCCCCCGTGGCGAGCTCGCGTCGCTCCTCAAGCAGAGGGCCGTGTCTCTTCGACAGGATACTGTGCTTGCCAAATGATATAAGGAATGATAGTTAGTACGTACACTGCGTGTACGTGCAGCACGCTACACATGCAACAGGTCCTTGGATTGCGAGGAGTGTGAGGCAGCTGATGTTGGCTCTTGTAACGAACTGCGACTTGTAACGCCTCGAAATACCTCTCGATCTTGCGTCGAAATTGATTTACCTTCAAAATCCCAATGCTTCTTTCTCCCCTCTTAGTTACTTCGCAGTATGTGAAGTGTCCTAAGTAATACTTCGTGTGTTTCTTCAGTTGGCCTCAAACAGAGAACCGCCTTGTGGCCGAAAGTTCTTTCCGCGTCACAGCTTTCCAGCTACAAGTGTGCGCGCTACATCCGCAACTCGACGGCGACGCACGACGTCCTTCAATGTTAAGCATGTCCCTCGGAGGGACACTCTACTTGGTGTACTGCGGGGTTGCCGTGTCTGTGCTCTTGGCGTTCGACAGTGAGGTCCTGGACCCATACATGGTGGGTCCTTCCTACCTTTGCTGCATTGAATTACACCACATAATCACTGTGCCCAACCTCCCCCAACAGGATGAGCCCTTCCATGTCCCGCAGGCCCTGGCATATTGCCGAGGAGAGTGGTCTACTTGGGATCCAAAGCTCACTACGCCCCCTGGACTGTGCGTACGCGACGCGCTTTCCAGCGAAGAGTGAATCCTGTGCGCTGACCATTGGCGAAAAAACATAGATATATCCTGAGCGTCTTGTTACATCGCATCTTTGGGTTTGCTTGCAGCCTATGGACATTGCGCGCGACTGTAACCTTTACCCTCACCATTCTTCCGCTTCTCCTCACTCAGCTTCTTGCGTTCCACCAACGACGACCTTCATTTCTGTGCCCTACAGTGGAAGCCGTAGTGTTGTCCACTTTCCCTCTCGCTTGGTTTTATGGCTTTCTATACTATACGGACGTCTCGAGTCTCGTCTCTGTACTCGCAACCATATTATTCTCGACTCGGGGCCAGCATGGTCGGGCTGCCGTGGTACGTGACTACTTGTCAAAGAAGTGATCATTTTGCGTGAAGAGACTACTGGTAGTTTGGCGTAATCAGCTGCTTCTTCCGCCAGACGAACATCATTTGGGTTCTATATGCATTCTGTGTAAGCCATCTTCCCTGTCTCCACTCGAATCGTGGAAAGGAACCACTATACGACCCGCCCGCATTCGCCGCTCGCCCGGGTAAGCAGCACTTTTCTTCATGAACACCGCACTGAAGGAAGTTGTAGGGGATCTCGTGAGATCCATCTTCAGTCTGTTCAACAAACTATCGGAACTACTCCCGCCGTTCGTGCCTTACATGCTTGTACTGGCTGGTTTCGGTGGTTTCGTGTTCTGGAACGGCGGAGTCGTGTTAGGTGCGTGTATCTGGGGTAGGTGCGCAACCGGACCCCCGTTAATCTATGCGGCTCTGTGATGCAGGTGATAAGGCCAACCACGTTCCAGTGATGCATGTACCCCAGTTGTATTACTTCATTGCTTTCGCGACAATATTGGGATGGCCGGCTGTTGTCCTAGCTCAGGACGGTCCCCGACGGCTGATGTTGGCAGTGACAACACGAATGTTCGGGAGCACACGGTTCGCGGAGACCATTTCCTGAAAGGCTTGCTGATGTACCGAGCTCTAAACAGGAGAGTCATTGTAACCACCTTCCTTGCGGCGATGATGGCAATATCGGTGAACCTTTTCACGTGCGTCCAAACCCGAACTTTGGTGTATAGTTATCTCATTATAGAATCGGGTGCTTGCAGGATTCATCATCCGTTTCTACTTTCCGATAATCGCCACTACACGTTCTACGTGTGGCGCCGGGTATTCATGCGACATCCAATCATGCCGTACCTATTCATACCAGGCTATCAGGCATGCGCCTGGGCATGGTGGCTTCGAGTTGGTGAGACGTAGGCTTATCATCGGCAGAGTTGACCCTAAACGTCATGAGCCAGCCCGCAACCGATCGTTGTTGCAGACTTTGGTATTGCCACTGGCGATAGTGCCTACCCTATTGCCTACGCCACTGTTGGAGCCACGGTACTTTTTGATACCATATATCTTAATGCGAGCACAGGTGGCGGACGTTGGTCGCTCTGCGTTGGTGGTTGAGGGATTATGGTATGCAGCGGTGAACGTCGTGACTACGTATGTCTTTCTTTACAAGGAGCGACCAGGCGTAGGTAGATTTATGTGGTAAGGGGACAAACAAGACCACACGCGTTTGAAGCTGCCACTCGCGCGAGAGAAACCCCCCCAAAAAACGTCGAGTTCTGGTTTTCAACCGTGCAGCGACGACGACGACGACGACGACGACCACGCAACACTCACGAATTTTGACAGACTTGTAGTACAGCCAGTTCCCCTCGACGCTTCCTCGTTTCATCTCATTTGATTCTTGTCCTCATGTCACCGGAAACTACCTCGAAGCCGTCTCGGCCTGCCAAACCAACCACGCGCGCATCGCTGCGGCAATCGTTAACCTTCACCTCAGTGGGAAAAGCCCTAGCGGATGTGATTAACAAAGACCCCCGTGAACGCGAGGAGAAAGCCCTCAAGAAGTCAAAGGAGTCCTCTCGTCGCCTCAGTGCTCTTATGACCACAGGCACAGCGATGTCCAAAGCCACTGTTGCGAACCCAAATTCAAGGTCCCCTGTCTCCACATGCACTAAGGGGGACAGATCCCCCACGAATAAGACTATCACCCGTAGTAATAGGAGGCAGTCTGGTCTTTTTAAAGGCGCATCCTCTTCCGACGAACTTGGCGTTAAAGTCGCGGATGCTCGTGCGGCGAGTCCTGTCTCCAGACGTTTGTCTACTCTCCGTCCTCGAACAGCGGCAGGAAATCCCACCTCTGCCTTGCCCAAGTATCGGCCAAAGTCGGCCGTCGTCGAGAAGCCCGCTTCTCCAGCTCATGCAGGAACTAGGAGGCGCTTGAGCACTTCCGAAGAAGATGAGGCGGAGCGTGGAGAGTCCCCTAAGAGCAAGGGATCACTACGAATGTCTGAGGGAAAGACCAGGAGGCCTGTCAGCCCCCTACCTCATAGGGCGTTGGCGGTGAAAGTCAATTTACCTAGCCCCATGGGACCTTCGACGCCTCAGAAGAGCAAACCCACCCCTTCCAAGGACAAGTCGAATAAGTCTCCTGCTCGCAGTGACTCCGCGCGACCAAAGAAATCCTTGAAAACGGGATCCCCGTCCCCCTCGCGATCGACTTTGGCACGACCTGCTTCGTCGGCTTCATCTACTAGCTCCTCACGGAGCCGGAATACCCCGTCGACACCTTCCTCACTCAAGAATGCATTTGGTTTTAAATGTCCAAGGGTTATTACCCAAATCCCCAGTCCGCTGCGAAGCATTGGTCGTTCTACCCCCCAATCACCATTTGCAAGCAACTCTCGGCATGGCTCTTGCAGTTTCGGACTAGAGAATACCCCTACAGGTGCTGTTGAGGGCAGTAACGATGATAGTATTGAAGTCGGCGAGGTCGATCTTCTACTCGCACCTGTTGCATCACTGGCGGCCCCAACGCCAGCAATTCCGAGGATTCAGTATTACCAGAGTGATTCCCAGCCGCACACTCCATCTCGGCCATCCAGCCTCCTGCCAACTCGTGCAAACCTTTCATACCTATCACCCATTCCCCCAAACTCTGAAAGCTCCCCTGCCCTGCGCCCGAAGGGCGGTAGTTCCGATCACCATCGTGGCTCCGTTTTTTCATGGGACCAGTTAGCGGATCAGTCGCAATTATTAGCACAAGATGAAGTGGAGAGCATGTTGGCCGACGTGACGGCCCCGTTTACTCCCGGAGGGGTTTCACCTAATGTAAGCGCTATGGGCTTAGAAATGCCTGATAGTCCTAGTCTGTCTGCTCTGCCTTCTCCTGCTGGCTATGGTTCCATATCGCAAGTCTTACTTCCTGATGTTACCCCCTCACCCTCCGTTCATCATCTGACGCAAGTGTTTGAAACTTCAACTGAACTTCCCGCGCCTTCTGATTCCGGAACTGCCGCCCTTCTTCGTCTTCAGGTTGCGCAAGTTGAGAAGACTGCAAGAGAACGTCTCTCGCTAGTGCACGAGTTAGAGGAACAGCTCCATAGTCTGAAGCAGTCTCGTTTGAAAGAGACAGAAGAATTAGCGAAGCAAATATCATTCCTCGAAGAGCAGCTCCGCTCGAGCGTTCAAACTAGAGAGCGGATGGATGAAGATCGTGCGGCGTTTATTGCATCGTTGCAGGATGAGTTGAGACAAGCAGAGGTTCGGCGCGAGCAAACTGCTCAGGCAGCATTTGTCAGAGGGCAGGAGCAAGCTCGTGCCTCGCTGGACGCTATGCTCTATGCACTGCACAAGAACTGGGAAGTTTCTTCTGCTGCAAGGGAGGCCAGGTTTCTGTGGTCGTCTGTGAGGGACCAGGCCGAAGAGGAGAAGAGTAATCTTCAGGCGAGTCGTGATATGCTACGCGTCTTCTTGGCTATGCTGGACCGTAACCAAGGCCTGATGCAGGAATTGCCTGCTTGATTCACGTATGTAATTTCTTCATGCAATGGCGTCCAAGTTAAATTGCTCAACCCCAGCACAGGACATTTACGACACTTTCGTATACCACTGTTTGGATTATTGTACTTCATACCCTCACTGATTACTATGCTCACCTCACTACGTTCATTCATTCTGTCCATTATAATGTCTGTATGCAGACGGTATCACACACCTGATTATGACCCCTGATGTCTACTACCATGATGATACAAATGCATTATACGTGCGATGGAAAGTACGCAAAGTACAACAACTAGCCTAAGGCCAGGATGCAGATCGAGATGTAAGATGCAGCATGCGATTTCTCTATGTATTCGCAGTTAGCTTGTTCGGGCCATACGTTTAATCCTTGCGTTTTTGTCTGCTCTCAGCTCCATCGCTCCTACCACCTGCTCCACTTGCTCTTCTGTGAGGACGGATTTTGAACCTAGTTGTCTTGAGGCAGCCGGTCAGCAATAAACACCTCTTAGTTAGGAAGCAAGACTTCACCTTTTCTTCTTCTTCGCGACATCCATTTCCCCCTTCCCGGGTATACAGACGACACCCGTACCCGCACCTGTTTTCCTGTTCGGTACGATGATGGTTGAATCATCTGCTTCATAGTCCATGTCGACCGTCTTCACAGATGCAAGAGTGAGAGCCACGTCTTCGTCATTCTCACTAACCGATAATTTGCTTTCCTCCATACCCCCTTGAGTTTCATCCAATCTTTCTTCGACGGGTTTCGGTAACAAGATAAGCTGTCTTGGTGTACTTCCAATAAACCTTCCAGAATTGGCTTTTCCATCCAATGGTGATGAAGGCGGGTCTGAAGAATTTCCGGCCGCATCATAAAGACCCTGCGCAGAAATGGTTGGAACGTGCGAATTGAAATATCAAATGATTCGCGACATACGTCTTCATCCAGAGAGTCCGAGCCATCCGTCTCACTTTCTGAAGTAACAGGTTTCTTTGCTGTACCACGCAAGCCAGCCTGGTGGAGCATATCAATCTTGGCATCCATCTTCCGTTCGTTGCGTTCCACCTGATATCGTTAGCACGTGCAACATCGCTTAATGACATTGATCCACCTCGCTCATCAGTCTTTGCGCGTAGGTCCTTTCGACTTCGCGCATCCTCCCCTCCATCTCTTTCATCACTTCCTCTCTTGTCTCAGCCTCTACAACGGCGCAGCGAATCTCCGCTTCGTATAGCTGAGGATACAACGATTGGAGGAGTTATCCTGCACGTGCCACTGGACTCACCTTCAACCTGAGATTTTCTATTTCATCGAATAGGGCATCCACTAAAGGATTGATGGCTTCGTCATCAGATTCATCCACCTTTCCGTCCGACTCTTCGTCCTCTAATATTCACACCACGAACTTGAGCGTGAGATAAATAGCAGGTTTGTTGAAACATGCCTTCGAGTACGGTTAACTGCGCTTCGCTGACTTTTTTTCCAGGTCCAATACTGGAAATTGTCACCTTCCGCACAACTCCCCGAGGTATTCTGGAAGGGTGTAGTCCGGTATGCGGTCCCGGCTTCGTAGGACTAGATTGCAGTCGAGGCAACGGTGCATTATTAACGACAGTGGAGACTTCCCTAGCCAAGGCAGAGAACTTCATAACATGGGAAATTTCCTCGAATCCTGTGTCGTACGGATTCACGTTGACTATCATGGCCTGCAATAAAACCTCAGTGACAATCAGACCGGCATTTTTAAGACAATACCATACCACTTTCCCGTCCCCTATGAAATAGTCCATCAAGATTTCCGTAAGTTTGCTGTGCCTGAAGGGTACGACCACTAAAGGCCTCTTAGCTTCTTGGACATCTTGTCCTGAAACTGCTGAGCCCTGTGCGAGGCGCTTTTGGTTTGTACGCATGGCCTAAATTGGGATCAAAATAGTATACAAATAGGAGTGGGTTTTAGATACCTCCATGCATTGGCCAAGGACCATGAGGGATTTATTGATGTTTCCAGCCTCCTTTAGGCGATCACCACTGGTCTGTGTGTGTTTTGCACGTTCCGAACCAGCTAGATCGACTACAGTTAGTCGTGACATTTGCAGAGAGGTGGGGTCCTGAGTGTCCCTCTATGAAGATGGATGTGTGAGAACAGTCGAGTGGGAACTTACGCCTCGTTCCGCCCGATGTCCTTTGAGTACTCTAATTGTAACAATGCTGTGGCTGCGACTGCTCTGGCTGTTTGCCAGTGTGCCGAAGACGCGTCGATGTAGTTGGCCAAATTTGATGAGTGCTTTTGCTTGTGCTGCGTCTGTGACGCGGAATTGTTTCAACCCGGATATATATCGCCCAGTGCTCCCGCAGTCGATGGTGTCCGTCGCGGGGGAGGGCTTCACTGTAAGTGCCCTTCGCTTGAGTAATAAGGGATGTACAGCCTGTCCTTGGGGATACCCAATCCCTTCTTCATTCTCATCTACGGATGCCAGTAGATCATACACCTTCTCATTGTAGACCTCCACATAGGAAATCCAAATAGAATATTCGTAATTGCGATCTACTTTGATCACTGTCGGGTCGGTATTGTCAGCTTGTTTATCTGTGGTAGCCAAATGTTCCTCCAGGACCTGAGCAAGAGCAGGTTCATTTGGAACGTCGAACTCTGTAGGTGGAGCGGATTCTGAAGGGTCGGCTTCTTCGACACCATAGAGGCGCACTGGCCGGTACTGCGGCATTCTTTATGCGCGTATATAGAAGGTAATTTTTGGAGTACTTACTCGACCATCACTATGCAAGTCATCGATGCTGTTGAACAGCACATCCAGAGCCCTAGGCAAGATACCAGCAGACCCAGGTTTACTTCCGCCCTGAACCGTGTATGTCTTCCCGGAATTTGTCGCACCATATGCGAAGAGGAGTCCATTCTGACCATCTAGAAGACCCTGAACAAGAGGAAGTGTGGTTGTTGCAAAAAATTCTTCTTGTGTCGTTGAAGGAGGGAAGACATGTGAGAATTTGTATATAGAAGACGCAGTGACGGACGCCCGACAGCCAGATCTTGTGCTACCTTGACGATCACTGCTGGGATCTGACATCCTGACTGATGTGTCCGATAATGACTCGAGATACGGCATTGCCATCGGTTCATCATCTCCCAATTGAGGTCTGATACGAAGATATGCCTGACACGCTCGAGTATATAAAAGAAGGTTGGTACAAAACTAGACTGGGACATACCACGGTCGGCTCGCGCTCCACATATGTTGTCTTTGATGACCAGGGAAGTTCACCTCCAGTTCCAACGAGTGCAGGCGAGTCGTCGTCAGGAGCATTAGCCTTGTTAACAAATGGTTTACGTAGTGCAGCTGCTTTTGCTTTCGACGGTCCTGTTTGACTTGCGGTTCTACTTTTGGGTGCCCTGACCGCGAGTGGCCCCGTGCCAGGAGGGGGAACAGCCTGCGTCTTGGTGCGCGTCGAGGCACGTGTGGCCGGGGCAGTCGCTTTAGATCTCGTTGCCATCGCTGCGCTTGCGATTCCAGTCGACCTATGACGACGGAAAATAGTGAACCTACTACGTCGTTTGCCGAGTAAGTTACTCGTTGCAAAGGTGCTATATAAGCCCCAGCAATGCCACGGGTAGCACAGGGTAAAGTCAATGAAAACGAAATAAGATACCTTGACGCGACGCGCCGTCAAACCACGTGATCCAGCAAACGCCACGATGGCCCGGAACTTAAGCTCGACGGCACTATGTAACTAACCGTCATCCAAGACTCTACTAATGATCCCGACGCCGGATTTTTCACATCTTACAGACAAAGATAAGCTCTACGTATACGACCCTGCCGGTGCGCACTTTGCCCACGTGTATTCAACGGGAACGCCTCACGCTATGTAGAGGACACATTCTTATTCCTCGACGCACTCGAACAAGATGCCGAAGATCTCAAAAGTCAAAAGCCGTTGATCTGCCTCGAAATAGGGTATGAGGGACAGTCCCCTGTCTTCGATAGCATATAACTTCCCAAAGGTAGCTCAGGATCCGGGTGTGTCTCTGCATTCATTGGCTCAATCTTGGGATCCACAAATACACGTGAACGGGCCCTTTCCCTCAGAAAATGCACTTCTCTGAACCACTTTTTCAGTATATCTCTGCACGGACATAAACAATCGTGCTTCAGACTGCACCCACAGGACTGGCCTCTGTAACAAGGTGGTGTTTGTCGAAATGAAGACCTAGCCGACCAATTCATGCCCCCGCAATTTAGATCCCATTAGATCCGATCACATGTGATCTAGCTCGACCACTCTTAAAGCGTCTGCAGCACTCGGTGGACATCATTCTGTTCAACCCACCCTACGTGCCAACGGAATCAGAGGAAGTTTCGTTCGCCCAATCAGGTCGTAGTATTTCTGGTTCGTGGGCGGGCGGGATCAATGGAATGGAGGTGACCAACCGTCTCTTGGGAGACATCGAGGTGTGAACCGCTTGTGGCCTTGAATCACACTCCATGTTCACCCAATTGCCAGACCTTACTGTCAGAGCGAGGAAAATTTTATCTCGTTACTCTGGACGGAAACAACATCCCGGAAATTCGCGAGAGAATGTTCCGTGCATTTCGTCTGCAGTGCCAAGTACGTCCTAAGACATCCAAAAACCTTGCAATGACATTCTCCAGATCGTAGCGCAACGGCGAGCGGGCATCGAGAACTTACACATCCTGCGGTTTTCACGGGTGAATGAGTAGTGGTCTGGTCGACTTTGCTCTACTTGTTGCGAAATACGCGCAGTAACCGCAACGAAAACTCACTCGTATCAATTGCCTGCCGTGAATAAGCTCTCTGCGTCCTCACGCGCGCTTCCCTAAATGCGTGACAAAGATCTTGCAGGAGAGTAGTATATACAGTACAAAAAGTGCAACTATGTGCGCGGGCGCGTAGGTGGTTCATAGAGTACTCGCCTTCGCGATGCTCGGTGACGATACCGAAGTCCAACTTAAATAACGCTGATGTATTTTAAACCTCAAGGCCTCATACATCATTAAGTAGAGCATATCAACTGCGTCATCAAGGAAATACCATAGTAGCATAAGAGCAGGTGATTAACACGTATCAATACCTTAACTGTCCTCGGTCGCGCCAGGCCGCCGACCTCGTATACTGAACCTCGAAGGTGATGCTGGTGTCGGACGCTCCAAGGAGGTCACAGATGGGTCATGAACGTGTGCGTTAGCCTCAGCATCGAATTCCAAGTGGAGGCGGACTTCTCCTCCTCGTAAATCTGCGGTGAGATCGGCGACAGAAGACTGATTCGGTTGGAGATGTCGCCAGATCTGGGTACCAGAGTCAGAATTGCCATAACACCTTCCTGGAAGAAAAAAGTACCTCGACCTCTCCTTCTCCAAGTACCTTGTCTTTTCCAAGAGTTTTATGGTCGTAAACACAGACATAAAGTTTTGAGGTCGACGAACTGGCGGGGAAAACGAATGTTTCATTCCTGAAAACCAATGACTAGATATTTAACAAGTAGGTGTGAAACACGTACCATTCCGGAGTGGAAGTCCTGCTGTGGCCATGCTTGGTTTTGTGCTCCTTGTCGCCAACCCGAATGAGTGCGTAAGGTTTTGCTTCATTGGTGTGAAGGCCCTTTGCATTCAATACCACAACCCGCAACACACCGTGATCTGATGGTGCGCCGCTGGCTGCACGAAGGGATTCTGCTGACCGCGAGGCAGCGCCTCCACTTCCCAGGGACTGGGTGGTTGGGTGCGTGGCCGGTGCGAAAACTTCTGGGTGCGAGGGTAGGCTATTTTCCTTTTCGTGATCCCTTCTGAAAATACTTCCGACGCCATGTAAAACACCTCTGCCTGCTTCCATCGGCAGACTGCCGATGTGGGTCATGGCACGACCAGCCACCGAAAACGTGGAAGTACTCTTGCGTGCCCTAGCAATGATTTCGGGTTGGAATACCATGCGCAATTGAACAACTCCTTTCTCCCCATGCTTCTCTGATGAGAGTGGGATGGAGCGCTCAGCGGCTTCCAAAGGTTCGAGGTCATCAAGGCGGATGCGACCAACACCGAGACTCTTAGCTTGCTCAAGCTGGTTCCAGTCAAAGACCTCCACTGTAAAGTCAGCAGCAACGCGAGAAGACTTGAGGGGTTGTTCAGTAACGAGAATTCGGCGATGTCGTACAGCGAACATACCACGTTAACATTGAAAGTTTCATTCCACTCCGGATGCAAAGTTTTCTTCTTCGTTTGTGACTTGAATTCCTTCTGCCCGTTAAGCGTGAAGACGGCGTAAGGGTCAGATTTGCCTGTGGAATCATTAGCAGGACAAGTGATGCACGTTATCCCCACGTACCACCCCTATCAGCAGAACGAAGGTCTTTGGCTCCAATAAGTTCGACACGAAGCACACCCTGGTCTAGTGACCGTCAGAGAACGTTTTTCGGTTGAATCCGTCAGACTAACTGTTAATACTCTCCCTGGGCTCCAGTTTCACGGGAACTGGAACGTAACGCGTCTCGATAACCACAGTAGAGGTTTTACCTTCGTCATTTGTAAGGGTGTAGGTGGAGCGGTGATCCTTTTTTTGGCCCAAAAAATCATGAGTACTTCTTCATCTTACGGAGTTAAACTCACTAAAGTGGCATCCACGAAGTGTCTGGCGTCTCCCTTCCATTCCGCAATGATATCATCCTTGTCACCTTCTGCATTCTCGTTCAGCCTTAGCCAGACGCGCCCAAAGTCCAATTCCTTGATAAATGCTTCGCCAACGTGTTGCCACTGGGCATGCGTGCTGCGGGCTTTAATCGTGCTAACCGCCGGCCAATAGCCGTCGTCCAAAAGCACCTCCAACCGTGCCTTCTTGTGCAGTTGTCCAGACAGTATGTGGAAGATAATGATGCCAGATTCTGTAGGTAGATCAGTTGAAGCTCGTGACAGTAAGTGGCCCAATACACACGGTGCTTCAAAAGCTCTTCTTTTCCGAGCTCTATTCCCGATAGTTCCTTCTTGTCCTTCGTCTCATCACTACCAGAATTGGTCTCCACTTTATCCGCAATGCCGTTGCCAAAGGTGCCTTCACGCTCCTGCCCTTGCACACCATCGATTGGCTGACGGACCGTGACATCTCGTTCCTCTTCGTTAGAAGGCTGGCCGCCGTTAACGGCCTTATTTATATCCTTCACGCCCTTGGCCATTTGTCGGATGTCGTTCTCATCTGCGTCAAAGTGTACATTCTTAAGATTAAGGCAAGGTATGAATTCGGCAGCGTAGTGGAGTTGTCCTTGGAATGCCTGTCCGTTGCCACCGTCTAGCTTGATGGGATCTTGCGCCTCCTTCTTCCCGGTGGATTCGTGGCGGTACTGATTGTCTGTCGAAGACTCCCGAGCTAGCTCATTGACGTGAAGTTCCACTGATCCGAGCGACCGGTCCTAAGGAACGCCAACTTCGTAAAAGCCGGTGAAGAAGGACGACTTGCTCACCTTCGTCAAGTGTTGGTAGTCCATAACTTCCATGAACATAGACTGTGAGGTGCCTTAGCATTTAAGAGTCGAAGCAGCAACACTAACACAAACCTCTCTCAGTGAATGAACTGCGGGTGGAACATTAAGTGGTGATCAGCTTCCATTTGGGTGGACATACCAGGTATGTAGATAATTTGATCCCACTCTGGGTTGAGGTCTACCAATACTAAATCGCTGCATACTTCTACGCGTGGACAATGACTCACTATTGTTTATGACTTCCGTCCTCGCCTTGACAACGTTGTTAACTAGAACCCGCACGTAGGGATCGCTCTGCATGCAATACTGTTAGCCCACGAGGATTGTAACAGCACCTTTTCTAGTTTCACCTTGCCACCAAGGGCCGCTTCAACGTTCCTACACTCAACGGTCAGCACGTCACCTACCACGAGTTAATCCACAGACGCTTACTTCACATCCGTCGCTCTCTGCAACCACAGCCTGACGATACCAATGGGAGGCACATATTGGTCCACACCGCTGAGTACACCAGGCATATGAAGTGGTTTCCACTGCAAACTTATACGGATCTTGCCAGTTTTGCACCCACTGAGGGGCCACCAGTCACGTCCATCCGACATACCCGCGAGTAGGTCCTCCAGGCGAGCAGACATGTACCCTATCACCGGGTCCTTCAAAATGTCGCGGTCGTCGACTATTTTAAGGGTAATCAAGGAAGACCGTTTATCCAAACACAGGAACTCAGTTGGCGATTCCCAGACAGGATTGTTTGAGTGCTTAATGATCTGCGTACGGTGAATGGCTGAAGGATCGTCGCCTAGATAAACCTTCACGAGTGGATTGAGGTCACCAGTGAGGGACTTGGCAGAATCAAGCTCCTTCGCTTGATGTACAGTAAGTCGAACTATGCCGATATCTATAAAATCGAGTTCAGCAACAAAAGTAATCCCCAACCCGACCGAGAAAACGAACTCGTGTTTGGAAGTTGTTCTTTTCCTTCAACCATCTCCGGTTTCAGAACGGGGAAGTACGACAAGTTAAAACGCAACAAGCCACGCTCCTTGCCATCCTTCAGTAACGGGCGTTCGATGCCCTCAACAGTTGCGTCGTCCTGTAATTTTTGCAAGTCGAATGTAGCTGATCCGAGCCTAGTATCCCTCCTGTGTTCATTATAGTCCATGACATTCAACACCAGCGGTTCCTGCAGAGTGTTCACCAGGATGAATTTGGTTTCCGCCCACGTCGGATTGTATCTACACAGAAAAATTAACCAGGTCGACTTGATGACATATGCATACTTACGTATAATTCCGGTACTTTGTCCTGGCAAGTTCTTGCCGATCATTTATGGTGATACTAACATATGGATCAGGCGATCCGCCACCAATCTTGCTACCCTTGAGTCCTCGAGCAGCGTCGACAGTGACCAGGACAACGCCAATTGCTGCATCCAGGGGAGCACCTGATAGTAGTTGCTCCAAATTGAGCGTGAAAACGTTGGGATCATACATCATCGGTCCGAGGCTGCCGTGTATCATCTCGCGAATGAATTCCGATAACCCAGGGATCTACACACGTCAGCAGGCATCGAACAGATAAAGACAAGACTTACGTGGGCAATATCAAAACCAAACGTATCGCCTCCTACGGGCTTCAATACATAGTCAATAGTGGGTTTCTCCAGGAAAGTGATGTCAACAATTTGAATATGGGGGAAGTTGGAGACCAGCTTAAGCTTGACTCGCAGAAGGCCGGTGAAAGTTACGTCCTCTATAAGAATCGGCATCGCGGCACTCGCCAAACCCCTACCCACTCTCACCGACAACACAATCTTTGGATTAACCTTCTTCATCGCCACACGAGGTGTCATATCAAAAATATCGTTAGGCGTAAACGAAAGGTTCCAGTCCATCATCACGACATCATCTTCAGTATTGGGGAAAGTGCGAACTTTGACAATACGGGGCGCCTTGGTGCCGAGGGTGAAGGTGCTGAGACGAAGAGAATCCAAGAACGCAGGAGTACTGACGCTCAAGATCTGGTCCACGGAAGCCACGACCGATTTAGAGAGTACGGGTTCATATATGAGCCAAAAGCGATCGAGAAAATTGTTCAACCAGTCGGCACTTTCGTGTTCTGAGGCCAGACGAGTCTTGACCAGTTCGCGCTGGATATCATCCCGTGCGCAGCGCCTGACACGAGCCATCGACGTTCTGTAGTAAGTGCAGCAGACTGCGAGAAGGATAAACAGCCATCCCCATCCGAAGTTGAAACGCGTAAAGAAGTGAGATGCAAACACGGCCTGGCGCACAAGTGAACCAGACTGAAATGGACAAATTTCCACGGACGTACGAAAATGATAATGCCGGCGTTATGGTACCAATCCCCATAGAACTGTTCGGGGATAAAGCGTTCAAGAACCGCTTTATCTTTGGTTTGTTCATCTTCAGGCAGAGGAACGTCGACATTCGCTACGGAACGCCAGCCAACTTTATACCATTCCGGTACCTCTGAGGCAGGTCCTGATGGATAAGCGCCGGGGCTAGAAGGTGAAGCAGGTTCTGAAGTGGCTTTGTCCCGCTTCTCCTCAGTTAGTCGGTCTGTGTCCTCCACAGTAATGGTTGGCAAGACTCCCTTTGTTCCAGTATCAATAGGCGCTTCTGAACGTCACCGAACTGTTCAAAGCTGTCGAAATTGCTAGAGGTCGCCGAAATGCGTACCTTTACCTGCAGGGACGTCATTATTCGACGGCGTGTAAGGCTTGAGCTTCTCTTGGCCCTTGGCCACGACCGAGGCCTTCTTCTCCGGAGGGGCATCTGGGTCGAATACGTGGACGGCAGCACCTTTGGATGCATCTTGGTCAAAATTACTGAGTGCCTGCGCATGTGCGTCCTCCTGGATTCTTTGCTGGCGGGCCTGCACGCTCTCCGGCGGCGCGTTTGCCGCCATCTCCAAAACAGACGGCGAAGCAGTACACTGGATAGTTTTATGTGGGAGAGAAAGATGCCAATCGTACCACAGAGAAGACACGAAGCGAACTACTGCTAGCGGAATACTTGGAACGGCCTGAATGCAGCATGCCCTTCTACTTATTGCCTAGAGGAAACGGCCGCCTGATGTCATCGCTACCTTTAAGGCAACCGCCACACCGGCAGATACTAAAAACAGTACACTCCTCCGGCCGGCACCTAGGTCCGCTGTCAAAACGTACTGCCATACCATCCAGACCAAAATTTGACAGCGTAAACATTTAGTCTGGTTTCGAACCTGTCACCCTGTCTAATGACTTGTGCTTCTATCATGCAAATATATAGGCTGGAAAACTGAGATTGCATCAAGGAGAGTAGCTCAGAAAGAGTGGATAGTGCTCCGACTTGACAAGCTCCAAGGAGACGTTCGATGACGACGTTGTGTTGTAATGCGGAAAGTGGCCAGCTAGCCACAAGCACGCGAAATAGCGAGCCACCTGGCACCTGCGGTCTCACAACCTTCCAGCGGCCCTCTCTGCCCCCACATGCGCAATAACCTCGTTCCAGTTCCGCACACGTTTCACGCGGATTTTGTTCGAATTAGCCTTCCTGAGCTCCTCCTTGCAATGGATGACGTCGCGCTCAAGAAACTGGTTATCGCCTTCCACCTCCATGCGCCTGGCATACACCATGTCATCCCGCTCCTCCGAACGCCGAGATAACCGCTTGTTCCACTCGTATGAACCGAAAAGTAGGACGTGCGGTGGTGTGACCGCACCACTTGATTCAACCACGTGCTGTACACATGCCATGGCGTTCTCGACGGAGTCATCGATAAGGAGCCTTGCGCCGATATCGACACATATCCGTGCCTTGCTCAGTTTGGTAGCTACCGCATGTCCCTTGTTTGCAACGAAACCCTTATAAGTACCATCTAAGACGGCTTTCTGTGCACTTGCGAACTGCCCGGTGCATATGATGCACTCAAAGACGTCCCCGAAGTGGCGATTGACCCACTTCCAGCTGGCGTGCTCGACTTCCTTGTTCCGTGCCGTCACGATGACGAGACGATAACCCATTTGACGCAGTGCTGCTACGCCCTCCTTTGCCCCCGGTACGGGTGGTACCTGCTCGATCCAATTTGTTTGATAGAATTCCCGCACTTTACCGTGTGTAACACTGGGTGATCCCCAGAAAGGGTTCTACTCGTATCTTGGGTTATGAAAATACCTGAAGAACAGAAGTACTTACTTTCCAGTAATAGTAGTAGTAGAAGTTGGAAAAATTCATTTCGCCTGGTGTTCCGTAGGTGTCATTGTGCCCTGCTCACGTGGTTACGCTGGCGGCAGCTGAACTACGACGACTTACTTACATTTGCATATGGTGAGATTCGTCTGGCTTAGTACATCGTCCATGTCCACGGCAAGAATGGGACCTCCATCGCCTATAAGTCTGAAATTGGTGATGATTGGCACCGCGTTGGCATCCGACTCGCTTGGGCCATCTTCAGATCTTGTCACGGGCTGTGGAAGAGACATCGGGGGATAGTGGGTATCCTGATGTAACTTGGATGCCAAACACGATGGGAACTCCGATTTTATATGCCCGTGCGGCTTTTAAAGATAGTGATACATAGGATAATCTGATACTACCGAGTCCTGCTAGGCAGGCTGGTCTGCTAGAGCCCGAACATTACATAAGCTTATAGTTCGGACGGAGAATCACATGGAGGTGACACTGTTCTTGTTCTGCCAGCTCAGGTGTCGTTGCTTCGACTCTGAGACTGGCCATCAAAACCTGCCTCCCCCCGTTCTATGTTGTGAATCGTAATGGCTGTCCTCTCCAACTTTGGTCCTTCAAGAGAGCGCCTCGCGAGGCTTACGCGCGCCTACTCAGCTCACAGACCCGTCATTCAGCGGGGCCTCATGACCAGCTTCGTGCTTTTTGTACTGCTAGCTGCCTACCGAGGGGTTGCGGCTCGCCCCAGTCCGAGGAGGAGTGGTGGAGTGGAATCATCAGATGGTAAAGTTACTCGTGTAGCGGTGGGTGCCCAACCTATGTTCACGGGCAGTGCTTGAATAGCATTTTTTTAGGTTGATGCCACGTTCTACCAGCGACTCAAAGTCATCTTGCGAATCGTCATCCCAAGCATTCGTACGAAAGAAGCACTCTTACTTTGCATGCATTCAACTTTGTTGGTTTTTCGAACTGCAATCTCTTTATATGTGGCTGCACTGGACGGAAAGTGAGTGATTGGGTGAGAACACCGGACTGATGGATAAGGCCAATTTATACAATTTAGGATTGTTGCATCATTGGTTCGCGGGCAATCTTTCCAATTTTTACTGAATATTACCCGCTGGTTACTTGTTGCTGTTCCCGCTACCTGGACAAATAGCTGGCTTAGTTATGTCCAGAACAAATTGACAATCGCATACCGGACGCGCTTGACGAATGAAGTCCTCAAGCAGTATTTGGGAGAGGAAGCCGAAGGGCCAGAAGGGAAATGTTATTATAAGCTTTGTAAGTGAGCGAACGCGGCAGCATCTGTCCTGCTCACCCTTGTCTAGCAAATTTGGATGACCGCATAAAAATTCCCGACCAGTTATGTCGTCTACACATAAGTTTTATTTTCTTTCATCGTTGATGCTCTCCCTTTAGGATGATCACTTATGATATCCAGCGGTTTTCCGCACACCTTGCGGCCATCTATGCAAATCTAGCAAAACCCACTCTCGATGTTATCCTTTATAATTACCAGCTTGCACAAAATGTAGGCGCGGAAGGGTTGGTTATTCTGACAGTTTTAATTCAAGCGTCCTCCACTTTACGTATGTTCACCTCTTTTTAATGTGATGGTAATGTTTATCTTTTGCGCAGTGCGCGTGTTGTCCCCGTCCTTCGGTACTTATACTGCCCAGTCTGCAGCACTCGCAGGCAATCTGCGGCATGGACACTCTCGCTTAGTGGAATTTGCGGAGGAGATTGCATTCTTCGGCGGGCAGGAAACTGAGAGAGAGTCGCTTGAGAGAGAGTACCTCGCACTGGTGAGGCACGAGGAAGAAGTCATGAATAAGCGATGGTGGTACGCTTGTGCGGAAGAGGGGATTATCAAATGGTTATGGGGAAGCTTCGGAGTCAGTGCCCCTTCTTGCTATATCGTGTTTTCCACCAATATGAACTATCCTGTCAGCTGGTCATATGCGCAATTCCAGTATTCTTCAAATTCCCAGGTGCAGCGCACATCGATCTAGGAGGTCGAACCGAAGGTTTTTCCATGTTCTTGTATATGCGACCTCGTCTCATTCAACCCGTAATCAGGGTTTGTTACCAACAGGAGGCTTCTGTTATCTTCTTCAGGTTCGTCGACGTATATCCTTGTTTTGTTGCTGCAACGGCTGATGCGTGGACAGATGCCGTCGGCCGTGTGATGTACTCATACAAGGATCTTGCTGAGTTGGCTGGGTATACATCTCGTGTGTTTCTCATTCTGGACGCCATATCCGATGTGCGGGCAGGAAAGTTTCAGAAAGCATTAACAAATGGCACAACCATAGGAGATAACGGTGCAAGTGAGTCACGACGTTAATTAGGCAATCGGTTCCTTCTCAATCCTGTTACCCCTAGTCCTGCGGGGTCGTGGGCAAGTCTTCCTGTCGGAGGATATCCAATTTGAGAATGTTCCCATTGTCACTCCGAATGGAGATGTACTCTTGCAGAGTTTGACTTTCAATGTCAAGCCGGGGGTAGGTCTGTGCTTTCTCCTAGGTGCTCATCGGCTGAAGTGAGATCTTCAGGAAAATTTGCTCATCGTTGGACCGAACGGTAGTTTGAGGAATATCCTTGTTTGTAATTTGGAACTGACTCCGTCGAGGTTCTGGGAAGTCTTCGTTATTCCGAATTCTTGGAGGCCTTTGGCCAGTTTACGGTATGCATCCAGTTGCAAATGTTATAGCAGACAAAAAAACATTTCTCAGGCGGCATCGTGCGGAAACCCCCAGCCTCCGATTTCTTACTAATTCCGCAGCGGCCGTATCTGTCTTTGGGCACTTTTCGAGACCAAGTCATCTATCCCCATTCTGAAGAGCAAATGAGAGAGCGTACGTATACTCGGCTCTATCATTATTACGGCCCTGACGCGCTTTATAGGCGGAGTATCGGACGCCGATTTGCTTTCTGTGCTGGCTGTGGTGCGGATGGATGGCATCGTGGAGCGCGAGGGCTGGAATGTGACTCGAGAGTGGCGAGAGACTTTGAGTGGCGGTGACCAACAGAAGCTTGCCTGGGCCAGACTCTTTTATCACCGACCTAAGGTAGATTTCCGCCCGATCCTGAGAATGTTTGCTCATACTTCACAGTATGCTATCCTTGACGAGGCGACATCACTTGTCCCTCCTGACGTGGAAGGAAGAATGATGGAGCATGCTGCTACTCTGGGCATAACGCTTCTGACCGTTTCTCACCGGTCATCGCTGTGGAAGTATCATTCACATATCTTACAGTTTGATGGGCAGGGTGGATACGTATTGTACGTCTACCCGTGTGCAACATGGTCCTGGTGACTGACCACTGGTAGCACGAAGCTTGATGTGGATAAGCATTTGGCGCTCCAAGAAGAGAAGCTCGAATTGGAAGCAAAACTCATGGAAGTGTGAGTATTTTTGACTTCGATGGAGTTATTGCTAATTTCCGCTGCTAGGCCGAAGATGAAGGCGCGCCTGGTTGAGCTCCGACTCCTCGTGGAAGCGCACAGGGGGAACGTGCTGTAGTTCTGAAGTTAATGTACTGTACTTTTTGTAATAGAAGGAGATGAGATCTTGACGTGGTGGGCTACGCTTAGACTAGGCCGCTTCACTAGCTATGAAACGAAAACATATGTAGGTAGCTTGTACAGTTGGGAAAGATGCTTGGACAATGAACATGGGGGAAGAATGTATAGACCGATGGTAGTAGTACTAAATTGGAGGAGAATCACGTGGTCACACAGGTTGGCCGAGAAGCCCCGTCCCATCGGATCGGGGGTTGACAGCCTCGAGTGTCTGTGCTCCGCAAATTTTCGGCTTGGGAGTTCCACACCGTCCCTGCTCTCTCCTGTGATGCACTTCTTCTCCCAAACGTTCAAGTACGAGTAAGTGTAATCTTTGACAGTGATCGGCTGCGTATTCACGCTCGAGGCTTGTTCAGACACCCATGGTCCCATGTCATTATTGGGATGTGGCACAAATATCCAAATCCACACTGTACCCATGTCGTCACGGTCGACGTCGTTGATCGCTCTGTTGACCCAGAAACTGGCATTGTGCGGACGGAGCGGGTACTTGGCTGTAAGCAAAAAGCACCAGCGTGGATCGTTAAGGTAGACTTGTACTCTCTCGTCCTTTCGATGGCTCGCCTGACCACAGCTCACTCAGCTCTTTGGGGGATCAGAAGATGCCTTCGTTAGAGAAGTATCCTACATCGATCCTGCCGCGCAGACTGCAACCATTACGTCGGTCAACTTGTCTCTTTCGCAGTTTGCAACATGCTTGGAGCGGATACAGTACATCCCAACGTCACCTCATCAGACGTCCTTCTCACAAACAGCGGAGATACAGGCGAGGATGGCAATGTGGCGAAGTATGGCCGACAAAATGGAGAGCTGGTTGGTGCAGCGGTTCGAACAAAATGCCAGACTCGGCAAGGCTGGATTCTCGGATGTGCTGAGGGCAATGTGGGAAACAAAGCAACATGAGGTAGCATCATAGATTTCATACTTTTGCTTATATGTTCGTCCCCTCACCTTATAGATTATCTCCGAAGACTACTGCAGGACTTTTTACAATATTGGATGGTCATATTACTCGCAGGCATCGGGTCATTCTAGATCTCTGGATATATAGAAGCGACGTGGTGATACACAGTTGTGACAACTGCGGCTACACTTCTTGCTCGTAGGCGTCCTCCCACCCTAGGGTCGGCACTTCATCACCTTTTTCGCTGTCATCGTCACCCAGGTGCTCGGCATCGGGCGAGGGGTAGCGAGTCCGGGGTTTCTGAATACCAACACCACCGTCGCCTTCTTCCACTACAACTGCGCTATCGTCGGTCTTGTCATCTAAAGAATACAAATCATCCTTTTCGTTCAGGGCTGGGTTGGAGCTGCCACCGTCAACGAACAAATCTTTGAGGGCATCGTAGTTGATCCTTTTGCTGTATTTTGGATTCTTCTTTATGAGATTGCGAACAGACTCGGCAGCAGTGCTGCCTGACGGCGTTGATTCATCCCGAGGCTTCATGCTCGTTTTCCGTCTCTGATCAATAGAAAATCAAACGTATACTGGATGAAAAATGGCACCAAAAAAACGAACCTTGCGACTTTTTGATTGAACTGCACCACTCTGGATTTGTTCTTCCTTCGCTATTGAAGAGTTGAACAAGAGTATACCTAGTACCTTACTATAGTCGTACCTGCAAGAGCTTCCAAATAATCTCGGTTGATTTCCACCCAGACGCGCTCCTTAACTCTCACCTCCTCTTCAGACAAAATGAACTGGGAAAGCTCTTCTTCATCTAGTCCTTTTAACTCGTCAATTTCTGCGAACTGAGCCTGCCGTCGTTCTTCTGCCTCATCTAAAGCTTCACTGAGCAAGAGACTTTGTTGGCTATGAAGGAAGGTTGCGACTTGCTCGGCCAGTGCTTTATCGACGGTCTCCTCAATGATCGCATCCTCTGATTGTAACGCCGCCGAGCTCCGTAACCCCTCGATAACACTCGGGCGGAGCATAGGGTCGATATGAGCGTAAACAGATTCTTCTTCTTCTGGATAGAAAAGCGGATGCGCAGAAGAGGTACCAGCGAGTATACCCTGACTGAAGAGTGCTGAGTCCATGGCCGGTAGCGAGTGCGTTCCGGATGGGCCTGCCGGACTAGTGCCAGCGCCGTCACCCCTCGACTCGCTCTCTGCCCTCTTCCGTTTCCCATACCGCTTTGGTTCTGACACTTGCTTCCCGGTCCCATTCACCTCTTCTTCTTGCTCCTTTTCTTCTCGCTCCCTTCCTTTCGTGAAAGCAGGTGGATCCATCTCTTCGTCCAACCATACCGTTCTAAAATCGGCCAATGTGAGCATGCCACTGGGTGTCTTCTTGAATTCTTCAAGTCGTTTCTTAAGGGTTGTATCTGCAATCTTGACGACTTGTACGATTTCTTCAATAGACCGCCTGAAGTTGTTCATCCGAGCAGCAAGAAGGAGGGCGGCGCCACATATCCCAGCGGGCCTTCTACCTTTGGTAACCCAGTCCCGATCGAAGCGCTGCACCAAGCGCACAGCATCCGTAGCAACTTTGTGCGTCTCATCGCCGAATTCTAACAAGGCCGCAAAGCGAGAGACATAGTGCGAAGGGTCTACTAAAGGTAACTTCAGGTTAAGGGTCTGCACTAACTGGAGGTAGATGTGACCAAGCTCAAAGACATTGACCTAAGAGACAAGGAGTCAGCATACGACTCAACAGCAAGGTATATATAACAACTTCACCTGAAGAAGATCCGAGAAATCGATGAGCATGTAATTACGCGTTTCTTTCTGCCTGCATGCAATGTAGAGACAGACTGCGGCAACATGAGTACTCCGTCGACCTTTGGTGAACTTATGTTCTACTGCCAGTGTGTAAAGGCGTGTCGCGGCGAGGGCGACGACCTCCGAGAGGCGGAGTGCTGCAGAAAAACTTTGTATCTTTCTGCTTGCTGTACGAATGTTTATTCCCCCCGTGTCGAATACCTGCATGAACATACCATTTGCAATAGTTTGTTCCCGCGATTCACTACTACCCCTGTTTCCAAACGGACCGTTTAGTCGTGCTCGAGCTATAATTCATCAGTAAAAAGTGACCGTCTGAAAGTGGACTCGTACTTACTAGCCCCCTGTCCGACATATGCCCCTTGAACCATGGCTGCTCCCGTGGATGTCTCACCAAATGTAACCTCTGATATTATTGTGTTTTCCTCCACGACAGTACCACACTGCACGCAGAAGCCATTGCCCGCAGCGGAGTCATATTCGATCACAGTTCCTCCACAGTCAGTACAAGTGGTCTGAACGAATTGAACGTTCAGAAGGCACAAATAAGCAATGAAAAAATATAAAAAGTACCATGGTTTAAGCAGATTACTAGAATGGAGGGGATGAGCTGCCCGTTAACGAGTCGTATGAGATGTCTTCCGGTGATTACGCGCAGTCGGTGATAAGAATGTGAGATCACAACCTTGGAACATAGTACAGTAGTAGGTTGTCAGTGATGGTCTCCCTTCAGTAATCTGTGGGGGGGTTGTCACACCAGTTACGTCACAGTCACACTATTGATCCCTTCCGCGGATTTGATTGTCGACTGGACGTCAAAGCGCCAACGAACTGGCTATACGAGTAACTGCCAGAACGCTACATTACCTACAAGCAATTGAGGTGCCTGTTGACGGAACCGAACATAGTTTCGCCCATACTCAACCACATCAACATTGGACAGCATGACATGACTACTAGTGTTAGACGACAGCGACAACTCGAGACAAAGCAACGAAAACGGCGGAGAGTACAAATGAGTGAAGTTACTCAGGGGTAAGTATGCCCGTCGATGACAAGGTTGGAGAAGGCAATCGTATAGTTTCGACCTCTTTTTCCCCAATGATGGCTGCCTGCCTCGCAACCATTGCTGATTCAAAAGTTTGCTCCGGGGGTGCTTCCACGGGAGGACACCCTGACAACTGAGTTTCGCCATAATCAAGGAGAGTTTCACCAAATTGGAGCATCCAGGGGTGCTCCAGAAGCTCAGCTGCCGTCGGTCTCGTCATTGCATCGAGAATGAGGCATTTCTTGATGAAGTCGATGCCCAGATCACTCAGTTGTCCAGGTTCCGGAAGAGGTGGGTGTTGCCTTGCGACACCAATATGAAACATGATGGCCCTGAGACCGTTCAGTACCATGGTCTGCTGAGTGGTATTTTGCCAACATACCATTCGTTGTCCAGATTACTCCATGGCTTCTTTCCCGTGGCAAACTCAAGCACGACGCAGCCAAGCGACCATATATCCATAGCACCGTGCCTTCCGCGCTTATCGTTCTTGATAACCTCCGGGGACATATACATTGGCGTTCCCGTTAGACTGTTGTTGAATCCTAAGTTACCGCCAAAGACGCCTGCCTTCGCATTCCCCACATCCCCGCGGCGGGAACGCTGCAAAGTGCGATTCTTAGCGAGAATCTTGGATGCTCCGAAGTCAACATATTTGATCACGCCTCGGTGATCCAAGAGAATGTCTACCGAGCTGTCAGACGAAATATTGGTTGACAATCAAAACTAACTGAACGTACTGTCGGGCTTGATGTCACGATGTACAATCCCCTGCGAATGCAGGTATGCTAAACCTTCAAGCATCTGCATGGTATACAGTTGTATAATGCACTCGTCTTCAATGCGGCCATGCTCCAGAAGAGCCGCCAGGCTGCCACCCTGACAGTACTCTTCGAATATGTACACCTTATCCCGGTGGACTTCAATACCATAATACTCCACAACATTAGGATGGTGAAGCATCTCCATGATGCTGAGTTCGTCCCGAATCTGGGAGTACAAATTGGGCAGTCCGGTGAGCTCCTGAAATTTGATTTCCTTAACAGCCATGAGCGAGCCTGAGTCGAGGTTGACAGCCAGATAGACTGAACCAAAGGCACCAGCACCAATAAATCTTCGTTGCTGCCAACGGATGGATATATTCGAGCTAGATGATGCGAGGAAAAGGAGAGAGCGGTCTTCTAGTTTTTCGTCGTCGAGTACGCGACCGGTGATTCGGTTGTCCAAGTTTCTCTGCGCTCGTTCGTTCTCCAACGCACCAAGGGCTCTAGATATCCTGTCCCAAAAAAGGCACACACCTGCGTCCGTAAAAGCATGTCCGTTCATGCTCAAGAGGTGGTCATCATTGATCGGCGATTGAGATCTATGAGGGTGTTCCACTCCATCGAGCGCCAGAGGTCGTCTGCGACGTAACTCCTCTTGTCTCTCCTTCTCTTCGCGTGCTTTTGAACGAGCACCCAATACATCAAAGTGGTGCATGAACAATTCCATACACCGAGCAACTTTCCGCTGAAGCATCCTAAATTGGTCGGGCGGCATTTGGAATATGTTGCGGCGAGTCTGACGGAGAGTAAATTCGAGAGCATGAATAGCCCATCTGAAAGTTTTGCGATCGGATACGTCACAGTCATCGCAAACAAATGATACCCAAGAGATGGCGAGGCGGATCAGGGAGCGATTAAACTTGCTCAGCACTGAACGTTCCATGTACTCTTGTGCATGTTGCCCGTGTTCCGAGGCAAACGAGTACCAATTCTCCAGTAGCTCTTGGTACTCGGCGGTGGTACGCAACGAATTGCGGACATGATGCACTGAATCGACGATAGATTCGGCCAGCTTGTTCGTGGCCCGAGAAATCTTGCGGAGTTCTCGATTGACAGCAGGGATATGTGCCTGTTGTTCGAATATGCAGTGGAGGGGAGGTTGAGCGAATTCAATTGGTTCTTCGTCATCGTCCTCAATGGGAAGGAAGATGTCCGCAAACTGCTCCTTTGCTATAGCAAGTCGCCTCTGCGTTCCATCCGCAACTAGCCGCACGCGGTTATCCTTCATGTCAAAATCGATTTTGGGAAGATCCAGAACGAGCACTCGGCCATGCCACACGAAGACTTCCCGCGGAGACAGCAGTAGAAGATACTCCGCCTCTTCATCCTCATCACTGTCGGCGTCCTCCGGATCACCTGCACTCACTACGTCTGCGCTCTCGTTCACGTGGAAAGACTCCAACAACATGCGGCGTATGGCATCCACACGATCGCGTAGCGCACCCGATGCAATGATGTATGTTCCTTCTTCTTCGTACGTTCTGGTGTAAACCAGTAAATGGTCAGAGGCTATCAGCGCCGTTATAAACTGCTCCAACGAGACGCCTTCAAGGCTGTATTCTGCAGAATTGCTGAACTTTTGGGAAAGTGCTCTGTGAACGTGTATATGTCAGGAAAACCTTTTGGGGATGACAAAGACAGAGTACCTGGCAAAGCGCTGTAACTTGCGGTACCTCAACCTCACATTGTCGAGGATTTTCCCATACCAGGCCACTTTCTGCTCGTCGCTCATCTGTGCGGTACCGATGACGTCTGCTTGAAGTGATGGAGCCTGCGATTTCCGAGAGTGACTTTGAGACATCGGAAGGCGAACCTGGGTATCGAAGTAATTTGCTACCCGGACCATCAGCCGATTGGTTAGTGAACTATACCAAGTTGATCAAATCAATCTAACGGAGAACTAAAGTACTGACCAAACTTGCTCTGCCACGAGAGATGAACCGCCTGCCACTGTCATGCTCACGTCATTGAACGTCGCCCACTGCGACTCTATGACATCGGTTTCCTTGAAGTAAATACCCTTGACACCACTCTTTAGTTTCCAATGGATCAGGCGGAAAAATATCGTCAAAGCCTCAAGGATCGTCGTGTCATAATCGTCACTTATACAGCGCGGCAAATTCCACTTTCCTGGATCTGACGCCAGGAAAGCTTCGTATCGCCGCTTGAGGGTACAAGCCAGTCCCAGGCTGATTTTCACGTCCTCCGTTACTTGATCAATTACAATGACCTCAGGGTCCTTGAGCTTCTGAACATAGTCTAACCGGACGCGGAGGCATGCCTGGGCAAGTTTCGTTGGGAACGAGATGAGGGGTACCAGTTCACTCTCGAACGTAGGCAGGTTCATCTCAGCAAATAGTGGGTACAATCTGACCTGCTCCTTGCGAGCCGCAGTGATGAAGTCATGGACAGTAGTAAGGAAACCCTTTTCGAAGGTCTTGTGCAAGGAATCTTCCTTCAAGACTCTCTCCACGAATGCCGTCTCGACAGGGAGGCCACCTGGGTACACATGAGGGGAGCTAGATGCCTGTATGTCCGCGATTGTGGATGGATTGGTCACATCAAGTGATTCGCTCCCTGTCCAGCGCTGCAGGAGAGTAATGTGACGTCGCAAGGACGTAACGACGTGGGACCACGTGTAAAGAGTTTCGCATCGCGCCTGGAACTGGGGGTCAGCAGCGGCAGTTTTATCCGAGAAGAAGGATTTAAGAGTAGGGTAGAGACTCTGGGCTGCATCAAGATGAAGGAGTAAAGTGTTGACTCGCTTGAGCGCCAAACTTGGTTCCCGTTCCTCATCTTTTAGCCTGAAATTGATGATCTCCTCCAGCACCGGATCTACTGTGCGCATTCTCTTCTCTTCCAGATACGTCCGCTCATCGGCATCCGAGCGACCGTTGAATTTGGCGCGCAAACCTAGCCATATGCTGAGGTGAAGACTGTTCTGTTGTTCCTTCGACGAGTCCAATGCACCTGCTATACGGGTTTTCTCAGATTTAAGGACGTGTCCACGGAGAACAGACGCGAGACAGTATCGCCAGTCCAAGCGCATGCGCTCCTGTGCATTCCGGGGCTCCTCCGGCTCGGACTCTTGGGTATATGTAGAGTGCCTGTCGAAACCGCTTCCACCTGTCATGAGTCCAGAACGCCCCATGTCCTCGTCATCACTATCCCCTGCATCCACCAGTTGGCCCAGGCCCCTATAGAAGTAGTTGCTATCTGGGTCGTTGCGTGGATCACCGTCCAGTCCAGGTTCAGATCTGTAGCGCTTCACAAACTGGGAGTAGACATCTGAGTACCTCGGTGCGTTAGATGGGGGGTTGTAGTTGTATGAAGAAGCAGAAGTAGAGGAAGCGAATCCTGGGGTATTTTTCTGTCTCGCCTTGCCTCTGCTGCGCAGAGAGTTAGGAGTGCTGGATGAATGCACATTTGGGGAAGAGGGGTGTGGTCTTCCGGGGATTGGCTTGTCCCATTGAACATCTTCACTATCGTTTGAATCCTGTTCTTCAAGGGCGAACAAGGATGGGGTGTGTGAGAGCCCTCTTCGCATCAGGCCTTATCCTGAGGTTACAACTCAGTTGCTGCAGGTGCCAGGCGTGTGGACTCGCTTGCACGTGACCTTGCGATCAGGGCCGGTAAACCACCACTCCTACACATAAACCGACTTGTACTGACTTGCCACCAAGCATTAGAAGGTTTGGCGTGAACTCCTGACTTTTAATTCGAGCAGACGTCGAGGAAGATGGGCATCGTGGAGAAGGTAACAACTTCTACTCCCAGTCTCTCGCTCTCACCCCTCCTGATTGTCGCTTAGATCAAAGAGATTGAGGGTGAGTACCACCCTTAGCGGTGTTGTTTACTCATTCAATTTGGTTACAGAGGAGATGGCTCGAAGTAAGTGTAATCCAACCATCGATCCTGGTCCAATGGATTAACAGATCCCAAGCCCAAAAGAATAAGGTACTCGGGCATTGCTCCAGTAAGACAGACACTGTCCATTCTGATGCCCCGCCACGCAAGTAGGCTACGGAGTACCATCTCGGCCTGCTCAAAGCAAAACTCGCCCGATATCGAGCCCAGCTACTGGAGCCCACGTCGAAGTCTGGTTCGTCAGGTACAGGTTTTGACGTGCAAAAAGCTGGGGATGCTCGGGTAGCACTGATCGGATTTCCCTCTGTCGGAAAGGTGACATTTTCGGTCGATGGCGGGGTTCTTTTCTTCTTAACTTGTTCATCAGTCAACCCTCCTGAGCAAATGCACGAACACGGTGTCAGAAGCCGCAGCCTATGAGTTCACGACCCTTACGGTAGGTTACTTGCGCGTTTACGGACAACTGCGCTTTGGCCTAAATGGACCAGGCCATTCCAGGTGTCATAGAATACCAAGGGGCGAGAATCCAACTGCTTGACCTTCCAGGAATAGTTGAAGGTGCCAGTCAGGGCCGTGGCCGTGGTCGACAAGTGGTGGCAAGTTCGTGCCATGCCGTCTAGAAATCGCTACCCTTTCTGATTCGCTGCCCCGCAGCCGCCAAGACGGCGGATCTTATATTGATTATGCTTGATGCGACAAAATCTGAAGAGCAACGTCGTCTTCTAGAGATCGAACTGGATGCGGTTGGTATTCGGTTGAACAAACGAAAACCTGATGTAGTATTCAAACGTCGCACTACTGGAGGCGTAAAAAATCCTCTGCTTCTGCGTGCTAGATAACGTACTGATACCGTTATTTCCAGATCACTGTATGGCACCTCGGTTTCCACGAATTATCTCAGGTGACTCAACCATTTCTGTAGCTCACGACTACCGTCAAATTGACGAAAACGGATGAGAAAACCATACGTACCATTCTGGCTAGCTGTACGGGGTCCTCTTTAACTAATGCAGGTGACTTATCTACAAACAGACAAGTTACACAACTGCGACGTGATGATTCGAGAAGATGTAAGGTTGCTTAGAACTTACTCTTATGTACTCACATACGCACTCCCAGATTACTACGGATGAACTCATTGATGTATTGATAGGTGGGTACAGTTTTTCTGACCTCGGAATTGCCTGGCCTGATTTTTCCCGTAGGCACTCGCAAATACATCCCATGTTTATGTGTGTGCTCCAGGCTCGCTCCGGTTGTTATCATTGACTTCAAATCCGCAGATGTGTACAATAAGATAGATGCAATTAGCCTGGAAATGGTCAGCATTGACCCCTTTGTACTCCACATTATTGAGTGGCTTTGACGATCTGGTATAGGTGGACAAGCTGGCTCGCAGTGAAAACACAGTGGTAATCAGCTGTGAGATGGGCCTGAAGTAAGCAAGTTTGACTGTCGAGTGGCTAGATTCACGGGATGAGATTTAGCTTGGACTACCTCATCGAACGAGTGTGGGAGAGCCTTGGACTTGTCAAGGTCTATACAAAAAAGCGAGGGGAACGCCCTGATTTGTCTGACCCAGTGTGCCTCAGAAAGGGTGCAACGATAGAGGTATGCCCAATACCTACTAAGTACGTTCCGTGTACTCTGGAAGGAATGCTGACTTGTGCCCAGGACGTTTGCCTTGGTATTCATAAATCACTAGCCACGAATTTCCGATATGCTCTCGTTTGGTGAGTTAAGTCACTTCCGTATGCACTGCTAATACTAACGCTGCCTTTGGCTCAAGGGTATTGCATATACTAGTATGAAAGGTGATGTCACTCAGCTTGTTCCTTTAGGGTAGGTCCTCCAAGTTCTCGCCGCACGCCCAGAAGGTCAGTTTGAACCATCAAGTTCAAGACGAAGATGTTGTTTCGAGTAAGTTCCGTTACTCAGTGATTTCCCTCCTTTTCTGAGTTTCACTTCAGTATTCACCAAGTAGAATGTTGTAAGAAGTATGGATGTTTGTTAGCGACACAAAGAGCCGCTGCTCGGATGGTTGCTTGATTCGTCGATACTCAAGCTTGGTTGCTGGCCGTTGTACCAAATCTTTTGCAAGTTACTAAACCTCGTCCAATGTAGCGTAGTCAGTTATTCCAATCCGATTCATTATGTTGAGTGTTTTAGGTCGAGCTACTTTAGAACTTGAGGATTGCGACATGGCTGGAGATGCCACTGGAGCTCGGACTGCATACTACTAATATCGAACTACCTGATTAGTGTGGAGTATCACATGTACATACTATTTACATACATACTGATGGTTCCGTTCCATTCTACTCCTTTTATCGATCGCCCAACATCGTGCACGTTCCGTTGTCGCGAGGTTTCTGGGCAAAGTTCAGGCTTCGATTTTTCCTTTATGACGAGCTCGATGTCCTCAGTTTCGGCGGTCGATAGAACGCCGCCGTCAGAAATCGAACTCATATTTCTGGGGACAGGAAGCTCGTCATCCGTGCCTCATCTTGACTGCTTAACGGCGCCTTCGGATAGAGAACCTTGCAGGACATGTCTCTCTACCTTGACCCCAGAGGGAAAAAAGAACATCCGCCGTAATACCTCCCTTGCCGTTCGTTTCACTGGAAAGGACCAGAAGAAGACGTGAGTTTGACGTTCAGAGCTGCCGTTTCTTTTAATTGAAACGATCATCACAGAACAGTCATCATAGATGTAGGCAAGACCTTTCAAACGGCGGCTGTGGAGTGGTTCCCGAAGTACGGCCTCCGGGAGATCGATGCCGTACTTATAACTCACGCTCACGCAGACGGTAAGGGGAATATCGACCATTACGCGACGGGGCTGAGCGCGTATTACATATTACCAGCCATGAATGGACTGGATGATTTGCGAGGTGATAGGGACAGTGAATCCTTGACTGCTTCCTGAACGAGATCAACAGGATGGACGCTAAGAGCCGCTATTCAACAACATATCGATGTCTATGTCTCAAGCGACACTTTCCGCGACGTAGAGAGGGCTTTTCCTTATCTGGTGTCAAAAGAGTTTGCTTCGGGAGGTGGCGATGTGCGTAAAGTGCAGTGTTGGATAATAAAAGTTAAGCGTTTCAGCAGGTTCCGGAATTTAAATGGCACATTATAGAAGATAAAGTGCCTTTCGAAATCAAGGATACGGGAGTCTGGATCACCCCTTTTTTAGGTGAGTCAATGAATTGTTCGGGAGATCAGTAACGTCATCGCATGCAGTGCAACATGGTAGACTATTCACTAGCCCACCTACGTTCGTCGCACCTTCTCCATGTTCGACCCAGCCCGCAACTCCAGTCGTTTCAGGACGATCCTCGCCGAGAGTTGGCGAAAGTTTGCTGCCGAGGGTTCATCCTTTTTGGTGTTTCGGCTTCGTAATTCAGAATGCAATTGTCTACATGTCCGACGTGTCACGAATACCACAAGATGCATGGGAACTCATTGAAACTGGAGGGAGGAAATCGGTGCTGGTGATTGATTGTCTGAGACTTCGTCCACATACATCGCACATGGGAGTTCGGGACGCTGCTGCAACGGTGCAAAGGATAGCCGCAGAGAGAAGTTATCTGATAGGTTTTAGCCATGATCTTCACCACGAGGAGTGGGTGACCATCGCCAAGGCTGCTGGGAATGACCCAATCGACTTGTCAAACAAGAGTCGATCGGTCTGCGAAGGAGTCGCAATGATCCTGGAGGAGAAGGTCGACGGGGAAGGACGCTGGGTACGACCAACTCATGATGGCCTTAGAGTGTTGGTGGCAAAGGATGGATCCGTACGGGACGAGACATATGATTAGGCAGCCATACATACCTACACTGGAGTACGATCATTAGTACCGCGTCAGGTGTACGCTACAACCGTATTCTTACGTGACGTCGGTCGCACGTGACACTGTAACGGAGCTTCTCTTCATCATACACATACTAACTGTATCCACCACCTATCAGTTCCTTCGACGCTCTTGAAGCCATCCTGTCTACATTAAAGCTGAGGTAGGGTACTGTGAACTTCTCCGGAGAGCAGGGGTCGTTGGCCATGAGGTTCTTTAGCCAATCCTTCTTGTACGAGTACGTGTCTTTCTTTTAGTCGGGCTGGCGGTACGATACTCAGCGACAACATTCTTTTCTGCTCAGCGATCCCTGGTCAATCGTTTCTCTTGCCTTTTTCCTGCGCTATCCAAACCCGTATGCTGCACACGTAGTCTCCTGTGATGTTGTCGATCGCCAACACACCGAATCTGGAACCTTGTTGACCACAAGGCTTATACTAAAGCGAGGCGCTCTCCCGAGATGGGCGCCAAAGGGTATCATTTCGAGAGCGGAATCGTGGGTCATCGAAGAGAGCGAAGTCGATCCCTATGGCAAAGTTGTCAGGTGCCGGACGAAAAATCTCGACCATGTCAAGGTAATGCAAATCGTGGAGACGCAACTGTTTGAGCAGACATCAGACGGGTAAGCTACTCTTATGTTTTTTCCGACCTGGCACCACTGAGCATTACATGGTAGAACACTGCAAACCACGGAAGCATACGTAACATCGAAGCTCGGTTGGGGTTTGACGAGGAGGATCGAAAATCATGGTCTTTCCCGGTTCAAAGCACATGTCCAGAGAGTAAGGCTCCCCCGGCCCGACCTTGTTGTGACTTCCTGATGTGTTTGCCATAGTCCCGGCAGGGGGTGTCGTTGATGCTAGATCTTATCCGACAAGCACGCCTTCAACCAATGACACTAGGTTCATACACTTCTCATCTTCACTCAGATAGGACTTCTTTCACCTCAAATGTACCGGCTTCGTCTCTTGACGTCGACGAGAATACATGTCCTGAAGACCACACGTCACCCCCACAAAGTGGCAGATGGTATGAGAGGTTCTGGGGTAGTAGGTAGTAGTGCTCGCTTTCGTGAGAGGGGCTCTACATTTTGTAGGTTCCTTTAACACACCCACACCGTCCTTTGTTCCATCACATGTTTTGTACTAGTGATACAATGAACGATGTCACCGCTCTCTGGGGTTATGTAGTGTGTACGGGCATCACCGGCGCTGTGTCCATGAGAAGCCTGTGACAGGTGCATGCACTTGTATGACTTTTGGATGTGAATTACTCGCCGTCGACCACAACGAAGCCCGCGCTTTGTACTCGAACATTGCCGTCATCCAGTCGTCGGGACTAAGCAGAAACTATGTACTTCCCAACGTCAGCTGCAAGACAACTGTGCACTGTGCCTCCCCTTCCCGATGCAAAAGCTGAAGCTCTTTTGTGCATCGAACCAAGTCCCCGAAAGTCGCTGTTTTGTGCCCTCACGAGAAGCGAGCTGACAGTTTGGCGTGTTCGGGTGCGCGCCCCGTTTTTGAAGTGACGTTCTGAGGTTGACATTTCACTGTATGCAAGCCCTCTGCCCCCCTGGCGCATCTGGCGAGATCGGAAACGTCGCTCAGCAAGCACGGCGATAACCTTGCAGCGTCATGGTCCCCGGACGGGAGTCGCATAGTCATTCAGGTGAGCTAAATACTTTTCATACGGTGATTTCTGCTAATGTCTCTGGTAGACTACCCGTCCATACTTGGTACTGGTCACTGTCGAGTATGTTCCAGAGATCTCCGCGTATCACGCCCCAGAGATTGCACAAGGTGTTCAGCGCAAGTTCTTAGCTGGTCCTGGGGAGGCACAAACTCTTCAGTCACTAAGTCTTGCCTTTGAAGGAGTCATACGCACGGAGGGTAATGTCATTAGGTGCGGTGTGCCATGGCTCAAGTACAGAAAAGCTTGACTCAGATATCCATAGCGTTCTTGCCTGCAAGCATTACATGTTATTCTCGACCGCTTCTCCGCCTGCCATACAACGCATCCCTTGGCCCGCATATGATGACAGTGACAGTGGTGGTCGCCTGGTGAAGAAGTCGTTCGCGGGATGTAACACATGGATGCTTAACGAAGAGGAACTACCGTGGTTGGTAGATCCTGACGGTGCGCGATTCATTTGCTATGAGTATAGCCTCATGGAACACATCTCCTCGCTTTAGTTACGGTCACAGAGATCCAGCAGCCAGCTGCAGGTGTGGAAACATGGATCACTTCGGATGGACGGGTATACCTCGTCCGTTTACAAGAGAGTAAAAACTCGGACAGCACCAGTGATGAGGGAGATGCAATAGGGTTTGACGAGACCAGCTTTCTTCAGGAAGGCCACTCCGCCTCTAGACTCGAACACCAACATCACTGGCAGGGCACTTGTGTCCACCATTACGAAGTTCCCCGGTGGGTCCAAAAGTCGCGGCAGGTCGAAAGGGGCAATTCCGAGCGTCCAGCTTATGTGGAGCCTCGGCGTGCAACAAGAGTCGCCGTCAACGCCAAATTTTCCTTGATCGCAATAGGAACTCTTAGGTAAATATCTCCTCGGCGTGTAATGGGAGGAAATCTTACCCTAGTCATTAGTGGGAATGTTGAGTTTGCCCCTTTCCCAATCTCAGGAAATGCCTTACAACCTGAAGTTGTTGAAGTGCCGAACCTTTTTAACCGACCGCGAGGAGAAGTCCTGACAATGGAGTGGAGTTCGGATGGTTATGTCCTTGCTGTTGGCTGGCAGCATGGCTGGGCGATCCTAAGCATAGGGGGGCGCTGTTTGGCATCCAATTTCGGTGCCGACGGTAACCTCGACAAAGGAAGGTAGGTCGTCCGAAGCTGACTAGTGTGAGTCGCATGGCAATGGTGAACGGTCAGATTGCAGGATGTCTTCATGCACGGTGTCCGAGATCTTGTAATTATATTATGCATGTGTTTGTGGGAATTATCTGACGAACTTGCAGTTCTGGGGACCAGGCAATTTTGAACTTGTCGTGCTTCCCAATCCCCGCCCAGCTAGTCAGTTGCGCTTTCCATGTTCAATTCTAATAGAGGACTGTAATCGTACCACCAGAAACGGATGGCCAAATATTTATCCTCCCTTTTGCCAAGAGCGCAACGACGTCCCAACTCTCGCCGGTTAGTCATTTATTCCAAGGTCTGGTATGCAGCTTATTTCTCCCAGGACAACACGCGATACGCATTTCTCCAGTTGGACGACCGTGCACTAGTGTACCGTGGAGCTGACCAACCAGACATGAGTGTGATCAATCCAGAGTCTGACGTTTGGCAACACATCAAGGCAAGTCCGTATGGGTGCTTTGATTTTTTCTTTTCGAGTTGACTGCGGAACTCTCAGGTTCCTCAGCCGTACTTGGCCTCGAATTGGCCTATCAGATACTCTGCGCTGAGTAATGATGGTCGCTTGATCGCCGTTGCTGGCCGTCGCGGTTTAGTCCATTACAGTGCGACCTCTGGTCGATGGAAAGCTTTTGCCAATTTCAATCAAGAGCAATCCTTCGCTGTGAAGGGTGGTCTTCTATGGTTTCATCATGTCCTAATCGCTGCTGTTGAGATGGCCAAATCATATCAGGTATGCACATTTTTTCACCTTCGCAGCGAGGCTGAGTTCCTCCCTTAGATCCGACTGTATTCGCGTGACCTCGAGCTGAGCGACCAGAATGTGCTTTACTGTGAAGCAATTGTGTCGCCAGTAGTTATCCTCTCCTTGGTGGACAACTCCTTGTTGGTTTATACTGCAGACAACATGCTTAGCCACTATTTGATCATTCCAACTTCCGACGCGATTCGACTACACTACTGTGGTAGCATCACCTTCAATGGGGTCATTGCAGCACCTTCTACTGTGAGGGTGCTGAGTTGGATGATTCCTAGCGCACAGAAACGTGAGGTATCAGGTCTTATTGAGGGATCGGCTGACTGGTACCTTTGCAGAGTTCGGTGATCCCGCGGATGACCTTGCAGTAGCTACTGTTCTCTTGATGGTTGGCGGGCAGCTTGTGCTGCTTCGACCGAGGAAGGCATGTTTTTACATATTAATATCCCGAGTCTATTGATGGCATCCTCGGGTAGGCTGGAAGTCAGGAGGTGAAATATGACATGCAGATTTTTGCGGATCGGATCGAGTTCTGTTGGATACACTTGCGGGGCATCGGGGCTCTGGAGAATTCGTTATGGGGCTACGACGGGCGAGGTCTGCGCGTGTGGCTCAACGCTCTCACCATGGAGTCGCCTTCATCCGCTCCTCACCGCATCAAAGAAAGCGTTAATATTCCGCTCGATTTCTATCCTCTCTGTGCGTAATCTTGCGACGTCCCACTACCTCATGCTGATTCCATTCTTAGCCGTGCTCATGGACAAGGGCATTATCATAGGAGCTGAGCCTGAACTAATTGCACGAAATAATCTTCCGTTTGTGATATTCAGACAAGCAACTAGTGTGAGTTATGTTTAACACTGGACGAGGTTTACCAATAAGAGAAATGCTTTTAGTCTCACCTGTTCCTTCATCACATCTTGCGGGTTCATCTGGAGTCTGGTCAGGTACAAGAAGCCGTCCTGCTTGCAGCACAATATCAAAACCTTGTCTTCTTCGCACACGCACTTGAGGTTCTCCTTCATGTTATAGTGGAATCCGAGGAGCCAGGAGGATATTCGTCCAACGCACCATTACCTGCCGTGATAGAGTTTTTGGATCACTTTGATGTTGCACTGGATGTCGTTGTCGGTTGTGCGCGGAAAACGGAGGTCACAAGGTGGAGGCGACTCTTCAATGTTGTTGGGAGCCCACAGAAGCTCTTTGAGGTTTGTGATATTAATATATCATTAGCATCCTTATGCGACCGGCTACGCCCAGATGTGTCTCTCGACCGGACGACTGAAGACTGCCGGCTCTTACCTGCTGGTTTTACACAACCTCGAACAACTTGACGAAAATAACGAAGATGTCATCCGTCTTCTACGCAGTGCTCTGGATGCTCAAGACTGGCAGTTGTGTAGAGAACTTCTACGATTTCTACATTCTATTGACGATTCCGGCGTTACTCTTAGACATGCATTGGCAGAGACTGGTCTATCAGTAGAGGAGCTCCGCCCCTAACTTGATATTCATTGTACGGGAACTCCGGATTACAATATGGTGACTGCAGGTAGTCTACATATGTAGTCGTCGTCCACTCTTTTCTAGTTGTAATGGCAGCATGCGA
Source organism: Pisolithus thermaeus (assembly GCA_024663475.1). Taxonomy (NCBI): domain Eukaryota; kingdom Fungi; phylum Basidiomycota; class Agaricomycetes; order Boletales; family Pisolithaceae; genus Pisolithus; species Pisolithus thermaeus. The sequence continues at coordinate 361,222 of JANFAF010000054.1, forward strand.
TACGGTGGAAATAGGTTCACAAGCCAAGACACCGCACCAATGCCAATGCTAAAACATGTACTGCTAGATGATTGCACGGCGTCTATACGTTCTGTACTGAAATTTGCTTCAGACCACCTTATGTGACCATATTGTGACGGAAGATTGCTACCGGGGTCGGTTGCAATATTACTTCCCTGTAAACCCATACAGACATTAACTTTACCGAGATGTCTGGCGTCGTGTCGATCTCGTATCGTACGTTAGTGTCTTCACCGCTTTCGCTGCGCACTTCGATAGGCGAGTCTGGTCGATTTCCGGTAGTAGCGTAACAAAACCCTGACTTTCCACTATCCTTCAGAACAGGCGTTCGGATCTCATCCCCAAGCACTCGGCATTGTTCTCGTGAAGGATCTACCAAGTGTCTACAAGTCTTACAGAGAGACATTATTGAACCTGGGCTACAAATATGCTCATTTACCAGAAGATGTCAAAGAGCGGTATACCGATCCTGGCAGTAGCTACAGGTGCGAATTCATGGTCCCGTTGACAGATTTGTCCTGATAGTGGTTTTGGGCAGCTTTGGGTGGTCTCACGGGAAGGTTGACATCTTTAATTGTGATGTTAAGGAATACTTACAGATGCGACAATGCAGGAAATCATGAATGGAAAGCCGGGTGGGCCCTGCCACGAAGGTCTACCAAGCCGCGCGTACTTCTAACGAGTTACCCAGATACTTTAAAAGCGTCTTATTATGCTAACCCTGTCGTGGATACGCCCGATGTGTCCTCAGCACTGAGAGAGCAACACCGAGAGTATTACCGCGAAAACATCTGTAAGGGGTTTTGCTTTCCAACGGCACACTCTGACCTAACGCAGGGCCGGACGCCAAAGAGAAAGGCATCGAGGGGTTCGAGAGCGCGTTTAAAGACCTTGGAAGGTAAGGTCATCTGTGATCGGTTGTGCACATGCGTTGACATCGTTAACTTCCTTGAAGGTTCGTCTTCCAGGTAGGATGTGAGCTGGCTGCCGCCTGCGAGCCCTTTGGTCAGTCGACCGAATTTGCGTCTTCGTGACGCGTATTTCTTACTTCAGTATACGTAGTTTCTAAGCACTTTGGCGACACGTCATTCTCTCTGGTGGACCTCATCGCTCGTTCGCAAACTACCAAGGCGCGGCTCCTACATTACTTCCCTCCGAGCCCGGGAGACGTGAAAGACGGTGACGACGAGCCTATCGACAGCTGGTGTGGCTTTCATCTTGACAACTCGCTTCTGACCGGCCTGTGCGCAGTAAGTCGGGGTCATGGATGGAGCCAAGTGTAGACTGAATGCGAGTTTAGGCTATGTTCTTGCGAGAGGAAGATGACGGACGGCCGAGCGTGGTTCCCTGCCCTTCACCAGAATCTGGCCTTTATATACGAACTAGGGGCGGCGAGCTTACCAAAGTTTCGATACCCGACGACTGTCTGGCCTTCCAGACAGGTGAAGCCCTTCAACTAGTGACTGGAGGAAGGCTGCGGGCGACCCCACACTGCGTTCGTGTCGGGGGAAGTTTTGAGAGGATATCAAGGGAGACTTTTGCTTTATTCATGCAGCCCGACACACACCAGAAAGTGTCCGCCACTGAGACTTTCGGACAGTTCACCAAAAGAATATTAGAAAAGCATTATGGGAAAAGCTCTATGTGATTTAACAGCGGACAAGTATCGATACCAGCTCATGAAAATCGTTATAATACAGACAATCGATAAACGCCTCGCGTCCTTTACGAAGGACGAGATGATGCGGAACTGCAGCGCCGATGATTCGAGGACGTGAGGGCGTCAGGGAGAACAGACATGACTGCTGCTGCCAGACTGTTTCGTTTCAGCGAAATGGAATCACTTCGTCGAGACCCAAAAGATACTCGAGTATCGTCTGGGTCTGAAATCATGCTCCAGTCTTCACTTCCACGCTGGGAGCCACCTGAATCGTATCTGGATCGAGACCCAGTGCCCTCCAACGTCGAAGGGTCCTCAGCTTCTTCGACAGCATTTGGTGGCCGCTTGATCAAGGAACGCGCATAGTCGAGATCACGATAGATGGCCTCAATGGCAGTCGCAACGCCATTTTCCTGTAACTGTAAATGAATGCCTCAATTCCCGAACAGTCACTGGCTTACCGAGCGAATTTGTTCTCCAACAAGCCTGGCTCGGTCAATTTGCTTCTGATCCGTTGTGGCGGCTACAAGAGCATCCTTGAGATTTTCGACAGTAAGCTTGCGAACGCTGGTTCCAATCCCCAACGCTTCGACACGGTCAGCCCAGAAAAACTGGTCCCCAAAGAATGGCTTGATGATGGTTGGTATTCCAGCTATAAGGTAGTTCAAAACGGACGAATAAACGCAGAAGACGCAGACGAACCACGAAGACTCGCTCCAGTTGTGCCAGCACCACCATGATGACAGGCGGCGTCAATGCGTCGGAACAGCCAGTCGTGAGGTATCGATGGGATGGCGTATATTTGCTTTGGAAGTGGTTCTTCCGGTTCACAAGCTTCCGAGGCCTTGGTATGTAATCTGTCCGACCATCCTTTCGAAAGAATAGCATAAACACCACTCTGGACAATGGCCTCGATGATACAGCGGGTCATCCCTTTCGGATCAGAGACCACAATACTTCCGAAGCCAATATACACCACTTTCCTCCCAGCTTGATGGGCGGTATCAATGAAAGAGACAAGATCCTGTGGGGGTGTCCATTTCTTAGCCCCTACCGCGGCATCATCCAGGAACCAATAACCTGTCCCGTCCGTCAACACATGGAACATTCACGGAGCCAGGAACTTGCCTGTAACACGAATCCATTCCGGCCAGTCAAGAGGCGGGGGCACAATAGTGGGGCTAAAGTTGTACAAGAAAGGAATCTTGTGGGGCTCCATACGGTCAAGGCTTGTGTTCTCCAAGTGCAATAGATTGCGGCGCCAGCGGTTAATCTGACCAGAGATTGCACGCCAGAAGACCTGATCAAACATGACATAAGACTGAGACCATTAGTTAGGGACGTATGCTTGAAACAATCTCCGCATACCATATAGTTGTAGCCGCCGCCCATCTGATCGCTTTTCAGTCCCATTGATCTTGAAGTAACGAAACTGAACTGCGTACCTTACGCTCAGGAACGGCGAAGGCGTGGGGATAGGCTCTACGTTAAGGATAAAATGTTGCATCCCCCTGACTGCGAGGAAACACGAACCTTGTCCGTGTCCAGGTCATAGTGAAGGCTCGGAAATATGGAATCCTCAAAGCTTCGGCGATGTGATAACCTCCCATTGCACTCGGGCTCTCAACTAGAACATCAGTGCCTTGACAAGCTTCCCAGGACGTTTTGAGTAGGTCATCCAACCATCCACGGAACTGTCACCATGTAAGGGCTACATTCTGTACGTAGTAAGAGGAAATACCTTCAAAAGTCCTTCCTTCAGGAAGGAAACGGTAAAGGTGCCATTCTCCACACAGATCCGCATGAGCTCTGCAGGATCTCCACCAACATAACCAAATTCGATGCCATGCTTTGGAAGGTAAGACCACGGTAGAGAGAATGCAGTATAATTGTCTCACAGACTCAATCCATGCTTGAAATTCTCCATGCGTAGCAATCTTACAGCGATGACCGTCCGCTATCAAACCTTTCGCAAGGGCGATATAAGGCTGGACATCTCCTCTTGAGCCAACAGTAAGGAAGGTGAAGTGCAACGACTCTTTGGGCTTGAATGTCAGGAACGTGGAGGAGGCAGACGTAAACATGACAGCGGGTAAGGATTCTGACAAGGCCTCCGGTGGAGGAACAGGATCGGCATCGGTGGAGGCTGAGTTCCGGGGTTCGAACTCTTCCAAGATCAAAGCATCGCGCTGGCCCTGGCTCAGCTTCGGGATATCATTACTACTGGGCCGTTTCCTCAGGTCTTCCATCTGGCGTTCTAGGACAGAAACGAAAGCTGTCCGTCGGTCCTCAACGCCAAATTCGAAAAACAACTCTTCGTGGCCTTTGATGACAACGGTGAGACCATAGTGACCAAATCTAGTAGCCTTTGACTTCTCCACATTCAAGATATCTCGAATGGGTAAAATCATCTATAATTGATGTCAGTGTCATTGGCAAGAGGCCGTACGCGTGGTCCTTGCCTTTGTTTTTGGAGTAAGTGGTCCACTAGATTTGAAACAGAAGTAATTGGATGACACAAATAAACGGCCGTAAACGGGTAGAAGCCGAAATAGGTAGCCTGAGAAGTCTTAAATCCTACTTAGCAATCATCATAGTCCTCTGTAAGAAGCACATACAACCGAGTAAAATCTCCCTGTCATCGAAGGCAAATGCAGCTCTGAATTTCTCCGTTGTCTCCGAGTCGACTACAGCTTCAGCTGTCTCTAGCACACTGTACCCGAGTTCAGTAGCTGCTCCAAGAGGCTGATCGGAGGACGACTGCCAGGGCGGTGAATAAATCTCGCGCACACCTCCAAGACTTTGGGACCCTGCAGGCGTCGAGTCGACCACAGTAGTGGAAACAGAACTGCCCGCGGTCTTACGTGCGCCTCGCAGCCACGAAGGTACGCCCATGTTCCAAGATACGCCCGATGGCAGGATCCTGGTGGGAGATGAAGTACTGGATTCAATTGAAGGCGTTGTAGGGGGGTACGTGTGGTCTCGGACAAGCGTTGGATTATTCGCGGGTATTGAGGGAGCAGAATTAAAGGTTGCAGGCGATGCTAATTCAACACCAGAGTAAGATTGAGGTGACGTTGTGATTGGGATGAACGTATCACGTTTGGATACATGCATGTACTCCTCAGTGCCATTCGGTGGTTCAGGTGAACTGTGCATACGGCCAATTGGAAGAGGTAGAGAATCATGAAACGGTCGAAGGAATAACGAGAGCCGGGACGGAGTGGCACCTTTAGTATCGGATGTAGGTAAGCTACGGGCGCGATCGATTCCAGGAGCTACTCCTGCAGAGGGTTTGACCGTGGTGTCTAATACAGCCTGAGGAGAAGCAGGGGCCAATGCGCGATGGGCGCGCACAGCATCGCGGATATGGTCCAAAGCGGCTTGTATGTCATGGAAATATGCGAAAAAGTAAGAGTCCGAGGATTCAACCTTGTCCATAACCTTGACTTCGATCGTCTCGCTGAAATCCATCGCTGCGGATTTCTCTACGTCGAGAATGACTGAATAAGGTATAGCAATCTAGACAAAGGTGAACAGCTGCAACTTCGAGAGAGACTGAGGTAACCTTGACGGTGTCTCCCATGTTCTGTGCCTTAAACATCACTTTGCGAACGGCCTTGACCCATTCGTCCCTGCTCGGAACCGAGTCCGCGGATAACAATACGTTCTTCTGATTCGTTCGAAGCCGCATCTCCTTCTCACCTACTGGTTCACAAGCAATAACATACCGCAAATCAATAATTCCGTTCAGGAAGTAAGGATCCTACTCGGGGAGTCAGAATATATTCCACTAAGAAAATGCATCGTAAGAGGCACCGATGAGGACTGGAACCACGACAGTGCATCATTCTTGAGAACAAACCAATATTTAATCCATCGCTTCGTCCGGGTGGCTTTCTTGCTGAGACTTCCCGACTTTAAAACTTGGTCCTGCGAAAGGTCAGAAATGGCAAATGCCAGTAATGAATGACGTGTACCTCTCTACTTGGCATGTGGGCAAAAAAGCATATGTGAGAGTTTGTGAGATACATGTACCCCTGTAGTACTACTCGCGATGAGCTGCACTTTTCGCTAAAACTCCACACTTACGGACAGAGCGCAGTAGCCAACATGGCATCTCTGAGGATTGATGAGAATTGGCTGCCAAATGCATGATAGTCACCTACCAGCCCAAACTTCACGGAGAACATCGATATCAAAGATTTCCCTGAGCTTCTCGGCCAAGCGAGCCCTACGACCGACTTTCACAGTCGCCATACTACCAGTACGACTGGCTGCCCGCCGTCTCACGGACGCATTCAATTCTGCAGCGACAATAGGTCGTGGGACCTCATGTTTCCGAATGTCATCCGGTCGCGGAGTCGTCGCCTCGAAGTCATCGGCATCGACGTCGTCTTCGAAATCCATGTTCAACTCCGTCTCCGAGTCAATTTCTCCAGGCACATCTCCCTGAACATATCGTTGTTCTGCAGAGCGGTCAGGAAGAGAAGATCCCATGTATCTCGACCATGCTACCGGACGGTAGATAGCATGGATAGATGACGCTACATGACCCTCTATGAACGAAACGTTCAAAACCCTTGTCTACAATGCTGAAAGGGCAACCTACTCGAATCATCATCAGAGTCGACATTTGGAGTCGTGGAAGTCCCCAGATCATCATCATTTTCGGGATCATCCACCCACGGAAGTGCTTGTATTGCCTGGATAAGTGTCTGAGTCCCAGCACGCATCTGCGCCCAAGAGATTGTAAGATTCAACAGCAAGCGCCAAACAAAACCTTTTTACGCACAGACCCTACGCCCTGGATCGCTTGCAAGGATGGGCGGTCTGGGAGATGTGGCGGGGGGGAGGGGGGCCTTATGAATGGAGAGTCGTCGCTTGCGGATGCTCGCTCAGGCGAAGTCTGGCTTGAGTCAACATGTCGCTGAGAACGGGACGCTGCTGTTGAGGAACCGGAGGCTTGACCTACTTGTGTAAAAGACGTTTCACCGCACGGTGATTGAGTAAAGCAAGTACCTTCTTCTAGATCACGGCCAGAAGTATCCCTCCCTTTATCCCTCTTACTCGAGCTGAGCGCACGTCGAGAATCCGGAGAGAATGAGGGGGACTGGGTTCGCCCAGTGATGCTCTTTCTGAGGTCAATCGTCTTTGTTGCAGCTTTCTTGATACGCTCGACATTGGCTTCTCGACCCTGTTCATCACCCTCGCCCCGAGAAGGTGGGCCTCGTGTATCATCTGTGGCGACCGGACTGGTGCGACACCTTCGAGGAACCAATTTCGACATTGATGGTCACTTCCGAGTGCGGTCGAGATGTGATATGGTGAAGCTAGATGACTACTGGGCGGCGGCATGTAGCGTTCGTCACCCAGTTCAATCACGTGATAGGCTGTGGAGGGTATTACAAGCACGCTTGGGTCGCGTGGCCAAAGTGGAGGTCGCGTTAACATCTCGAGGTCGACGGGCACGGCTGGGTCACGACTCTTTGCCTCTTGTTTCTTTATTCTGACGTTGGAAAATAACGATAATGAAGGGGGAGTATTGCATTGGAGGCGCATCTTTTCTGTCGTAAGGCTTCCGAGTTCTCTTGTTCGTCCTGACCTCAGTACTTTCCCAAGAGCTGTCGCTGTGCTACTCCTGATCTTTGTCCATGTATGTCTCGAGAAGAAGTTTCATAGTCACAATCTTATCGACGTTCACAGGTTGGACAAATCAACACTTCATCAGTCTCTTACGGAATTTCGATGGTATCCTCGTTCACGTACTCCTCACACCGCTTTGTTCTTCTCGTTGATCGCGCTGACACAGGCTGCCCTCAATGTCTCGGGCTACGGGTGAAGATTTTCGCACGGGGGTTTTTCGTCTTATTGACGTCGACGTTCCAGCAATGCCCTCTTCCAAGCTTTCCAAGATCCCATACAGGGCTTATATACCGACAACGCATCACTGCCCCTAGGACAGGGACTTGGGCTTAGGCAAGAATATAAATTCGGCTTGTATTCCTACTGTGCCTATGTCACTGGCTCGGCGGGGTCTTGCTCCAATCATACTGTCGCCAGCAGATTCGAGCCGTACAACGCTGTAACCGCGGATATGCTGCTCAACTACTCCCAGTACTCGAATTATATCTTCGTTGGTACCACATTCAAGAATTCATCATACCTGGGGTATAACTCCCACGTCGCATATTACTTTTTACTACTGGGCACTCTGTTCGCGTTCTTCTCATTGTTGACGTGAGTGCTATTCGGCTCGTCTCCCGCCGTTTACATGATTTGAAACGTTGCTCCAGCGGAGTCCTCAGAAGAACTTTTCTTTTCTTCATTTCGGCTGCGTTAGCTATCTTGTCCACGATCTTCGTGTTGATTGGGGCCGCTATATGGACATCCTTAATCAAGAAAGCGGAGAGCATAAACACTTTGCAGATTGCGTCCGGTGTCTTGGATGGTATGAGCATGTCGTACGGGACCGGAATATACCTTAGTTGGGCGGCCTTTGCATGCTTAGCGGCCTCCATTGTGCCATACATGATAAGGTATTGTGTTTTCTAACCAAGTGCTCTAGCCGTCTGACCATGAGCATAGTTGCTGCACTTACCGTGGATGAGATGACGTACGATGCAGAATGATGATACCGCGCATTTCCTGACACCCTACGCGAAACCCCATTTATGTACGGAATTGGCGAACAATGAAGCGTACATGGCAATGCGTATTTATGACCTGTTGATGTGACCGATGGGGGAACCAAAAAAAAAAATGATGCCATTAGCCCACCGCGAGGGTCGAACTCGCAGCCTTCAGATTGCCTAGTATCTAAGAGTCTGACGCTCTATCCGATTGAGCTAGGCGGGCGACAAGGAAATGGTTCGCCACATGTGATACTATCCAGAGAGCAATTGCCAATTGGGAACCGGATGAATGATTTCGCCGTTTGAGTACAGCCTCGTCGTAGAAAGGACGCCACACAGTTCCGCTAGAAATGAGCTAGTTGAACACATGTGTTCCAAGGGTCTTCGCAATACTGTTGCGGGATGGAAGAGGCACCCAAAGCGGCAGCCCGACCTTTCCATCACTGTTCATCTGATGGTCGTGGTGATGCAGCAAGGCAAGCTTTTGCCAAGAGTGTGGCGCACGCACGGACGACCGACGGGGCTGCAGTCACACACGATGCGAAGTCGTGCCGTGAAAAACCAAAGGCGATGCTGGACATGACATGACGATGGGTCATCTAGTCCGTCGGACCGCCGGTGCCTCACTGCCTTTGGATGGTAGTACGGTGGGCGCAGTTTGGCCATAAAGGAGAGCGAGTGGATGTGTCGTAGGGGCGATGACTCAGCGATGACAAATAAAAGAGATGCTAATGTAATGAATTTGTTTCGTATAAACAAAGTGTCGTGTTCCGCAGTTGCTGCTCCCCTTCCCCCCCATTCCCCCTTCCCCACTTCCTCCCAAACAGTTCAGTAGTCGCCATCAGCCAACGACGCCGCAGCGTTTGACGATGTCTGATCCTCGAGACGACAATTTGTTCTCTTCCTTTGAGCTGTATGGGTCGGAATACGCCAAGCAGCAACAGCAAGGCCTTGACTTTGTTTCATTTCACTCGCCATCTGACATCCTCGCACCTCATCCCGATCTCTTCGAACTAGAATTGGACTCCAGCCTCGCGGCCTTCAACGAAGGGGTCCACCTCCAGCTTCTCACCGTTGACTCCAACGACGCTTACTCCTTTTTGAGATCCGACACTCCAACGTGTGGCCCCCCTTCCACTATCACAGCTTCCTCCGAAAGCGCCTACGAAACACTTTCTTCTCGTTCCGAGTCCTTTTATAATTTCTCAGACTCCTCCTATTCAACTACGAACTGCTCCTTCCCCCTTGATCTCGAAATGGACTTCCAGCGTGTCCGTGTTGCGAACAGCGACTACGGTACGGGCACAGCCGTGCAGGGCAATACCAATAACATGCCCGTCACTGTGGACCCAAGCGCCTTTGGTGCTTTGCCCCTCAGTCCTCGCAGTTCTCCCACTGCGCCCGTTGACCATTCCATGAAGCGCGCTAGCTACTCTGATTATGGTAGTACATCCCGCATTCCCGCCGTTCCACGGTCCACTACTGCCGACTTCTACTTGTCCTGCATGGGCGCAGATCCTACTGTTTCTCAGTCGAGCATGTCCTCGTTACCCGTCACGTCCTGCGTCCCCCAGTCGAGAGTTGTCCGCGGCTTAGAAGAACAGTCGAAGGATGATCCTCGCAAGAAATATCAATGCACTACTTGCCCCCGCGGTTCGTCTCTTCCATTCAATCGCACCCTCTCTACGTTACTGATCGTCAATAGCCTTTGCCCGTGCTTACAACCTGAAAACGCATATGGCAACGCATGATCCTAACCGGCTGAAACCCCATGTGTGCCCTCATCGTACCTGTGGACGTTCGTTCAGTCGCAAGCATGACTTAGGCCGGCACCTTGTTAGCATCCATCGAGAGGACTCCGTTCGCTCTTTGTCGTCTGCAGGGTCCAGACCTATTGGTGTCGACGGTGGACCGAGGGGATGGTGCGACAACTGTGGCAAGGGTTGGGTTGGCACAGCCACTCAATGCCCATGCGCAGACGTCAAATAAATACTTATCTGGTGATGGCCACTGGTTCCCTGGCGAGTCTCCTTCTCTCCGGTTCTTGCAGCCAATTGACATCTGATATGCAGGTTGGGCGATACTTGTCGCCAATCGCTTCGTCGTAGTTGATGATTGATTCGTCTACTGCGCACATTTGTGACGTGTTCGATCATCTATTCTACGCGTTTTTATTCGTGTATCCGTTTCGTACCGTTCGTGCTATCTCACGGACCCAGCGACGAACGTGATCTCGAGTTCATTCATGTATGGCAATGGGTATTTTAACTAGTGCCTTGCGCGTATCTATGTCCTTTGCTTGACTACCCTCGAACATTCCTTATAATATCATTTTGTATATACCTAACCTGCGGATGGTCGTCGCTATTTTGTTATTTCATTGTCTTGTCCTGGCCTTCTTTTCATGTTTGTACTTCACTGCCTGTCAAAGGGGGTGAAGGTGTGGTTGTGGGCCCGTCACGTGCCTATCGTATCCCATTAATTACCGGCTTCCCCTCCACTACTGAGGCACCGCTGGCACATAAACCAACATTGCAGCACCAGCTGTAAACTGCTGAGATGATTCACGCCGTGCTCATATGTGAGAATTAGTGTTCCTCTGCGCCCAGTACGGCTCCAAACTTTGTAGGATCCTAGTCAACACCTCTGGTATCCCCAGACTGACCAAGTTCTATACCCCCCTCCATCAATCCTCCCAAACTGTCGTCCAGAAGATTTTCTCTCTCATATCCGTCCGTCCTGCAGGACTCTGCAACTTCTTGGATGCACCAGAACTCGAAGCATTCCTGGGTCCCAAGGATGACTCGAATGAACGGTGGAGAATTGTGTATAGAAATTATGCCACCCTTTACTTTGTTTTCGTCGTTGACGGCGCAGAAAGCGAACTCGGGATACTGGATTTGATTCAGGTGCGCTCGTTTATGTTTTTGTTGGCTTTGACGTGAAGTTGACCTCAGTCCTTCTGGAGGTGTTCGTCGAAGCTCTCGATCGTTCCTTCGAGAACGTATGTGAACTAGACCTTGTTTTCCATTTCGATGAGGTATATCTGGAATTTCATACAGGCAAGCGTGCGGATCGCTAATCCTTCACTGAAGGTCCATCACATCCTCGCAGAGATCATCCAAGGTGGTCTTGTCTTAGAGACAAACGTCGAGGAAATTAACACTTCTGGTTGGTCAACATCTAGTATTTTTGCGTCTTTGACAATGACTCTTCCCTCCATACAGTAAAATCGGCACTGAAAGCAAGGAAGGATTCTTTTGTATCATCACATCCCCTAGCCTTAGGCAGTGGGGGACCGCGGAATGGCGGCCTACAAACACATCTCAACTGGCTGACGGATAGGCTGACAGGTGTAAGTGGTCGGTGAGGTCGCTATTTGCCCTATTGAGTACATCGCATACTATACATTATACAAACTGTGACCCGCTGCCAATTCTTGTATTACTATTATCGGCTTTTCTTGAATATAAGTCGCACAGTTTCAGATCTTGGCGGGAGCTCCTACACGTCCACTACCCTAAGTCTGATGCAGGACCGCAATCACTCACGACGCTAACGAGGCACCTAGATGTCAGCTTGATGTCATGGCCAAATCTATGAGAAAAGGAGTGGTGCGCGTACGTTTCTTCTTCTTCTTACCAACACCTGCAGAACTCTTCGCACCCGTAGTATCTTGCGGTGTAGAAGCACCCGAAGAAGAACCTCTCGGTGTGGTACCCCGCCCGACAGGCGCGGGCGTGACGGAAGTCCGTCGACTAGTCCCAGCGACAACAGATTCGGGAGGATTGCTCTCGACATCCGACACCAACGAGCGTTGCGCCGTGAACGTAAGCGTCGAGTGCAACGCAGTCGTCTGCATCGCATTGAACATGAGCACATCATATTCCTGTTTCTTCGCGACATTGGTTCCTGCATTTCCAGTTCTTTGTTTGTCGAGCTGCGATGGCGTGGATTCGCCAGTTCCACGAGTGCCAGGAAGCATTTCTTCTCCCGAAGACTTTTTGCTGACGTTTTCCGCCGCGGATGTATCAACTATTGGCCAGACGAAACCGGTACGAGGGGTATAGTTAGGCCTGTATTTGCGAAGGGTGTCGAGAGAGGATCGAAGTGAATGTAACGACGCCAACTGAACGATTGAGGTCAAACCTGACATGCCGCTCATGGTAAAATAAAAGCTAAATACCAGGCGATTCGATAGCAGCGTGTAGACGTCCGGTGATTGATAGATACGGTTGTTAATGACGAAGTATGCCGCCAGGGGACGAACTGGCCACAAAATGTCAAAACTGGATTCCATCGCAAAACGACAGACGAACCCTCATGTGCAGACAACTTTTCTCGTTTATGTATGATGAACAAGGATGGTGGATGCGCATGTACCAGTGCGAACTCTATGCCAGTAGCAAATTGCCTGATAGGTTCGTGAGCCACGTAGTCAAAGAGATACTTGCATTGAATGGGCGCGGACGTACTTGAGTGCGTCAGATTCATTGAGTATTGGCACGCCAGTATTTTGCATCCTCAAGGTCTGGTTGTTGCTCTGTTTGTCATAGAACATGGAGGCTGCGAAGTAATCGAACACATTTTCTGTGGTGAGAGGTCCATTTGCCTGAGCAAGAGGTATGAAACGAGCGTTCGATCAAGAGATCAATGGACCGTACTTGAATCCACTCATGCCAGATGAAAAATCTGTGACTGTAATCGTCTGTAGGGTGTAGGTCGTTAAACTCCATGACCAACTTCCATTCTATCACTAGACCCAAAGGTCCATCAAGGGGTAGTACCGGCCCCATCCGGCCCGGAGTATCATCCACTACATTTCAAAGGCATTTGACCGGGGGGTAGAGTAACCTGCGTCGTAACAATAATAGCGGTGCAACGTGTTTGCCAACAATTTGGAACGTTCGCATTCTCGATACACCATCTTCACGAAATGCGGTTCACACCATCCTCAACCAAGTGAGCGGAACCTACATCGCACGTAAACTATGCATCGTCCCTAGGCATCTTCCACTCTGGCATTAGTCGTCCAGCAAGGTTGCTGACTGGCCCAGAAAGACCAGCTTGACTCTTGAAACTCTCGAGGAAGTTCTTGATAAGATTGTAGTCCAAGGGAGTCTCATCCTCGTCCTCCGAATCACCTTTTTCGAGGGCGGCCTGAAGTTCGGCTTCCATTGCGGCTTCGATATCGAAGCTCGTATCTGGAGATGAGATAGGACCTTTTCCTTTCCCCTTGTCTGCGGCAGGAATCGAGGACACTCTCGTTGCCGCAGCTTCAGGTTGATGCAGGCGCTTGAGCTCCGAATCCATGGCCTCCATAACAGCCTCGAAGGAATCGAGATTTGGGTTGGCATTGGGGCGGGCACCACTAACCGGTGTGCGTAAAGCCCCCTCCGGGCTTGGGGTCTTGGTGCTCTGAATTTCTCGCTCTGTTTGTTGAACTTGTCGGTGTTTCTTATCGAGTTTCGGGTGCTTCGGTACGAACGCTATACAACGGGCATCACTACTTGTTGGTTCGTTTTTGCAGGAACATACCTCCTCGGCGAATTCGTTCTTGGATGATGTCATTCCACATATCATCGGATATTCCAAGTGTCTGGCGCGAGAATTCGATGAACTCATCTTGCTCCTCTGTCATATCGATTTCCACTTCTCCCACTACCTGTGGGCGGTCCTCTTCTGACTCATATTCATCCTCATCACCTGCGAGGGGGTCGGAGGAGGAAGATTCGTCATCAGAGTCAACACCCTCATATTTATCTCGTGGCAGGAGTGGTGGGCGGATCGGTCGAGTGAAAATAGCCTCCGTATTTGTACTCCCGGTGTGAATTTCCAGAGTTTCATTTTCAATCGTAGTTTTAGCGACACGTTGGGAGTTGAAAGAAGCAGGCATCTGACCATACTCAGCAGCAGGAAGCGGCGGAACAAGCTTGGCCATCGCCTCCTGACGAGCAACTTCGTCACTAGTTAGTCCCTCTGGTGCTTCCTCGTCTGTATCCACAGTTTGATGGCCGCTGCCGGTGTCATCATCGTCCGAGGATGCCTCGCTAAATCAAAAGTATTACATTCCTTGCAGGTTCCTGGCTGGGAGAATGCGTACTCTTCGAAGCGTGCACCTTCTAAATCACCTTGTCCTTGTACAAACTCTTCTACCTTCGAAGCAAGATCGTGCAACCTTTCCGACTCTTTCTGTGCGAGGCGATTTTTTTCTTCCTCATTGGAATCGATATTAACAACGTCCAGTTCATCATTATTCACGGATTGTGTAAGCACTGCATCAAAGCTTGAGTTGTCAGCGTTCATCCACTCATCTGAGTCTTCGGGTCCAACGTCGTCCGTAATTGCCTCATTGGCACGAGATAACGCCAAGTTAAACTGGGTCGTGAATGATGGTCTCGACAACTCGCTGGATTGACAACCGTCAGACGGAAAAGCTCACAATCTCAACGAGCCGGCCGGGTACATACCTTGTCCGTAGGGCTTCGACATAAACTTCTGCCGCTTTATCTTCAAGTTCCCTCCAAAGTTGCGAGCCCTCAAGTTCGTCATGGAAATAACCATACGATACAAGTTTCGAAATGAACGACTTATACTCTGGCGTGCGGTGTAGCACGTCCTTCCTGGCTTCACTCTGTTAACCAATGAATCAATGATCAGAATTCCTGCACGATGAGGTTAGAGTGACGCAGGTGATGCGGACTGACAGAAGACGCAATTTCCTCGGTTGTGATATTCAAACGACTTTTGGACTCTTGATAGAGCATCTCGAAACCGCAAGCCTAGTGGACGTAATGAATGAGCAATATACCAAGAGTTGCATTACAGCTCACGCACAAGTTTCATACCAATATCTCGCCAGCGCCAGGCATCAGTACCTTCAGGCTCGTCAAATTGCCCAAAAATTCTTGGCGGGTAAAACCTTTGGCCTGCAAGCTGAGCATACGCGGTTCGCGTCATCCGTACAGTTCTGAGAACATTTGGACGTGGTGGAAAGCGTGCCATGCGGTGAGCCGCCTAAAGCTCGGTTTCAATATCAGGTTACTGGGCACAGAAGAAGGGTTCCGTACTCGGAGTTGGATAGCATCACGGGTGTAGAAAGCTTCGACGGCCTTCTGGACGAGAGAAGGGTCGACGGAAAGTACACGAGCAATGTCAACGGGCAAGTAAGCCTTGGTCGTGTGCATGTGTCTTTCTGCGGCGCCAGGATACCCTGATATTCTCCTCCAGACGGCGTCCTCGACCTCTTTCGGAGCAAGAGTGTAAATGCACGCATCGCGAACGATACGTAAGGCATCGTCGACTGCAATAAAATTCTCATCGTTCTCCTCGAGTGCGGTACCAAATTCGTCTTGCTGCTTAACAGCGAGATGTTTTCGTAGTTTGTTCGGCGCCGAGACGTGAAGCAATGGGATGAGGTGCAGACGACCACTGTATATCCACACCTAGCCACGGGAATTTGAAGGATAAATTAGCCTGTAATCCTTACCTTTGACCATTAAGAGAGTGTACGCACCCGGTTTCGCGCATTTGAAGGACTGATCCAGCTGGGAAGAAAATCTGCTGCTTCGATAAGCAGAAACTCGCCATCCGAGTCATTAACACTGTGGGGAAGACGAGATGAGCACAGAAGTACGGTGGCGATACCACGAGAAGGAATACCTGATGACCACTTCCCAACGAGACGATATCTCCTTCAGGAGCCAGACAACGCACCACTCATCGTCTACACAATCCCCGATGCGCATGCGGCCTTCAAGGACATATTTATTTTCTTTTTGTCCGGAATCAGGGTCCGGAATGACCTTGAGCTGAAAGGAATCTCGGTGCCAGAGAAAGGTAGGCAACAGGGCTGATGTGAAGTTATGAATGCACGCCGCTAGTGAGGTTGCAGACACCTTGTCCTGTATGGCGACCGGCAGATGCACTGTATAATGCAATGTATCTTCGGAAACGGACGGCAGTCGGTTGAAGATGTCCATTGGTGAACTCATGAGAAGGTGTCAGTGACGGCGGTTTAGTGATAAGATGCCAGATACGTCATTTGTAATGCAACCTTCTAGTCCTTCGTAAGTGGTAACGGTCACCCAACCCAAGGAGAGCATGGCATCTCACACGTCCTTCAAAGACAGAAACCTCATTGCAGTCATCGGAGATGAAGTAGGAGTGCACATTCAAACTTGCGGCCGCACACTGAGACCTAGTCACAGGATTCGATCACAGGGCTCCTCCTTGCTGGGATAGGCCACATTAACGAACAACTGAAGAAGAATTTCCTGGTAGTGGATTCCAGTGAGCCTCACTCTTGACTGGGTCCATACCCACCCAGTGGTCATACTAACTTTTTTGTTAGAGACACAGGTATCCACAATTGAGGCAGCCTTCCAGGAGTTCACAGAACGCAAAGACGTTGCAATATTGCTCATTAACCAGCATGTGTGCACACAGCTTCTCCAGTCTCCCCTTTCACTTACGGCCTGGCACGTCCAGATCGCAGAGAAGATTAGGCCTACCGTTGATCGGTATCAGCAAGCGTTTCCTACTCTCCTTGAGATACCATCGAAGGATCATCCGTACGGTAAGTAATTTTCCATTTCACTCGGGGCGCGCGTTGTTCATGACTCCACCACGGTCCGCCTCAACTTCTATAAACCCGGCTTCCGTAGATCCCGCCAAGGATTCGGTTCTCAAACGCGTGCAGAAACTCTTCGGCGAATAATCAAAGACCTCAGTCTCAGAACCGTACCCTTCCATCAAACTCAACAAAACACGCAGCCGTTCATTCATATTCATTCGTGTACTATACATTACATATGCGCAACGCCGCCTCGTTCCAATATTCGTTACTGCCTATCTCCGCGAAATTGAACAGGAGGCAGCGTATGTCCTCTATGAGGTATGGAATCGCACAATAGGCTCCTTTTCTCGGACGTCTGGTGCTCTATCGACATATACCCTGAGCGAGTTACGGGCTTCTGAACCTTCGCCACCCAACCAAAACCAAGAAGAACAAGTTAATTTGAGCAAGGCCGATATGAGAGCATGATGTGACGTACTTGGAATGTCAATAAGCAGGTACCGGAACGTGAAGTAGCCATCGTCGTTCTATTCATTCACGTCAGCATGTATCACTGGACAGACTGTACACGTATGCTTGCTCCAAGCATCATGCACAGGACGTCGACCTGACTCACCCTCACCAGCTCCGCATGCACTTCGCCCTCCGTCCATACTACGCCGGTGTCCATACTAGCCTCGCCAGGTGGCTGCCGTCTTCGCAACCCTTTGAAAAGACCAGTAAGTCCCCACAACGAAGGCTCTTCGCTCCTTTCTGTCTTTTGTTGTTTTTCTTCGTTGACTTGAGAAGGCATCTCTCGCGGCGGAACGACATCTCCACTTAGATAACGGAAGGCGCGCTTGGTAGAATCGACCAACGACCAGATCTTGGCCTGGATATCATCGTAGGTGAGTTTGTCCAACACCCACCGCGATTTATCTTCATTCACGGCGGACGACGCTGAGGATGACCCTTGGACATAAAAGCTCAAGAGCATATGTTCACGTCCTGATGAATCCACTGCGATTTGGGACGCGACGTGTCGGCGGCGATGGCGGGGACGAACAACAGAAGGGGGGTTATTATGGAACGTAAGGGGAGGATGGAGGTACTTGGCAACCTAGTAAGAAAACATGTCGATACGTACTCCACAGAAATTCAGCAGGAAAGACACCTGCCAGCTAGTCATACCTGAGGGGATGACTTGATGCGTTCACATGCCTCATTGTAGAGTACCGTTGGGGAGTTTTTGGAAAAGAGTTCGGACGTCAGGGCATAGAGAAGCACGGCGGAGAGACCAGCGCCAAGTAGTATGACCGTCAGATTCGTCGTCCGTTGCGTTGTGCGTAAGACTACATGACGGCGTCAACATTCGTTTGCGCACTCAAGACCCGACGCCGACACAAGACGGTGGGCAGCAACATGAGCTAACGGACCTTTCCCAGCTGTACTCAATTCAGACCATCGTTTCACTTTCTCTCCATGTTGGGGAGAAACACCAATCTGAAACGGACCGACTGACTCCTCGCGCTGATAATCCGCAGAACGTTGTTTCCGGTCTAGAGCAGAACTAAGGAGAGACGACGGTGCAGCGTCGCGACGGGTAGCATACTGCCTGCATGATCCTTGTAGTTCTCGTATGTTTTTGCCTGTAGACGCGACCACGAAGAAAGAGTGATGTTTGTCGAGAAGAAACCGAGAGCCCAAAGCTCGTAGACTGTATGATGGAATCGGCATGGACGAGCGCAACTTTGCTGACGCCAACTTGCACCGACCATCGGTCAGCGACAAACATATGGGTTTGCCCATTTTGGGAAATGTAGCCTTGAGGAGTGCTTTGGGAGGACAATCCTTCGCAACTACGATGGGCTGGTAACATCATACGGTATATGTACTCGGTGGATACGCTATCTTAGCACCCTAAGTGTAGTAAGGTCATCAGGTTCTCACTGCCTCGCAGTAGTTTGCAGCGGTTCAT
The DNA here is from genome assembly GCA_024663475.1 of Pisolithus thermaeus. Lineage (NCBI taxonomy): Eukaryota > Fungi > Basidiomycota > Agaricomycetes > Boletales > Pisolithaceae > Pisolithus > Pisolithus thermaeus. The sequence goes on from JANFAF010000054.1 coordinate 380,073, forward strand.
AAGCTATACGAAATCAGAATTCAATCTCCCCGGCGCCTCGAAGTCTTTATGTAAAACAAGTGCCGCAAGGCTGTCAGGTTGGTATGGATTCGTGCTTGGACGGGATGATTAACAAGCGTTACTTATAGGGTCTCAGGAACTCTCGATTCCAGAATATATGGTAGAACGGTGATTCGGAAAAAAAGGAGAAAAAACATTCCCATTAGCCGACTTGAACGACTGACCTCGTCATTACTAGTGACGCGCTCTACCAACTGAGCTAAACGGGAGACAGCAAACTTGTCCTGGAACCTATATGGGGACTGTCCTCAGATTGACGTCCACACTAAATAGCCCGTTGATGGGTCGGTGATTTCCCCACTATAAATGCTTTTCTGATCGGATTCCAACCTGCCGTGCTCCACCCGGTGTGAGTGTGGTTCCGCTGATTGCTCGCAGTGCATAAGCGTCTCCTTAATGCTAGATTATATGCTTCGGCGACAGCACTGCTTCAGTAGTGCATTTCCCGGCAATCTCACTGAGCGGAGCATAGGTGGAGTGTGGAGGCTTCCACGAGTGGTGATCGAGTTGGAATCCGAACAAGAAAGCGGATTACATAGAAGGGAACTTAGTCGCACGTTGCACTGAAGGCAGCTTTTACTCGGTGCAACGCATCGAGTCTGCGCCTTGGCAAAAAGATGACGTACTTGCACCATATGACTCCGACACATTATGTTTGTACGTTCGCCTTCGTTCAGTAGGTACAACAGCGCGCCAGGGTCATGGGCCCGAACATTGCACAACTGAGAGTTGTGCATATGATACCTATCTGATCAAAAGCTGCATCAGTGAAATGATGTCTTGATGATAGAAGGCACATGTCTCTTATCTACATGATAAATCCTATCGCGGGGGGTTCTAATATTTGCATGTATTTTGGCCAGGTCTATCTGCCACGAAGGGTGACCGGGACGGCCTGCAGATACGATTTTCCGACCAAGGGCGGAAACAGAGCGAGAGCGGACGAACACTACGCCTTCCCGATTTGGAGATTATTTTGGCAGCCCGCGACGGGACCCGGGGTTGACGCGGCCAGAGTAGTTCCGTGCCTCTGCCTTAGCAGACGGGATGCGACGCCGTGTCAGCCCGCTCACAGCGGATCGGAACCAAATGGAACGCAGCTACAACGGGATCGTAGGACTGGGCCCAGAATTGCTCTGGGAGGGTCCAACCGAAGTTACTTGAGGGCTGCTGCGTGCCCATCACCCCAAACCACGTGGTGCCCTGGGAACATTGGAGGTTGCGCCCGTCTGGAACACGTGACCGATGATAATCAAAAAATTTGACATCAAATGGGCTGTCAAGGAACAGCGCATACATGCGTATATGCCGCCCAAGTTTTGAGAAATGGTTGTGATTTATTTTCCTAGTGCAGGACATATAACGAGTGATCATGGCAAGGAGGAGTCTTGAGGAAGCAGGACGTGAATTCGCGCCCGACCGGTTACAGTGAATTCTATTGGTCGTTATTTAGTAACCAACCCGACGGTTTTACGACATCGCAAGGCCCCAAAACCAGTGCAGGCGTAGTCCAAGAAATGCGGTTCGTTGGTCTCCCAGTCCCTCTCTTGCAAGTGGACCGCTACCATCGTCCCCCCGCTATTTAACAGGCTTTTCTCTCGCCATCGATACGACGGACACGAGTCTTCAAGCGTGCTCTTCTTGGTTGCTAATTCGGAGGTATCCAACCTCATTATTATTGTCAAACGCCGCCTCGAGAAGGGCACGTTGCAGATCAAAATCCTTCACATTTCTGCCAGTCCTCCCCTTTGCCTCGTTCCATTACCATTACTCTCAAAACCCTCGACCGCCGCATCACTTTTCCTTGCCAGACAGTCGTACTTGATCTCGACACGCGACCTATTGTCCTCACGTCCTTCTTAAGCCTCGTTTTCCCTCATCTTGATTTTTATACCTATCTTGTGCTCTCTTCCTAGATCTCTGCTCCTCGTCCCTCTCTCCTTGCAGTCGGTCAACGGGCGACGACGGGCTCTATCTATCTGTCAATTACGCTTTCCAACCTCTTATACTATACTCCACCGCATCCGTCGATTATTATCTCATCCATCCCAGCAACCGCTTTGTCCTGCATTCATCACTCGGACGCACATCGACTCTAATTTACTGGTTTGTCCACTGAAACTCGCTGCAGCTTTTGCCGCTGAACCCCGTTGATCACCACAGATTTAAATGCAAAAGGTGGTCGCCAGTACTGCTGCATCGAAGGACAGTTTGTACGTTGCACACGAATCAGCCTTATCGATATTCCCCACCCGACCGCAGTCGAACGGTGTACTTGATTGGAATTCAACACGTGAACCTCACCAGCTTAGTCACGAGATAGGAAGAGAGGTTGGTGCTCGTGTACTCCTCGCTTCTTCTTTCTTACAGGCTTCTAGCAAGTTTGGAGTCTTACTGCGACTCAGCGTCCAGCCCCAGAGTTGTCTTCGCTGCTCTCACTCAAAAATTCATCAAACATGCCCGCGCGCACCAATCTGGGGGAAAATAACATCTCTTCAACTGACACTAGTTGCACTTCCGATAGAAACTCGGGCGCTTCTAATAACGGCCCTCGCTGGCGGCTCAACGGCTCTGGGCAGTTCGTCGATTCAGGCGCAGCGCAAGAGTGGGAACTCGCTCAGGACATAGCAAAACTAAATCTAGGTTCGGTCAATGACCTAGCAGATGAAGTGCACGGTCACTTGAAGACTCCGCCTCAGTCCAAGCTCGCAACGGCAACTGCTGTGCAATATAATGAAGCCAGTCCGCTCGAGACCGCTTCGCAAACAAGTATCGATTCCTCACAGCACTCGGATCATCATATTTCTCCCTCCCACTCCCGTGTATCCTCCACGGATACTCTGGACTCGCGTGAGTCTGTTATGTCTTCTGCTAGTCACACCCTACGTGGCCCCCCGCAGCTGAAGATCGCAACCGGCGGCGAGACAAAAGAACGTCCGCATTCATTCAGTGGAGGTCTTTCTACTGCCGATCTGCGCCGCTTGAAGCAAGCTGGCGAAGAACCAGTAGCTGGAGTTACCCAAACTGGCAACGGACTGTCAGCTCACCAGTGGTCATCTTCTCACTACCGTGACCTCCTTGGTAGTGGAGATAAGGCCTTTTCTACTGATCAGCCGACTTACCCATCCCTGGCGAACTCTGGCACATTCGGTCGTGGTCAACAGCAGTATGACTACCGGCCTCCACGGGGAGCCGTCAACGGGTCCCTGCAGGCTGAATATGGTGCTGCTCAAAGGGGCTTTTTCCCTCCCGTTCAAGGAATCTCCGGTGCATCCCAACATTTCGTACAACCTCGTTCTACGGACGCCGCGCCCATGAAGGCGTATCGTGCTTCGCAGCGTGGGTTCCCTCATCAAGCTATTTTGCCAAACACTACAGGTCTTGGATATCCACCAGGTCACGTTTCACACTTGTCGCTGGGCACTGCACAGCAACTGTATGATATGGTCGTTCCTCATGCGGATCACCCGGCGGTCACGCGGGTTCAACAACAACACAACGTGTTTCGCGCAACCCATCAGCATTCGGCTTCCGACCCTGCGTCACTGAGGGATGCTGCAGCGTTGGCTCTACTGAATAATCAGGTGTTTGGCTCCGCTGCCCATAGCCTGTATCCAGCTGCGCTGGCTCCGGCTATGGGGTTATATGGTGGGCAATTTTATGCGCCTGACAGCTACGCTCCAGACGTGGCCACGGTCAACGGCCTGCAACCCCAGTTCACGGGGCCGTATGGCGGCGTCTCGAACCATACGGGCCACGCGAACGCCACAGGATCCAGTATTAGTTCGCAAGTAGCTGGTGGACCTAGTGCAAACAACCGCAAGCTTGGTTTGTACAAAACGGAGTTGTGCCGCTCTTGGGAGGAGAAAGGTTCCTGCCGTTATGGTACTAAGTGTCAGTTTGCTCATGGCGAAGACGAACTTCGCAATGTGCCTCGCCACCCCAAGGTAATTGTTTCCTCGTTCTCGTTTACCTTCCTTTCTGACAGTTGCATTAGTACAAGACCGAGATCTGCAGGGTAAGAATAATTCTCCAGTTGTGTAAATGGACTCTCATTCGTTGTACAGACATTTTGGGTATCTGGTGCTTGCCCGTATGGGAAACGATGCTGCTTCATTCACACCGAGCTTCCTGTCTCTGGGGCGACGCCTGGTACGGATGGCGGCCCCCCTCCGTCGGCGACCACTGGAAACCGAGAGAGGTCCAACAGCGACCCCAATGAAGCGTCGAACTCATTGTTAGCGCGGATTCAACGGAAGAATGAAGCCACCCCGGTCGACATTGCACCTCCTAATTCATTCTTCAATAGCCGGCCTCCAACCGGGTCACTGCGTGTAGACACGTCTGCGCTCAACAATGTCTCCAAGCAGAATAAGTCCGCGTATCCGACGTTTGCAAGCAATGCGTTAATGCTCTCAAACCCCGAGCAGACTACGATCAAATCACCTGTGCCTCTTACGGCTGGCCCTGACTTTGGAAGGCACAATGCAACGAGGCTCGACATCGTGGGACTCAACCAGGTATGATTGATTGTTCACGTCTGATCTTTCTCTTTGTCTTATACATTGGTTGGCCAGCGTCTCAACAAGGCTTCGGCTAATCCAAGTGCACGTCACTCGTTTAATGGGACGGATGTAGACCTCGACTTCACCTCTCCATCGACTCCGTCTGCCGCCAACCCAGTCTCGTCTTTTGCGATGTCCAATGACCGCATCTCTGGGAGCAATGCTGTGCCACGTAGCCATCATGTGAGATCCGGCAGTGCTGGAAATTGGGGCAGTGTTACTCGCAGTACAAACTTGACTGCTACTTCTGCGTACCCACAATCTCCAGAAGACAGCAATGTTTCCAGCGCACCGTGGTCGACATCGGAGCTTTCTGTTGGAAGCACAAGGCTCGCGAACGGTTGGATGTAATACCCAACCTGCTGTTGTTAGAGGAAGCAGCTGCTTGAATCAGTCCGTGGAAAACCCCAAGGACATTCGAGACACCACCGCTAGTCGGAAAACTGTTGTCGTACTCTGATTGTGACAGACGCTGGTGCACATATCCTTTCGCCTTTCCAATTCTCTGCATACCATCGCTTTTTACTCGTTATCTGTGTATTTGTTATGCTCTTCATATGACTACGCCTCCTCACGATATCAGAAGTCTCATGCTTCTATGACCTTTGTCGTTTTTACTTAGCCAAAAATCTGTCTGCTGCATTCATCTTTTGCAAGGATGCTACACATAATTACGAGGTATACATCATATACGGAACGTGAAAGGTGAGCCTATTGAACACCTAGTTCATCGAGTTCGCGGAAAAATGCTTCCATTCGGCATTTGGCATAGCCAATGTAATCGAACTCGCCCTCTCCTATTCCTCTTTCCAAATTATCCTTGGCTTGTACGATACCCCACACCGCCCACACTGCGTGGGAAGCCGGGCTCCAGATGCGTACTTGACGTTCTAACTGTGCTAGATTAGCTTCACTGACGACACCACAAGACGGAGAGTTGGATGAGTTGACACGCGAGAGATACGCTTCATAAAAGTTGTGCCGTTCTTCAGGAGTGGGATAGCGGGATGGATGGAGCACATGGGGCGAAGAAGAGTGGTAATCTGCCGTCCATTCATGGAAATGGTTGACGATATCAAAAGCAAGCGGGTTTGGCGCTGCATACTCGAAATCGACGACAACAATCTCCAACTGACGTCAGCAACCAGAGGGGCCAGAATGACGGAAGTGCGGCGTACTTGGTGGTGCTCCGGTGTACCTTGTGGTAAACCCCGGGTCAGCCTTAGCAGGTTGCCACACTGGGCATCGTTGTGAGCAAAAACACGTCGACTGCAGCCTTCAACTTTCTCGATGTGAGAAATCCATCGCATGTATCTCGACCATTTCTGACGAAAAGCGTCCAAATCGAGAACAGCAGTATCCTCTTCTTGCATGTTCGGATGCGCAAGAACTTCGGCGGCAAGGGGCAACCACGCCTTGATATTCCTCTTGACGCCTATCTCCCAACTCTTCCCTTCCTGGCTGCTAATTGCCAATGGACCTTCCACAGCACTGATCTTGACTGAATGAAGCTCAGCCATACGAGCGCCGATCCAACGACTGATCGTCTTCTCCCGAAGATCACAGGGGGTGAGTGTGATGGAGTCAAAATACTCCTCAACGCGACCATTTGTGAAAGTGCCGTATATAGTGGGACCAATGTTGTACTGTGACGATAGAATATGAAGGATATTCAGTTCACGGGATCGTGATATGAGGGAATCGGTAGAGAAACCGTAGATACGCAATAACAAGGTAGGAACGCATCGAGAAGATGGGCAGGAAACGAAATACACTGAATTCGTCAGGGACCCGGACACTTTATGGACAGAGAGCAAAGTAGGGGTGAGATCCGGTGCTGTGCACCAACCAGGTACTTGGAGGGCAACGACTATAGACAAAAGTCGCGTCGCAAAGGCCTGGGATTTATATGACCTGGAAAGGAAAGGAAGACAGGACGTGAGTAAAGTCACTCAACCACAGACGAGACGCCAGACCGTCGATGACGTGACAGGGGGAGGTCAATGGTGCGGAAGGCGACTGTGCGCAGACGGTGAACGGCACTCAAGTAGAAGAATGGCTCACCTCGAGTCTAGCTTAACGTGAGCAACACGAAGGCCATTGAGAATATCAACCGCAGGAGTTGAGCTGGAGGCAGATAAGGGATTGAGGGGGGACGTTCTGGAAGAACTATCCTGCCTTAGGGAAGTAGTAGGGCGAAATGAAACGGAAGATGTTTCGACCAATGATATCTGAGCATCGGGGGTATTTCTCGTCCCGGTGGAAGTGGACTCTGTAACGAGCGCCGTCTCAGCCATGGTCGTCTGGAGGGAAGCAAGCAAACCTGGCAGGTGTTTCCCGGCACGCGACTGCTATATCATATTATGTAATCGACGAGACCCTCGACACCTCTCTAAGAACGTTGAACAGGGACTCGTTTGTCACTAGGACAAGGTTGCACACCAAAACGCGTTACAAGTTGTTTTACATAAATCCGCGGGGACATGACACCCTGAAATTGAGGAAGAGAACTCCAGTTGCAAGGTTGGTATCAGTTCGTCCTTGCACGGTAGTCTCACTACCAAATTGGTAAGGCTGGCCACTGCCACAGGTCACGTGCCCCTCCGAAGTACCCGGTGTGCCAGTTGTGCAAACGTTCAACCGCCCTGGCGAAAGGTCGACATGTAACACGCACACCTCAGTGGGGGCACATCTTCGGAGTCATTAATGCTGTGGGCCCACGGTACCGGCAACCTCGCATTTGAATATGTTACATGTAATAACACTCAAGGCCGCCCCGAAAATTAGAATGAGACCCGCATCAGTCATTGGCTGATTCTGCCGTGGAGCGCCGTGGATTCAAATGTTGTACGTTTGACGCGTGCAGGCAATATTGTTGCCTCGCCACGGTTTCTTGACACAGCCCCTTGTGCTCCAATGGAACTAAGTACATGTGGTGGCAGGACTACTCTGGACAACAATGTGCTTCGACCGGTACTTCGGAACCTCAATTCAGTTTCTAATTACATGTTCAGCAGGTCAAAATGGTTCACTGCGGACTCTGAGCAGCCTCGTGCACACCGCGCATCTCGGTTGCTCTTTCCGAGCGACCCTCCAGGCAACATGGAGATAACTTAGGCTGAAATACTCGTGTCCAGGGGAACGAGGGAGTCAGGACAGTTTTAATGAGTCTTTGTCGCTGATTCGCTCCTATTAATCTGGGGTACATGCCATGAAAAGTATATGCGATGCGATCGTTTACTCAGGTACTCCTTGCTGTGTTGCAACGAAATCATGTATAACAAGGAAAGAAGATCTGCCTGAAAATGCTGTAACAATTAGATAGAGTTTGAATGTTCTCTATGCTTCAGATCCCATAACTGGGCCGGAAGATTTCGCGCACTGCTTTTCTCCAGAGTTGCAGTCCCCTTCTTTTTCTATGGAGAACCGCTTCGTAAACAGAGATATCTACCGACCCTCGTCTCAGAAATGTGATGAAACAACTGCAGATGGCATCCACTGACCAGGAACGCGAAGCCAAGAAGTGGGGCGCAGACAACCCAAATCATCTGCGAGAAGGCGTGTCAACGACAAGTAGCGTATCACGTACACACAGACCTTGATCGCAACGGCCACAGCATGCAGTACTTCTAACCTAAGGGATGTCGGTTCAATAAGGTGCAATGTGGTCCAATCAATGGAAGAAGATGGCTGGATCCGGTAGGCCGCCGGCATGCCACGCATGAAGGTTTCGTTGTAAACTAAACCTGCTACCGCCTAGTATTACCGTACGCAAGGGTCAAACGTTAGCGAAATGCAACCTAGCGAAGCGTCCTCACCAAACCAATCGTGGCACCGGTAAATCGTACCAAGAAGAAGGCACTTGTGCCCGTGGCCAAAGTAGCAGGGTCCAGTGCTCTCGCAAATACTTGGTATGGTGCATGGAACAGCATCCCTATTCCAGTACCGGCTATCAGTGGGAGACTAATTTGTAATGCTGGCGAGGTCATGTCGCCCAGTAGGGTAAGGAGACCTGACCGTAGCATCAGCGGAAACAGTCACTATCAATGTTCGGAGGAGATTACCGAATCCAACAGTGGAAATGAGGAGTCCCATGGTGATGATCCATTTTTGCCCGCTAGTATCACCGGTTTTCTTCTGAAGATATCCAATAAGCCAGGCGGCAGGCATAGAGGCAAGTGAGGATCCAAGCGAGTATGGCAACATCTGGATGCCAGCATTCAGCGGCGTTAAACCATTAACAGCCTTGATACGAGAAATATAAGGTCTGGAGTTCGCCTAAGCGTAAAAGCCATACCTGGAAATATAAAGCAAGGTAAAAGGTTCCAGCGTTGAACGCAAAGTTATGTAAAAAGGTGATGACCAAGATAATAACTACGATGGGCCCCCTTAGCCGTGTTCCATGCATTCACGACCCAATTGCTTACCGACTGTGAGATCTTTGAAAGCTGAGGGTGGAAACAGTGCGTCCCGTTTGGTGTGGACTTCATAGAATCCACCCAGGACGAGGACAAGGGGACCCGGTATAACAAAAGACAGGGTGGAGGTGAATTCCCTGAAAAGAAGTCAGATCAAGAACAGTTCTTCCGGAACTGATTGCCTTACAACCGACGTCCATGGCAAAGCTGAAGCCCACTACGAGACAACCCGTTCCAGCCATAAAAAGGAACCTAAGGATCTATCGTGAATGCACGGTGTAACCGAGAAGCTTTTTGCATACAATCCAACGAAATCAAAGTGTTGGGCCAACGCATGCCATGATGCACTTTTGGCGCGTCCAAAGCGGATGTTCCGAAGTGACAATGCAATAAGAACCAAAGCAACAAGGCAAACGGGAAGATTCAAGTAGACTGGATGGAGATAACTTTAAGTGATAACTCGGCGCCTTATCGCTAAGTTACGACTCACAGGCCCATCTCCAATTAAACGTGGTCGAAGCACCAGCTGCGCATTATTAGGATGTGTTACGTCACTCCCGACAAGTGATAAGATTACTTACAACTGAATAAACCACCCAAAAGCGGGCCAGCAATAGCGGAACAACTCCAAGTCACGCTGAGCGCCAGCGACCATTTGGCCCTGCTTCTTGGTTCCACAATTTCTGAAGTCAGTACCCATACTGAACTGACGATTCCGCCACCCCCAATCCCAGCCAAGGCTCTGGCCAAAACAAGGCCTTCAATAGACTACGGTCAACTCAGTCAAACGATATGAACGCTGGCGCAGAAGTGAACGAAAAATTCACCTGTGCTGCACCAGAAAGTAAAGAACCAATAGAGAAAATCAGCATGCTTCCATACAAAATGTTCTGAGCGATTATCAACACTACGACACTGCGTTTGTCCAGCCGCCTACCTTACGTCCCATTAAATCCGATAATTTTCCGTAAAGCGGCTGGAACGCTGTCTGGGTCAGCATATAGGCCGCGCCTACCCAGGTATACTGGCTTTGAGACGCTGCCAAGTCACTAGCAATGGTTGGCAAACTCGTCGAAACGATGGTCTGCGAACGTAATATGAGGGGAAGGTCAGCATGGTGCTGCTATACGTACAGCATCGGTAGTTGCTAGAAACAGTGCCATAGCAGCTCTGTCGCCTTGATTAGGCATGATGGGTAAAGGGACATCCGGAAATTTTATTTACCCTATATGCACGAAGAGCAGGCGCAAAGTAGAAAAACCAGAATCATCCCGCGCCCCCTGCGGATGGATCGCGGTAGTAGCATGGATAGGAGAACCAGCGGCCGTTGGAGTGGGCGACACTCGCAGAGCGGAAGTGGGTTCAGCGTTTGCCGACGACAGGGAGGCTGATTTCCAACCCCTGAACGGTAGAGAAAACATGATGACTTAGGGGCCGGGGAGTAGTAGACAGGGGTCTCAGTACGAACTGCGTTGCCTGTTCATGATCCCCCTCCTCCAAACTCCATTTTATACCAAACGAAAGAGCCCCGGAAGTGGCTTCGATTCATGGTCGTGACCCATGCTAATTGACAAACGCCGCGATTCGACCTGAAAGGGTTTTGACCCTTTGAGTAACCACGAAGGACTGCAGGATGACGACGGGACGCGCTTGCAATAACCAGCAAAGATTAATTGAAGGGCCTTTGTGTCCAGGCCACAATGCATAAAGAAGCAGGGAAGACAAATTGCTGCCGCTGACGCGTACTTTTGAAAGGATATAGAAAGCCGATATTACAGATTCTGGTCCCAGGAAAGAAATCCCTCGTCACATCTGCGGAAAGAACGGTTAGATCGTTTATGTGACAAGACTTACGCGGACGAGATCTAGGAAGTCATCACGGCCAAGTCAATAGCTTTTGAGTTCGAAACTCTGAAAGCTTTTCCGGGACACTGATTGGATATGGGTGGTGGGGGGAACGTGAAGAGGCCTGAAGGTGACAGTGGTTCCAAGTGGTTTCACCGCGGTGCTGTCGAGCCACGCGCCGATCTGTGTGCGACTCATTCGTACATGCGTCCACTTCACAGGCGGTCCACGCTGCACTTACGTCCATTAACGTATGGTGTAGCCATATATTCACACATACGATGCGATGCGATATATCGCCCGTACATATCATATAATTCTACCATTAACCGTGCATTGATAACATGATGTTTCTATGTAGCGTTGCAGCTAAGCTGTGGCCCTCCTCTTGGAATCTTTTTCCGCGTTGTCCGAAGAATTACCGTCCGCCGCCGCGCTCCCTGTATGAGCCCCCTCTACCGAGTTGAATTGAGAAGCGATCGATGGCGTCAAGCGAATGCCGCAATAACAAACCATGGATAAATCAAAGCCCAGTGAGCTCTCGTATTCTCTTCCACGCGCGAGGCAACCACCCATCCTCGGAGGATGGCGGCGAATGAGAAAAAGAAGCCGTACCGTTATCAGTAGATGCATTAGTTTTATATGAGCTTCGGTCGTCAGGATTCCCCTTGTCCGCAGAAGAGTTTCCAGTGGTCGTCGTCGAAGTATTGCTCCGGCCCTCAACGTCGTCTGCATACTGCTGTAGTATCTCCCGCTGCCGCTTGCTCAGAGACCTGTCATCAAATCAGATTATGACCTCACGAACTCGTTATGACAACACTTGACCTTGGGAGCTGAACGATGAATGATACAAACAGATCCCCCTTACCGCTGCCAAAGACGGATGGGACACCATGATCACGGAGAACCATTTCCTCGCCATGCTGCGTCCCACTTGGTACACGAACTTCGACATGTCCGTCAAGAGTAGGGACCCTGACGCGACCACCTAGAATAGCGACGTGCATAGGTATTCGAGCTTCATGATGTAGATTGGCGCCTTGCCGCCGGAAAATCTTGGATGGGGAAACGCTGACGCGAACAAGAAGGTCACCGTGGTTACCTTTCCCAGACAAAGGGGCATCGCCAGCTGCAGGTACACGTATGGTCATACCATCCTCCACCCCTAAAATTGCCGGTGAGTAAAAACTTCTAATAGAAGACGCGCAACTCGCCTGGCGGTATATCAACCTTAACTGTCTTCTTGGTTCTAATATGACCTTGCCCGCCACAAGTGGAACACTGACTGCCTCGAGGGACAGTGGATCCTGTGCCAAAACATGCACCGCAGGTGCTTGCCATTTGGAACCCGCTATCGATGACAAACGTCTGCGTCCCAGTTCCATGGCAGGCAGCGCAAGTTGCCCGTTTTGCGCCTCGTTTGAGACCAGTGCCAGAACACGTAGGGCACGTGGTGACCGGGTTCACATTTACATTGAGGGAGGCTCCCTTGCAAGCATCCATGAAACTGATGTTGACGCGAGTCTCGACATCTGAGCCCTTAGAACTCTGCTGAAATCCCCCAGGGCGAGCACGGCCACCAAAAGCCCCGCCGAAAAGCTGGGAGAACAAATCGCCCTGAGTAGACCCAAAAGCCTCTCTGAAATCTTGGAACCCCGCAAAACCGCCTGCGCCTGCGCTTGCAAAAGGATTCCGAGCAAACGCATTTGGGTCGAACCCCGGTTGTTGCGAAGCAGATCCATATTGGTCGTAAGCTGCTCGCTTCTTGTCATCTTTCAAGGTCTAGGGAACGGTAAATATCGCTTCGTAAAGGACACGAGGCATATCACATACGTCATACGCCTCCTGTATCTCCAAAAACCTCTGCTGGGCTCCCTTGTCCGGGTTGGTATCTGGGTGGTACTTGCGCGCAAGCTGGTACCCGAGATGGGTGAGAACGGGATCAAGGAGGGATTAAATGAAGCCCATACCGAGAAATAGGCCTTCTTGATGTCAGCGGGTGATGCGTCCTTGCCCACACCGAGAACTTCGTACGGATTTTTGGCACCGGCTGAAAGTGGTGCGGATGTGTGAAAGCCTCGCTATACGGAAATATGGTCAAAGGGCGCGTGTCACGGAGGGAATGGAAGCTGAACCTTGGATTTGCATTTGCTCCTGGAGACATGATGAGTGGGTGCGTTCAGCGGAGGTAGACGAGGGCATGTGCCAGGGTGGTTTCGATAGCTATGCGTGAGTTGCTGTCTTGCACAAGCAGTAAAACGAAACGAAAGAGGAAAAACCTTGTGAGGTGAACCGAACGATCATCTGACGGCCACGCCCAGTTGGCAACAACCAATTTTTTCTGATATCAGCCTTGGTCGTGTCGCGGTGTTCAGCTCCTGCCGTTGTTTGTATTTGTTGCGTACGCTGACTAATACTACTTCGAGTCGCCGAAAGACCTCGATTGGGTTTGTGCCCTCGTACTAATATACTTGGCGTGAAAATCTCAGAAGATACGCACTGGGACGATATCACTTCCCACTGCTTCCCCCCCGATCGATCCGCACAGTACTCGGCTTGCACTTCAGAGTTCGATGTTCAACTTCATTCCCAAAGCGGACTAGCAGGCACAGCCGTTATGAACTTAATACGAGTGTAGACCAGAACGCACACGTAAACTAACTGCCTCTAGGACGCCACAAGTGACGGGGTAGACTGTTCCCAGAAGCCCAGCCCGTAGCCTAGCGCACCAGGAACATATACTAACCGCGAGGGTGGTCAGCAGGCTATAGAATTGACCGATCTGTTGCTGACCTTGGCACGATCAACTCAAATCCAAGGCTGAGGTAAATCGGTGCTACTTATCGACCGCGCTGTCCTCTCTAAATCGCCACCAAGACTTGCCATACGACACCAGTATCTCATCACCCTTCTGAATAGTCTCTGATGAGCTCCGTACGCTCATGCGCAATTCTCCCATGGCAGTGCGGTATTCTACGAAGATGGCATTGGGCTTGCATCGGATGCCTCGATAGTCGTTGACGAACCTTGCTTCGTTTCCCATCTTACTGGCATCGATGCCCACACTGACGCCGTCTTGCGAACGATGAAGTGATAGATCGTAGTCCGAATCTAGTCTGTCCTGGCAGTGCACTTCACCAATATAGTCAATGATGTGTGTCTTTGGGGGAATCTTCCTGACGGCGAAAAGCCCAAATTGTCCTCGTGCAGGGTGAGAAGCATCCGAGATAGATCGAATGCGTGCGACCGTGTTCGTGGTGCCATTAGACGGCTTTGGAGGGGCTGGATGGCTTGGGAGTCTTACGCCGTCGGTCAGAAATAGCCGCATGACAGTTGGTACAGATGCATGGTAGCGAGGGGAGGTGATGTACTGAACGTCTGAGGGCCATGATGAAGGTCTGGCCATGTAGTTTCGTCGACTAACAAGTCAGAGGGGCTGTACCGTCGACCGTGGGTAAATTCCGTATCCTTGGGTAGTCAGTACTACCATTGGGCACACCAGCCTCAGTCTTTGGAGTCAAGATCAGAGTCCCAGTCATCCCGCCTCACCGAAAATATTCATGGTGCGGCCTCCAGCGAAGTCTGTCGCACGCGTCTACCGGGATGTCAACGCACAGTTTGGCCCCGCGTGGTATGAATATGGTCAGCGCGTGTTTCCTCGCTGTGTCATTCACTGGCTCAGCCTTCCCTACCACAGACAACCTGCAAGTGCAGTGGGGTTCTCAGGATCACTATGAAATCGTGCGCAAAGTTGGGCGCGGAAAGTACTCGGAGGTGGGCCAACGTTGGAGATCGTATCTGCAGGTTCTGATACCATTGATCCTACCAAGGTATTCGAAGGCGTGAATATCGTGAACGACGAGAAGTGCATCATCAAAGTCCTTAAACCGGTCAAGAAGAAGAAAATAAAGAGAGAAATTAAGATCTTGCAGAATCTCGCTGGTGGTCCCAATATTGTCGCTCTCTTAGATGTCGTCCGGGACCCGGCATCGAAAATTCCCAGTTTGATCACAGAATACGTTGACAATGTCGATTTTAAGGTGCTATATCCAAGATTCACGGATTTTGACGTCCGCTACTACATGTTTGAGCTCCTCAAGGCAGGTTCATGTGTCTCCATTCCCCCGTGTACCCATTGAGTTGTCAGCCAGGCTCTCGATTTTTGCCACTCAAGGGGGATCATGCACCGGGACGTCAAACCTCACAACGTCATGATCGATCACGAACGACGAAAGGTATCTGTCTTGTCGTCGCACTGCGAAATTGACTACCTACATGTTCTTGCAGCTGCGGCTCATCGACTGGGGCTTGGCAGAATTTTACCACCCGAGAGTCGAATACAACGTTCGGGTTGCTTCCCGCTATTTCAAAGGACCGGAACTTTTGGTCGACTTCCAGGAGTATGACTATAGTCTTGACATGTGGAGTTTCGGGTGCATGTTTGCCTCAATGGTAAGACCATACTGTTTCTCTGGATTCCTCTCTTTTGTCTCTCGTTTTTTTATACTGTGGCTGCAGATATTCCGCAAGGAGCCGTTCTTCCACGGTCACGACAATTACGACCAGCTCGTTAAAATTGCCAAGGTCCTTGGCACAGACGAACTGAATGCATACATCGAAAAGTACGGTATCCGACTTGATCCACAGTACGATGAGCTCCTGGGAAGGTTAGCGTTACCTTTCGGGCGATTGGAAACGAACTCAACGGTTTGGTCAGGTATCCTCGGAAGCCATGGGCGAGATTTGTTACCTCGGAAAATCAGCGCTATGTCTCTAGCGAAGCGATAGACTTCTTAGACAAGTTGCTGCGATACGATCACCAAGAGCGGCTTACTGCCCGCGAAGCTCAAGCTCACCCATACTTTGGTTAGCGACCGGTTCGTTATCAACAACAATATACTCACATCCCGGTCAGATCCTGTGCGCAATGCGGCTGCTGCTGTCGCCGACGGCGAGAGCGAAGATTCGGGGGTATCCTCGGCGTGATCTATAACCTTCTAACATCTGCCAGCATGAATTACTGTCCTACATTGCATATAGATATTACGAATTTGACTTGCGGAATACCCGGTAAATGGCTATGTGCTGACAGACATCTGTAATCCATACTCAGAACACCTACTACTACTTCGATGCTGGCACTTGTTACTTCTCCCCTTCCTCTATCTATCCCGGCGGCAAACGGTATACTGCACGCCTCGATGCCAAATGCCAACAGGTGCTCCTCCCTTCAGAGAGTTCGGCTTATCCAAACCTCGTTCTTAGCAGTAGACCTAGCAAGGGTGTATGGCAGATAGATTGTGACTTTAACGACGGAATCGAGATATCTGAGATCGTGCTACAGCGAGAACAAAATTCTTCCACTCGATGAGCCCGTAGCAGGACCGCGGCGCAGGAGTTATACTCTCGGCCACAGGGAAAAGATCAAAGAATAGAATGTATATACTAGTAGGGAGGTGTGCCACGTCGATGATGGCCCCAAGATGGGTGTAGACGTATAAATAAAGGTTTTTGTCCGAAACGCTCAGCTCTAAAGTGGTGGGTATCACTCACTTCGCCTAATGTATGCTATCAAGATCAGTTTTCGCCACGCATCTTAGGCACCGTTCAGTACTGGCCACGACACCGGCGTCGATCGTCGGTATCGCTGCGACAGTACGCTTGCTACAGGGCCATGGATGATTCCGCCAAGGACGCCGCGGCGTCTGCACTCGGCGGAACTGGACTGGCTGGTTCCGATGAGTCTTGACCGTTGTTTAGGCCCTTGTCCTTTTGGGGAGGGGGTGGTCCGGGATCATAATTCGGGTTTGCAGGCGTCCAAGCGAAGCGGCTGAGGCGGTCATACAAATCACCGCCGACACAACTAAACGAATACCAATCCGGGTGGGGAGATGGAATCATGGTCTGCGCCATCTCTTGCAGACGGGTATAGATAGTGTAGGCAGAGTGTGCGTCATTCGCAGCATCTAAGGAGATCCGTTAGAAAACCCAAAGACGGGTACTTGCGTTCATGTTGCTTACAGTTTTGTTGGGCAAATGTAAGAAAGATCTCCCAATTGCTCCGCTGGACCTTCCCTTTAGACAAGGTTGTCCCGTGGTAGGTTTGCAATAGTCTGGCTAAGCCGATGGGATTGGTATATCGCCCCTTCCATCGAGCGTTATCGACGGACCGAGCCATCAACGACAGATCAACGCAATTACGAACGTGAAGCTTAAGATCCCTGTGGAGTTTTTTACAGTCGTCTGTATAGACGGAATGGGCGATAACGTGGGCGTACAGATGAAAAGCGACTTACATTGAATGTTGACGCCAACCTTGATCCATTGTGAACCATTTAGCACGTCTCTAAGCTTGTACGGAATGTCTGAGAGGTGCACGGGAGTTAAAAAGAGTCATGATTGCGTAGTATGAGTGCACGTACATCTCATCCTGTGTACGTGGAGGAGCAGCACGCAGTCAGCCGCCGCGAGTTGTATGAGAGCGACACGGTTCTCTGGTTGGTCTTTGACATAACAAGGTTTCCATTCGAGATCAAAGCCGACAGGACCATGTGGCAAGGTTGAAAGGAGCCAGTTCGCGATCTCGGGATCGGTTATGTACGAGAACCTGCAAGAAGGGGAAACAGTGTTCCAGGAGTACAGCGGGTAGGTCTCCTGGTCTTTCCTAAGAGCACTCGTCAGGATGAAAAGGACTGGCGACGGGTGAATATTGCCTACGGCTTCGTGACAGGATTCTTGGAGGACGACATCGTACTGAGTGTTTAGTATGTACCACTGGCGGGCAAGGGGAGGCAGCGGGGAGCGGGGGTCGAGTTACCGAACGGAGGTGAAGGTAAAAATAGGACGCGGACGGGCCGGTTCCTGGCGTAAGCTGGCAACCAAAATGAATGCATTTACCACGGATATAAATAGGAAATTCTTGCCAAGACCATGATTTAAAAAAAAAGAAAAAGAAAAAGCGGAGAGTGTGACATGGTGTCACGCTTCCTCCTCCTCCTGATAGGCTTGAGTGGAGACTTTTGAGATTTGGATGGATGCGACGGACGGGACGGACTGGGCTGGGCTGGGATGAAGTGGGGGCAGAACCAAGCAGGCGTGGCAGAGGCAGCTGATCTACCCTCAAATATAGATTGCACTCAGCTCAACTGCGGGCTCGGATGGTTTGAGCCTCGACTTTGGCTTGGCATTCTAATTTTGCGAGACGGTCGTGCTCAAAGATAGAACGTTGGACTTGGCTCTCCTACAAAAACTATGCCTGCCTCTCTTCACAGCCCCTACTCCCCCTCTCAACCATGCACGCCCCGTCTCAGTCCTCCCTAGACCTCAGCCGTCTCCTCGCCTCCTCGCGGAATATCATAGAACAGGTAAACTCCATTCACCCCTGTCGGACCTCCTCCCTCATACCATCCTTTTGCACAGTCTCCGCCTCCCAGTCTACGGGACATCCTCGGGGCCTACAAGGCAAAGGGTGACGGCGATAGAGACATGCTCTTGGCCATGCTCAACGCTAAAAGTGCTGAAGACCAGGTTCGTGTGGCCCACTCCCTCATCACTGTGTCTCCCTCAAATATCAAAATATAGCGACTCGCCGCCGTGGCTTCCTTGCACAGGACTCTTCTCGACTTGTCCTCTTTGGACCACGCAGCACCCTCCGCTTCTTCACAGCCGCTTCTGTCCCCTTCGTCATATGATCGCAATTCGCGGTATGCTCCCTATCCTACCGACATGCACGTCCCGCGCCATCCTCCCAGGGATTCCCAATACCGTTCTCAACCGTCGGCCAAGCGGCGTCGTTCTTCTCGCTCACCCCCTGCTCATAGCGACGCCCGTCCTTCCTCTCGCGACTTCCCCCCTTCTCCATACTCTTCCTCGCGAAGCGGTTCTGAAGAGTACTCTCCCCGTTCGAGGGCGTCTATGGCTATTGGCTCTTTACTCTCCTCGGGTCCTCCCAAGGATTCTGTATTAGATGACACCCAAAACTGTGACCGATCCCGTATACCTAGTTGAGAAGTCACTCAGGCCCAGCATTCCCCTACTGACCATATCCTTCTGATTTATTTTGTTTTCATTCGTGTATTCTCCACTGTACAGTAGCTTCGTAGCCATATCATCCGTTACTTCATGCCACTCGTAATAGACGCACTCTTCAGTCTGAAACCATTTCAGTCCCAGTCAATCATCATTTCTGGCTTGGCGTGATGGCTTTTCCGCCCAGCCATCTGTCTCTGACGCTTGGGGCGTGTTGGAAAATTTCTCAACCTACACTAATACACGTGTGAGGCAGTGTGTCCTATCTTTGCATCGCTGTAAGCCTGTGATGCCCTCACATACGCTATACTGCATGTGTGCACTTGGGAGAGAATATTTGCCTGCATATGTGAGTCAGGGCATCTAATTCGCTCGCTTACGTGCACCTCTTGCCTTGCCACTGGCCTGAGAGTTTCCACCAACGCAGTGAACTCTTTCCCGTTCTGCAACGTTAGATTAAACGGGAACCGATCCATGATTGCCAGGATATCACATCTGAAAAAGTTCTCCTCCCCCACCTCTTTCCGTGGTTCTCCAATCATGACCCAGATCTCTTCTGACCGGATTTCCGAAGCTCGGTACCGACGTATCAAAGCCGGGTTCTTTAAAGAACTGCTGCGCATTTCTTTTTCGTCTGCTTAACGTACCCATGCAGAGTCATCACGTTTGTCGGAGGTTAGTAATAAGCCAGACCTTACTGACCTCGAATCTTAAGTGTAGAAACTAGATAAAACGCCGTACCCATCATATCAGCACACAGACACCGGCATTCGGGTAAAATCCCGGGAATGCGGTCACGTGATTCCCCCGTTGAACCATCCGTACCATGTAATTCAGCATCATTTATCTTAATATTGGCTCCAATGCCACCACGCTCAGAAAGCGACGACGAGTTTCCGAACGATTTCGACGGAGTCGACTTTAGCGCAGTACCCGAACTTCAAGCCCAGCATCTTCCACTATCCCAACCCGGACCCTCAACAACAACAACTCCTAGTCAGGTGGGCCGTGCGGGTACCACCACTTCGGACCAAAGAACCGGTGTCTCTGTGGCGCACATTTCCGAGTCTAGGAGTACTACTCAAGAATCTTCTTCGGATTCTTTCGATGAATTGGACGTAGATCCGTACCTCCTCGCTGCATGCGACGAAATCGAGAATCGTGCCCTTCGGGGTCATCATACAAATACAGTTCCCGGACCGCCCCTTGCGAACGTGTCGCCCTTGGGCGATTTTGGCAAGGGAAAAAAACGTATGCACATGTGTACGTTAGCACACGAACATTCTGGAGACTGACAATCAAACAAGGCTCCTTTGCTGAATTCGATTTCTGTTCATATCCTGTGGCAAAACCTCCCGAAATAGCGACATTTCACACACCCAACACCTATTCTGGTGAGAAATTGCAGGCTATTCTTGAGGGATATGAAGACGAAATAACGTGTCCAATGTATGCCTTTATATCAACTATGCAGATACGTTGTTGATTTTGCACCACAGTTGTTGTGACATCCTGTATGAGGGCCATGCGTAACATGGGGACAGTCGTTGATGTCATTTTCCAGCGTTGCCGCGTTCATGTGTAACCCGTGCGGTCACACAACTTGTGGAGACTGTGGTTATGGGTGGATAGCACGCAACGTGCGTATTTACACTCTCCTATATCTCCTTCACCTTGGTTCATTTACTTTTCTTCAGAGATATTACCCTACGTGTGCCGTATGCCGCTCAGAACTCATAAAATCGAAACCTCTCCTTCCAAACTATGCCATCGACAATATTGTCAAACACCATGTCAGCACTTTGGCGCAGAGCGGTCGGCCAGAGTGGCAGGAGCAAGGTTATAAATTTATTGACTGGAAGAAGAGACTGGAGTAAGGCATTACTCTAGAGCCCACTTCCCCTTACTGAATCATTGATTTCTAGTGCATGGAAGAAGCAGTATCCGGGTATACTGGCAGAAGAGAACGGTCGCGAGACACGAGGACGGCGGCCTATCGGTCACCCGCCTTACCCTGACGCGTACTACGAATCCTTCCGTCTTGCTTTGGAAAACTACAACCCCACACCACCACCGCCTACTACTAATCGTCGGTCGAGGCGGAGGGACCGACGGCATCCCTAGTAGAGTACGTAAAATGTTTATTAGCGTCACTTTTTTTTTCACTGGACTTCTGCTGCACACTATCGGGATTCTAACATTTATTTGTTGCAAACTAATTGATTCCTCATATGTGTCACTAGATTGGTACCGTGCGGTGTACCAGTATTTTTGTCTTCATCACTCAGCGTTCGTGTTTCAACCCTGAGCTATGCCAAAACATGCTGTCCCTGATCCAGGCATACTGATCGTAGTGGAGTAAGCCATGACCGTCGCACGCCTCGTAATGCCGTATGTCCCAAAAAAGATGTGGGTGCATCCAATATTTTGGCATACACAGGACAAAGTTCTCTGCCGATGCACATCGCGCGAGAATATCCATTCAAACTATGCGGCGCGTGAAATCACGGGGCGGCAAGGGAACCCATATCAACGGTGTGGAAAATGAAAGCAATGATCGCAAGTTGCAGTATCACGATGTTGATCCTGGGCGAGAGCTCCGTACTTCCGTATGGGCGATCTCAGCATGCAAACTCGAGTGGGGGACGTGCCACCCACCATCCTCGCACATCATGAGAGTGAAGACACGCCACTTCCTGGGAATGACACCGAAAGAAGCGTACAAGGCACAGCAGGAAGAGATATTGTATGTAGAAGAATACACCAGAAGCTGGAGAAGTCATCCCTTATTCAGGAATGGACGCGGTATAACTCAGTTGATCGGTGATCGTGAGAGTGAAGCCCAACGTTATTCAAACATTCCGGCAGTCGTGAAAGCCAATGAGCAGGGCTTGATAAGACAATGCCTGCCTGTCCGCCTGCCTTCGTAATTGACGGTACAATGAGACCGCCTACCGCCGCGGATGAGACCGCAATCTTCTGGACACCACAGAAAATGACGTCTGGCATACTTCTAAATCAGCGACTTACACTTGCAATAGACTTCTGAGAAGATTTGCTTCACTAATAGAATACTCCTTGACAGTCGATACTAATCTGCGAGTTGCATTCGGAGTAAGTTCGTAATATCTCTCACCCGCGCTGGGAATCAGTGAATGTTGATCAACACCGCAGTCACCTAAGTATCCGGATCCTGGCATGACTGTGGCGTTCAGGACCGATACGTGGTGCGCTGAAACGTCGATGGAGAGGCTCTTGGCAAGGAAAGCATCAATATGGTGTTATTACCGCTCGGCAAAGTCACGTTGTGTCCATCATCCAACCACCATCGCTAAAATCGTCTGTTCCTTGAGACACAAGCTTCATACATACATCATGAGGTGGTTTGAGTCGATCAGTCGATCAGACACTTAGCCCAGCTCGTGTAGAAGAGCCATCATATCTCCGGTAGAAACGGATTCCGAGTGGTAGAATCTGGACGAACTGCCTTGTTTAAAACGTGAGAAACCCACGCAGCTGCACTGCCCATTAATGTGATTATCTCGTCATGGATAGTACTAGCCAAAACCCGACTTCTTGCAGCATTCCTGGGAATGGGGCCCATAGGCGGATATGGACTGTTCGCGCTTGGAAGGGAAGATGGTGGAACCTCACGTTCAGGGACGCATAACGCGCATACTGTACTTGACGACTAGTTCCATCCGACAGAGGCGGGAGAGCGACATACTTTTCGCCTTACGTCTAAATATTTCCTGCAACAGCTGAAGTGTCTCACTCGCAGGGTATAACTATGAAATCGATTGCCTGGTAAGGGCCCGAGCCACCCTGACTGAGAAAACGTTCGTCAATCGGCCCGTGGTCGGATTTGTCCCGCGTTGGATTAGTTCATAGTACAGTAAGAACTGCGGGAGTATTACTGGAGAAGACATTGTAGACATTCAAATGGTGCTCAGTCATCCTCGTGCGCGTTGCCACTACAAAAGTGCCGACCACTACCCTGAATATTTCCGCCGTGGCCGGTTGATACTGACCGCGAAATGATGCAGTCGAGGATTTCGTCCGACAGGTCGTACTCGGAGGTCCGAATTACAGTGGCGTACACGGCTACGAGATAATGTCAGTGCTCAGGAGCTAGGATAAGCACCACACGAAACACCGTCTTCGATTTTTGCCAACGACTCTGTGGCGACGGCCTGCTTCTTGCGAACCTCTTTCACATATGGGGCGCACTTTTCAAGTTCTGGAAAACCAGTAGATCAAGATTTAAGCTCGCAGCCTCTGAATTACTCGCCGGTCTTGCATTCTCGGACAATAACACATATTTTTCGTGCCCGATCGCGTCCACCCTTGCGCGCAATACCAGATATTGCTAGTCTCATGAGTTCCCCCGTCAGATCCGATAGACCACAAAGGTAGTCCTCCAGTGGAAGAGGAAAGAACTGAAGTAGTGAGGGTATGCTCACTGCATTAAGACGAACGCATACAGGAACTCCGTTCTCGTCTGATAACTCCTGCTGAACCTGGTTGAAGGACACCAGGGTGGAGTGCCCAAGGTACCAAGCGAAGCTAATTGCCTCCACGTACCTAGTCGACAAGAGTAATTTCAGCAAAAAACGAATGAGATCGATAGACATTTTACTCCTGTAAACTTGGGGAAATGGCTCGATGGTGTCGCCAGAACAAGTCACCCTGGAGTTCGACCTTTATCTTAGCATATATGGCTTGGACCTCGCGTAGCTTTGCCATCCCAGACTCAGACGCCCTCTTATACTGCGCACTGGCGTCTTGGGTATCTTCATTCATGATACGATGGAGGAGGAAAATGACCTTCTTAGAGAGACCGGTGATGTCGCGACTTGCCTGGATGACCAGGTACTGAGCAGTGAAAAGCCCGAAGGTTCTGTCCATGAAGTACCTTAATGAGAGACTCCCTTCTATCATTTTGAGCGTCGAATTCTTTTTTGAACTCGTCAAACATGTCCTGCATGACTCGTACGTCGGTGACCATGGTTAACGTCCCCTGAGTCTCGGAGCTGGTGACCCTTGGGGGTTGTGACGCAGATGGTAATACGTTGTAGCGTGACCGTGACTAACTAGTGTTTATTTTATTTTACTTTTGCTTTATTACCAGCGCTGTCATCTTCCTCATGGCATTCGCACCCAAAGCTGGCTGTCCCATGTGTGGGACGGTCGCCAACGCGGCCGCGGCTGTGCAGACTGTGCGCTCTTCGACGTCGCATCCGAATGTGCATGTGAGCCCGGATGTGCTCTGGAGAGATGACAATTTCACTGCGTACCGGGAAAGCATGAATCCTGTGTCGAGCAAGGGTCATATCATAATAGCGTTCAAGTAAGTTTTAAACGCGTAGGGTTTTTCCTGGTCTAGCGAGGTTGCGCATCGGCTCATAAGTGTACACGGTTGGGTTGTGACCGCTCCGATGACGCAGCTTGCATGTCCCGTCTCTATACGCGTTGGTATGTGCCGCGCAGTAACTTTCATTTACTTAAGAGCATCTGACCTTGTACTCAGTCATCGAGTGACCTTCCACTCTTAGTAACCCTTAGGGATCATGCCAAACGCCTCCTCTCTTCCATTTCGTCTCCAACACCTCCAGGACCGGGATACACGTCCCCAATTCCCGCGCGAAAGGACGATCATTTTCGCGTCGGGTTCATAACGGCACCTTTCAGAGACAGTAAAATTCCCATCACGGACCACCTGCACGCGCACGCCTACGTTGCTCCCGCGGATCAGCTTGGCTGGTGGAGAAGTGTCGCGTATAGCTCAATAGCCTGGTACGCCATCGACGATCTAATTGCGGAAATTCGGTTTGCTGCCCTTTATTTCTTATACTTTGCCCACCGTTGATAGGCTTGGTTGTTCCTTTCATCAGCGAATCTGTTTCCAATAACCGTGTCAAGTCGGGATATGAAAGTCGCACGAATGCCCCAATAGATTTTGTACCCGACGCCGGAGCGAGGACAGGTTTTGCGAACGGTAATGAACATATCATTCCCAGCATCGCCGCTTGCGACACAGAACTTGGCTAAGACACTGGGGATTGTGAACGTTCTAGTCCAAGTAACGTGCCTTACATTGCCAAGGGTACAGTTACTCTATTTTCCTTTTTCCACTTGACCATATACCTATGTACGTATATCCAAACAATTCACGTCAATTATTCCAGCATGCCTAGGCATCTGAAGGACGCAGTCAGGGTCAGCGAGGTTACCAAGAAGCCAGGACTTACAATATGACGATCCGGTTAACAGAGTTGAAAGTGCAGCCAGTTGATCTTCGGTAAAGCGGCGGGAGTCCTCATGCCAGGTATCCTGGTGAGTCTTCCTAAAGTTACTCGCGCACCTGTGGATGGTCGTCGAGATCGGGATCTACAGAAATGAGTCAGATTGCACGAGGGAACCCATTGTGTGTGATACAAACAGGATCATGCGCATGCTCTAACATCACGGTCGTCAAGAGTTCCGGCATCCACTTTTCGATAGTGTACGGAAAACTGTCGACCAGCGCGCATATGCCTATAATAGCCGCATGGCGCTGTCGTAGAGCAAGGTTGTATAGCGGCGAATCGCGGTTAGGCAAATGGCTCTTCCTCGCCAGATTTACGAATCGGTCCTATGGCCAAACTCAATATTACAGAACAGCAAGACTTACCATCACCTACTTTTAATTTCAGGACGCTGCGTCTTGGAGACAACCTAAGTATCCCAGAAAGTGTCCTGCAGACGTTTAATCCTGACCTGTTAGTTAAGCAAACCCCTTGACTTACGTTCCAGCCATCTCTCGTACTTCAACCACGTCGTCATCAAGGCATTTACACAAGACCTGGGTACCGATGAACAGGTTCACCTGTGGTTACGAAATAAGTGCTCACCTCCAGAATTTCGACCACCTTCTCCTCGTCGATGAGGGGCAATTGCCGGAAGTACAAAACTGTCAAAATACTTGTTAAGAATGTCTTCGAGTAGGACAAGGTTATACGAACCTTGCAGAATAGGCAACGCTTTCAATCGGACTTTCCAGGACTATTGCGACGGCGTGAGGATAGGACCGTGAACATATCGGAGGACGTACCGGCGAATACTGTATGGCAGCGAAAATGGCGTGTAGAAGCGGGGAGATCAATGGGCGCGGTGGAATAACGCCACACATGCGAAAGAGTAGGACGCTGGCTCGCCGAGCCAATTCCTCGTGATCACTGACTAAACGCGCAGAACAATGAGGACCGCTTTCACAGATATGAGAAACGGTATATTTACTTTCGGTAAAACGAAAAATTTCAGGCTAGTGACAGTAGTCAGTAGCAATGTGAGGTGAGAGCCAGTTACTCACAAGTAACGGGAGGATATAGTCAAATGCTGACATGGCTTCCGTATCGTGTAGAGATTGATATAACCAACGACAGACTGTTACCCCCACCCTACATTACGGAGCTTAGCTTGCCGACGAGGTTCACGGGAACAAGGTTACCTATCATAGGTCGACTGGAAAGCGCGCACTCCTGGTAGGCGCTCTTCACGCCACGTCTTCAAATTCTCGACCAACTCTGCTACCCGTTGGGTATGGTATGTACCGCGTATACCCATAACATCGTGGTCCAAAGGAAGTGTCCGGCATTCTCTGACAAAGGTTTCGACATCGGCCGACGAAGGTCGAGGACGCCACTACATGTCGTATTAGTAATTGGAGTTGACCAGAGGAGCGAAACAGAACCTTTATGCCTCCGCATACGGACATAAGTTCAGCGACGTATGCCCGTACCTATTCAACTATGAGCAAATAGCCCGCAGACAATGACAGTTCCTCACATCGTCATGTTCGCTATTCACTTCCGGCCAGAGGCGTTCTAAGACACGGTCCGCCCAAGGTACGAACTTCCATCCCATCCCAGTGTAGAATGCACGAAACAGCGACAAGACCTTTACAGAGTCGATTGCTGACTGACCGTTGAGGTCTATCTTGCCAAGTAAATCCATTACATGGTTTACAAGCGCGATCACGCGTCGGGGGTCTTTGTGATGGAACATGTACTAGAGAGAATGTCAGAAACTGACTGCAACAGAAGCAGAATGCAGGATTACATCTAAGAATGTTGACCAGACTCCAACGTTCTCGGTCTTCATGGTGTGGCTGAGCGTCTTATGTGTATGGGGCTTGGCCCAGTCCCAAACCCGTTCTTGTTCCTCCAGACTCCAGTGTTTTGAACCTACTTTCGATCGAATCGTCATTTCGACGGTTACAACAGTGTTTATCCTCACCATTGAGTACGCCCGCCAGCAATTCTGCGGCTGCACGTTGCTTGTTCTTATCTGAATCAGCCAATAACTCCTCCATCTTTGGTTTCACCACGTCGCAGATTTCACTTCCCAGAAGTTGGACTATACGAGAATCAGTGAAACCGACGCGGAAAAAACAGTGATACTCACATATGGACTTGACGCAGGAGATATGGTCTTGTACAACTGTACTCTCCTGAGTTTCCTCTGCGAAGTAACCAGAAACTTTCTCCCAGAAGTCGGCATCTAAGGCCATCCCGCGCACACAGGCAATTGCGTCTTTGCTTTCGTGCTCCCACTGGAAAGTCGGCGCATGGCGTTGCGGAGGTCTATAGGCCGTGCGGGTCTTACGGCAGGCGAGCCACCCTTCCAGCATATCATCAAAGTAAAGGCTGTTGCGCTTAGAACACTGCTTAACAGAGAAAAACCGCCTACCTTTGTGGGGAAAGGTGTTCGGATGGTGTGACTGGCTTTCCTGCAAAATAAGCATCGAAAATTTCGTCCGTGCTGGCTTCACAGTCATTGACGGGCCATTCGACTTTGAGCGGGGTAGAGGGGTTAGTCAGGGCAAGGGAAGCAGGATCCGGGCAGTAAGTTCTGAGCTTAATGTATCGAAGAGCCTTCATGACTGCACGTTGCGCATACTACAATAATATTTAAGATTGAAGGTGAAGCCACAGCCGACGCTCCACTCACGTAACGCTGTATTGCGTCAGGCGACCTGAGAGAGATGGTGACAAGAGGACGGACGTACCATGCTTGGATTGCTATCATACAGTTTCTCGAGGAAAAACTGAAGATGGTCGCGAGCTATGGGCAGATCTCTTCTGATAAGCGATCGGAGTACACGAGTGGCTGCAATTGCGTAACGCCAGTGAGTATCTGCATCGCTGGCTACCTTAAGCACCGCACTGATCTAAAAACAAATAAATCGATTCCCTTTTCACAAAACGTATGCATACCGTCTCGTTCGTGGCGTTGTCGATATGTTCGGTCCGCTCGACACGTTTTGCTCTGGCCATGGTGACTATTGGATCTTCATGGAGGCCAGGGCCCACACATCCTTTCAACTTCCGACTTGCATAGGCAAGCGCCGCGTTTTCAACCTCAAATACAAGATGGCAGGGTTCTAACAAACGCGAAGCGGCTGTGGAACTGTGAGTACCAAGCATGCCTTTCTTCAGTATCGCTTACTGTTCTCGGCTACAGTTGCAACGCAATTTTGTATTGATAGCTGGTCGGGACAGTGAGTAACATGTCGGAGGGTATAGTCAATATGGCACCTTCTCATTATGGTGGCAGCCAAGTAGGGTAACGATGAATTGAGTAGCTAGTGTTGGCTCTGGAGGAGTTCTGTTAGAGATCAAATGTCCCAAAATAGCTTCACCCTACCCGATATTGCGAAACGACCTGCGGGAACCAGTTAGAACACCAGCACCCACATGATTTAGGTTGACACCGACCTATGGCAGAGATGTTCAATGTCCACAGTGCACCCTTCATACGATCGTCTTCTGTGCCTGGCAGCAGCGCCTTGTACAGTTTTGGAAGCGCACGAATTCTCAGACCATCGTACACCTCAATGTGAGGAACGTCAGCATCGTGAAAAATGCTCGCCATTCAAACGTACCGAGGTCAGTGACTCGAGAAGTGTTTGGCTCGATCTGTAGCCACTATTAGGGTAACTGACACTTGATCAACATTGGTACCTACTGCCGCACTGCAAGACGAGTTAGGGTTTGTTCTCTGACATATAGAAATAGACTTACCAGAGGGATAGTGCCACATGCACCACTCCACCACGTCATCGAGCAAACAGTCTTCAAGCGGTCCTCGCGCACGCTCGATGGAGTTCCAGTGAAGCCGAGTTGTATGGTAGAACCTGTGGTAGTTTGAGCATCTTTCGCCTGCCGCAGCCGGGAACTTACCGCGCGCGGCGCACAAGGACGGCGCGAGGCCATACTTTCTGACCCGCGTAATAACGAGCAACACTGACTTCCGACGAGTACTGCTCTGCGTTAACGTAGTACCTAGGGCAAACTCAGTATACGCAAACTCTTGGTAAACCAAATTGACGGACCCATCCCGACTGTCTCCATACTCCAACAAATAGACATGGATAGAAGCAATCTGGGCATTTTTTTCAAGTTAATGAAGATGCCACTGAGAAGAATATTACCAGCATCTGAACAGCATCCACTGTATTCTCTTCCCATTGATCCCGCAACGTCAGAGACGCTTGATGCAGAAACTCCCCGAATCGGCGCTTAAGGTCGGTTATGTATCGATAGCGCTCGTCTCTAGGATCCGTAAGACAAAACCCGGAATTCAGGGAATCGACTGGTGCAATCATCTCTGGTATTTCATCGCTGCTGGGGTCAGGAACATAGCTAATTTCCAATATAACTCGACTCACATAATGTCACTGGTGTCGAGCATAGCTCTTCGGATCTCGGGCGAGATGTACTCTTTGTAAAGCGTAGGTATTCCTGAAAAGGCTTGTCGCACAAAACACAGATATCTAAAGGCAAGAGTTTGGGTCCGATCCGCTCCAACTGGTCAAGTGGACTTACCGACAGAAATCATTTCGCCAAACGGCATCGCGTATATCTGTAAGGCAGAAGTAAAGCGAACCATAAACATATATCCCAATATCGATGTACCTGCACTTAGAAGTTGGTTGAGCTTGTCCAGGCAAGGCTCGACCATTTCCCTGAATATCTGCAGTGCAAAGTCGATTTCTTCCGCGTTTGGGACATGCCAAGTAATCTGTTTAGTTTCAGTCAGATTACAGCAAAATCTAGACAGGAATAAATGTACCTTCAAATCTTCTGGCTTGTAAAGCTTTCCCCAGTGAAGATAGTGTTTCCGCTGGAACTCTGAAAGAGAGAACAATATATTACGAGAAAGGGTCTCAGCATACGTGGGTCCTACATACCAGGGTTGTCCCATACGTCGGGATTCACAAATTTGTTTTCGGTTGGGTAAGTATGAGTGAGCGTGATTAAAGCGCTCGACAATAGTTTTGCACTCCACGAGAAGCCGCGCTTTGAAAATGTCCTGTCTCTAAGTAGCCTCAATAGCGAGAGAAATCGTTCTCTGTATTTCAACAACTATCCCGCATGGTCAGCGAACGCCAAGGAACACGTTTAATGCACACACCACTTTGCCATCGCTAGCCAGGAGCCGTCAGTCATAAGCAATTTAAGCAAAATTGGACACTCACTTGTAGACAGTCCCACGAAGGATAGCGAGACCTTATAAGACGCTAAGATGTGTCAAGTTCGATGAGTCATGGTGTACTCACTCCAATGTAACGTAGCGTCCGATGGAAGCGGGGTAGAGCTTGAAGTTGTTCGAATGGAACTGGCCCCGTGCTCAATTTCTGCGCGAATCGACGCTTCGCAAAAAGGGAAGAACTTGGCCAGGGTCTTCTCCGGATTGGCATTGGCGACACACTCCACGAGTTGATGGATGGCTCGGACGGCGTTGGATCGAACGTTTGTACTGGCATAATCAAATATCATGTCGAGAACAAGGTCGAATAGGGAATCAGACAAGTGGACACATATTTGACTGCATGCCCCCGTTACCGCATCAACAAGCTGGACTATCAGTCGCCACGTCAATGTAAAGCGAGCTTGGATGCACCAAAAGCCTCACCTTCAGCCGCGCCGCCCGCAGCGCCATTAGCGCCTTCGTCAGGGAGGTTTTCGAGTAGTTGGATTACCCGCCTAATGAAGCTAGCGATCCACGTAGCAAAGCTCCCAGTGGTGTCTCTGAGTAAAATGTCTTCATCTGCAGGTGATAACTCGTCAATTTCTTCCGTGTCGCTGGTATCTTCCCTTATAGTGATCCCAGGTGCATCAGGGACAACGTCATCCCCAACGTCGTCCTCCAAAGATGTGACGTCGTGGAACATGACATACTGTGATACTTCAGACAAAAATGCGGTCGTGCACATCTAGACGACGTCACAACTGAATACATCACACCCAGGAGTCAGGAAAGACGTACTGTCTTCGTTGGGTCATTCTAATGCGTAGGAGCGTATTTAGCCGGATTGCCTTTGCCAAGAATCTGTTGCTTACCAGGTCGATTCCAGGAATAAGTAGCTGTAGTATAGTGAGGAGATGCTTAGCTCCAGGGTAGTAGATTTCTCGCGAATATATCGCAGGTGCTATGGCGCTGAGCGCCTTAATAACCGACAGCGTCCGCTGGGTCTGACGCAAGCTAAACTCTCTGAATAACCTCGGAGGTTTGCACGTACCTCTACCAGAGCCTCTAACGATGGAATAGCCCGTTCGACAATAGGTTGGAATATGAGGCTCGGCTCCATGGTAGACATGGACTTCAGACAACTCTGGACGTTAGAAACTGTAGTGGAATCTTGAGAAAACATGGCAAGCAGGACAACCGTGCGGATGCTCTTCACGAGTTCGCGCCTCATCTCACGCGTCAAACGGCGATTCTGAGAAGTATGTAAAGCGAGTCCGAGGGATCATGCGAAGACCGACTTACTGGCGGCGTCTTACAGTCATCCTGCCGTTCTTCGTGCCACCCTGGAATACACCATTGAAAGGATAGCTTCAGGCAGGGGTGATGCGACTCACTTTTGTTGAATTCGTAAACAAGATACTTTAGGAATGCGGTGAG
Source organism: Pisolithus thermaeus (assembly GCA_024663475.1). Lineage (NCBI taxonomy): Eukaryota > Fungi > Basidiomycota > Agaricomycetes > Boletales > Pisolithaceae > Pisolithus > Pisolithus thermaeus. Next base: position 411,940 of record JANFAF010000054.1, read on the forward strand.
CTATCGAAGTAACCATGAGCTCAACAATCAACGATCGCACGTGACGAAGCAGAAGAACATACATCCGCAGTCCAGGAGCCGGAGTTCGTTGGATGAAAGAAGTGCTCTGTGGATGCAACCAGACGAGCAAGGGAATCAAGCGCCTTGGAACCTCCAAGGTAGGTTTTCTGTGGCGGAACCCAACCATTGAAAAAGCCCGTAACGTAGTCTCCTACGGAACCGTGGGGAACCTGGGGAGTGCTGACCCCGGAGGCCATAGGAGTATATAATGGTGTAGGAGCATTCGAGGCAGGGGATGGGACACCATCTTGGGCCATAGAGTAGACGATTATCCGAGCAAGGGAAGCTGTCGGATAGTTGGTACACAGATTACCAGGAAGGTTACGAATACTTACGAATCCGCCAACCAGCTTTAGGCAAGCGACTTATCTCGAAGCTCGAAGAAGTGTCCGCCGATGGTCCGGTCGTCAGGGATCCAGCATCCTTCAACGGAATCTCTGTAGGCACGAGCTCAGGTCAGTTGACCAGGCCCTGAGTTTCGACAACTGCTTACCCATCGAAGCAAGGCACTTGCACATGATAAAATTCCACTCATGCTCAGTAAATATTCCAACGTCCTTGTACAGACCGGACCACTTCGACGAAGTGGGGAGATCATCATGACCCCAACGGGGTCTATCTTCACCCTCAGACCGCTCATCATCTGGTATACTCTCTACTTTAGCAGGATCACTGACAGTCGGGTCCACGTGCATTTCTGCGAGCGTGGACAGGAATTCCAGCATTCGCTCATCAAACATGTACGAGTTGATGGATTCCCACAAACGTGTAAGCATTGGAAGATACGTTTGGGGATGTGTCAAAGGAAGGAACGTTAGAAGATAGTATTGAGACGTGAGAATGCTCTAACAAAATGTTGAGCGGTCATGAGCCATGCCTCGATACAGTTAACTCACATCAAGGTTTGTACCATTGATACCCGGTACGAAGGTAGCCAACATGTCATTAACAGTGGCAGGGTGGAAAAAGCGCCGGACTGTTTCGGCGATATGGCCCATATACCATGACAGCTGACTGACCACGTCTTTCAATAAGAAAGCTCAGGAAAAAAAAAACAGGCCAGTACTAACCTGTACTCAAACTGTCGACGAGTCAAGAACAAGTCTTTTCTGAGAGTGTCATAAAACGACTTCCACGGAAGCCGCATGTCTTCTACGGACAACTTCTTTTTAGACCTGGTCAAGTTTGATAGGCCATCCGCGCAAATGGCAATTATTTGCGTGGACATTCCTGGAGTCACGCAGATTTCAAAGTACAACTTCGTCAAGAGTATCCTCTTCTCTTTCGGAATTGGATATTTCAACGTGCTCCAACTAATACGCAACACATGAAACCTCACCAGCGCCTAGATACTGGAGCAACTTACTAGCTAAGCATGCTGTCCCACTGGACCAAACCCGGTTCGTAATCTTTTGCTTCGACACATTGTGTTATGCGTAGCAAGATGAAGTCCAGCATCTGCAGCATCTGTGCATATGACTCGATCGTGTACGGTAACGAGAGCGCATATTGCTTGAGTTTCTTCATATACCTGTCTGTATCGTCCTCAATGTCTTCCGGTAGTTGTGGCTCATATTCGGATTTCCGGTTACTGAGTGTCAACTTGGATATATCGGGGACGGTCATGGCGCCGCTGGTAAATGGGAAGACAGTTTACAGGTCGAAGTCGCAAGATGTGAGTGTGTACCAAGCAATAGGTACGACGGTTGGAGCGCTTGCGTAGTACTCGTTATGTAAGACATGGCCACCATGGCCAACAAGGGCGCGCTCGATTCAGTGCTAAGTAAAATATCAATGTAAAAGCATCAGTCCGCGGCTGCGTCAAATGCAGCATCCTGTATCTCCTTGATGGCCTTCTCCCTCGCCATCTCCCACACGATGTCGCGCTGGGAGCGAGCTTCTCCCAAACTTTCTCTTATCTCCTCCAGTCTTTCCGCATACTCTCGTCCATCATCCTGCAGCTCTCGTAGCGTTGCTAGCGCCTTTTCCAAATTGTCCTGTTGCACCCCGGGTGAAGCAAATCGAGATGGATCGAGTACAGGCGTGTCGTTCTCGGGATACGGCGTCAAGAACAACTTGTGGGCATTGGGAACTGGGTCCGGCACGCGTACAAACCTGCGGTCCAACTCCTCGTCTACGTTGCCGTCTGCGTCCTCTCGTTTCGGTACGACCACCTCTTCTTCTTGAGGATCACTGTCAGGATCATCGTTTATCACCTGCCAGAGTCTTCCCAGCGCCCTCTTCATCACAGCCTCGCCCTCGATGAGCCTATTGGTTGCATGTTCGAGTTCGCTGAGTAAACTCGATCGGAACGAGTGTGTCACAGATCTATCCATTACGAACGATGTAAAGCTCAGGTGTTGCGCCACTGGAGGCGGGTAGGGAGCAACTAGGGGTGGCGACGGCGAGCGAAGGTGCGGGAGGCAAAGGGGTGATGGTGAGCGCCGTTCTGGAGGTAACAAAGATCGTATACGTTGCCGTGCCCTGTCTTCTGCCTATGTACTGTCCCATGAGTAACTGCCAATGAATACGGCTCAGATTCTGACCTCCCACTCGTCTATACCGGGTCCCCAGGATGCGATTTTACCCCTGCGCACCCATCTGGATCCTTTCATTGTTTTCTTCCCCCAATTTCCCCCGGCCACACTGGTATTCAACGATTCTGTGTCAGAGTCAAAGCCCTGAGAGGGGTAATACCACGCATTGTGGTCGTTCAGGACCAAAGGACTGAACAACGTCAGCTAGTTGGACACGCAACCTATGGGCAGAGACGGCGGCATACTTTGAGTCCTCCAACATGTTCAGTGCTTTTTCGAGGTGTGGTACGGGTAGAAGTGGTGAGTACTGGAGTCTGAGTACCGAGTGCCAGGCAAACTCCGACTCCCGACTCCCCCGTACACGGTAAAATACTGTCTACAGATAGCATTGTTACTTCCCTACGACGCACACAGAACGCCCAATAACCTTTCGCGAACACCGCCTAGTCTACGATCCAACCACTCCACAGTGCACATCACCAGATACCACATCGTCACGGACGGCGGCACCCGCTTTCTGTGCAACACTTTTCTGTTCAAAGCTTTCCATGCCTTTGAGTCCCCACTTGTCCATCATCGTCTTGTCCTATCATACGTGAGCCATAGTCCACAGCGGAAGTAAGCGAGATTGTAAAACTTACTACATCCCAAGGAGAGCCTAACATGGAATTACACTGAGCCAATGAACCCTAGGGGTAAGCGAGACATACTCACATGGTGTCGTCAACATCTGCTCTCCAGTGAAAACGGCATTGGCACCGGCCATAAAACACATCATCTGTTCTGCTTCGGACAGTGTATTTCTACCTGCAGCCAGTCTAATAATTGTTTCAGGAAGAACAACGCGCGCAGTGGCGATTGTGCGGACAAGGGTGTCATGAGGCACTCTCTGTTCCGTTGGTCAGAACAGATGGACCACCCTCACTTTCCGAAACGGACCTCGTTCCCTTCCAGGGGAGTCCCTGGTATTGGCACCAATGCGTTCACAGGGAATGATTCTGGATGTTCAGGCATACTAAAAGTAAAACGTGTAACGATATACGTAAAGAAGTTGTGAGCTTCACGTACCGTGCTACCTCATAGATGAGTCCTATCCGATCACGATCCGATTCTCCGAGGCCGAGAATACCGCCGGAACAGACGCTGATTCCGGCGTCACGCACGGCTTGGATGGTTCCGAGGCGATCATCGTAAGAACGCGATGTAATGACCTGGAGGGAAACCAACTACTGTCAAACGGGGGTACATCATTACGAGCGCACTAAAAAAAAAAAAACCTGCGGATAGAACTCCCGCGATGTGTCCAAATTGTGGTTGTATGCCGTCAAACCGCTGGCGGAGATGTGAGGCCACTCCGAGTCCTAATGCGAAAAGAACCTCACGCTTCTTTGAGTTGTCGAGCTTGTTCAGGTGTCAGCATCCCCAACGTTGTACACACTTCCATGCCCATCGCCCGGACCTCCCGAACCATTTCTAGAATTCGTGCAAATCCCCGCTTGCGACCTCCTACATCCCTCCATGCAGCACCCATGCAAAACCGCGTACTACCGTTCGCCTTGGCCTTCCGAGCTGCCTCGAGAACAGGACCGACCTCGAGGAGAGGAGATGCCTTGGTCGGAGTGGAGTACCGAGATGACTGTGAGCAGTAAGAGCCTGGAGGGTATCGTTAAGCGTGCCAAGTGCACGGTGGGACGAGAGCCCAGCACTGGACTCACAATCCTCAGAGCAACCACCAGCTTTGGAAGAAGGTTAGCTACGATGGGGAAAGGGGACAGGATGGACACACTCTTGATGTTCATCAACGTGCAGAGCTGGATCTTACTTGGGTCATGGTGTCGACGATGCACTGTACTAGCTTGGTAGACGAGGTCTAACAGAGGACTGTCGTAAATCTTTTGAATTTCGTCGCGGGTCCAGTCATGTCTCGTTGAAGCACTGTCGGGAGCGACTGTAGCGAGGAGCCGGCTCGACCTTAGGATAATCGAAGGCCGAACAACCGCGTGGAGCAGCACTTGCGACATGGTGAACGAATGGACGCTAGACGGTTGTGTTCTTGAGCAAGGCTCTGGGGTTGTTCGATCGGAGATATGGACGGACAGCGATCTCTGCGGGGATAGCTCACTCACAATCTGTGAGTACTAATCGGCGTTTGTGTCGGGTCTGATGCAGACGGCCGAATCGATGAGAGGACGTATTGGATCCGTGCCCACAACGTAATTATACCCAGAGGTCCAAAGCACGCATAGCAAAGTTCTGTCAGTTATTACAACAAGTCTATGATACCCTGAGGTGCACAAGCACGGAAAGCAAGTGAAGAAAAGGAACGGAAAGAAATACGCGCAATACGGAAAGATGCTACACACCCGAGCGGAATCTGCATAAAGAGAGGAGGGCGGACGACAAAGGGTGAAATGCAATATCGGTGCGATGATATAACGTTAAACGGGAAATGCTAAGATATAGAAGAGAGTCCGATAGTTCAGGAAACGTTGACTTTTCGTGCATAAGTGGCGTAGTGGTGTCATGAAGTAACCAAAGGAGAGTGGACCATCTTTACGCTCTACGCCAGTTCGAAGTGGGTAAGGTAGGTGCAACCTTTCCCTTGGTGGGTGGGGCGCCGAGCATGACTCCGCCAGTAAGCACAGTGGTCTTCCCACCGTCATACGGAGTGACTTCATTCTTCGACGTATCCACGAATACCCGTGCCTGTCTGGCTTTCTCTCTGCGAGAAAGCTTAGAGGATGTGGAAGAGTAGCACGATCTGGAACCATGGGAGTCCGTTCGTGCGCTGGAAGAAAAAGACAGGCATGAACTGGAGTTTGATGAGCGAGAGCTGGAGCGCGAATCGGTGGATATCGCCGAAAGCGGTGACTCGGAGCGCACAGGAGTGGGGAAATGATCGATGACTGGAGTTGTCCACGTTGGAGCACTGACTTCGTCCGCAATCATGGCAAACAATTCGTCATCCTCCGCACTGTCACCTTCCAAAAGCTGCTGAGCGAGCGTCTTGCATTGAGCAGGGTGACTGATGCCAGCCCCGCTTACGAGAGAAAGGTCAGAGAGGGCAGTTAGGTCCGCGGCGTGCTCCTCGGACCAGAGATTGACGAGCCTCGAGTCCTTGCCGAAGCGAACTGAGATACATCCAGGGTCGACGAATAAATCGAATTCGCGACCGCCCAGGGAGGCAATCCAGTCGAACCACTGGACACCAGTTGCTAGGCATGCAGAATAGATCGCCCGTGGGGGCAGGCACGCAGGAGTGAGTGTGAGACAACGACGGCCGGAGCCGCGAAGCGGGTCCTCGGGCACCCAAGAGGATGCGAAAAGAGCGGTGAGGTTAGCCTCGAGGACAAGCTGGAGTCTGATGACGGTCGTAGCTGGGTAGGAGAGGCTGAGAGGACGAGTAAGATAAGCAATAGCCTGTGCGACTGTTACAGAGAGGCTGGTAGCAGAGGATGCCATGACGTGCGCTGGGTTTAAGGGAGGGTGTGGCGGGATGTGCAGAGTATATGAACGAAGAGCGAAAAGGTGAAGAGAATCGACCAGCGATGAGTGTACGGTGCGGGAGGTAAGCTCGCTGAATGGAGGGGGGAGTCGGAATTCAGGTCAATCGTTCGTCCGAGTGTGAGCGTAGAGTGCGTGAATCCACCTGGAGGCGAGTCAGGTCTGAGCCTGGGTAGGTTAAAGAAGGAAAGACTGACCTCGCAGACTATTAATGGCGGGAACAGCGGACGTGGCAAGCGGAAGAAGGACGGGTAAGCGGAAGTGGGGACGGGACTAGCCGGATGAAGACTGACCTCGCTGCAAAGTTGGGTATATATTTAAAAAAAAAGAAATGAAGAGAGTCAGAGAGAAAAGACGGGATTGTCAAAATCCAGATGGCGAAGGCTGGGGCTGGGCATCTTCTCAGCAATTTATATGTCCCCCGAGTGCAGACAGCGTCACGGGCCCCGTCTGTTTGCCATACACGCGCACGCAGTTGCGTTTTAGAGAACAAAAGACACTTCGAAGCACGCTTTCCTTTTCCGTCGACAATAAGACGACCCTCTTTTGTTTTATTACGCCCATCAGAATTCTTTACATACACAAGTTTACAGCTTCACTTGGGGCTCTGGACCCCTCCTATCCGCACGAACCACCCCTTCCTGACAGGTAACCGCGACAAACATTCCCGACCGGCTGTACAGCTAACGCGGAAAACGTCGATATTTAATAGACCCTGCAGAAGCACAGCACTTACTCTTCCATGTACAACCCCCCGCCCGTCCCTTGCCCGGGGACAGGTCACCTGGTTACACTTACACAATAACACTAACCAACGATAATGGTTAGGGACGTACCACGTAAAGCAGCCCATCTTCGCAGCAGAAATGGTCGCTATAGCATGGATTGATGAGCGCTCCGGTCCAAACCCGTGGTAAACCTACTCGTAATACCAAATCGAGTGATCCAAGGTCGACTAACGTGTACGTGAAATAACGACCTAACGAGTCAGGAACGAAGCGCAACGACAGATAATTATTCACACTCATAGCCAGAGCATTGGGTCCAGTGGCAAGTCTCCGCAGTTTCAGGGTATCGGATGCAACGGCGAGGCTGCTCAAGGTCAGAAAGCATGCAAAATCCAAAGTCGAAGCCACCGTCTCACAAATTCAAGTCCGACATATACGCCAGTATACACTGTGAACGCTTGAGTGTGCCACGTCAGAAGCGAACGATAAGGGCCCCACACATTACCTTTTGATAAGGTGCCTCATAAGGCTCTGACCTGCCGGTCCGCGCTTGCATCCAGAACGTCAAGGTAGTTGTGCCATCACTTTCCTTCACATTCCGTGACGCCCGCCTGACTGCAATGGGTCCATTGGCGCGTTCCTACATGTGCACACTTCCCGGGAGTGCATCATGCACGCAGGCAGATATCACTTACTGTAGCGTACGTCAGGAATATTTCCTTGAGCTTCTCGTCCGTGCCATTTTGCACCGCCAGCCTCTTGAAAAGGTCCTCTTCCAATTCGCAGTCCTCGAGTTTGGGGACGTCAGGCATGGGCCATTGGTGGGAGGGCTGCCATGGTTCGGGCACATGAAATGAGCATAGCAGCTTAAAGATGGTCTTGCCGTTCTGAACAGCTTTCACCCCTCGGGTACTGTACGAACGTCCTTCACGCAATCTCTCCACGTAATAGATGATAGGAACAGCTGGCGATGCACTAAGCAGGAAGTAACACTGGTTTTAAACGTGAGGGGTGGCAAATGGGCCACTAGCACTTCGCGCTCACGTGAAATGACTGTAAATAAGTACTAGAGGTCAGCGGAGCTTTCGAGAACGATACGTCCTTCGTGCGTGCTTACATGCAGGCCGAAAGCGGGATCAACACATTTCGTTGCAGAGACGATGGCTTGGGAGATGACTTGTCCACCAAAGACGCCTCTCGAGCGCATGGGCACAAACAAGTTGACTGAACGAAACAAATTCTCGTCAATTTGTTCGACCTCCAGAGACGTGGAAATTTTCGAGTGTTCCGCTTGATCAGTTCGCACCTCCATGTCGATTACACAGCAGGCAGGGAGGCGGTGAAGAGCCCACTGTGATCCGTGCTGAAATAAGAGTCTGTATGGGCGATTGCTGGCGTCGTCGAGTACAATTACACACAAGCAGAGGAACCGGCTCCACAAACGGTACAAAAACACGTGAAGCTCCAGACACGACACGACACTGACCACACGTCCCAATCTCTACATACATACGAGAGGCCGGTTGAGATATGAACCTCCCATGAGGCGGAAATAACATGTTTAGTTTATATGATTTCTACGTCTACCGTAAACCCGCACTCATGACAAGTCTGACGGTCATGTCCGTCTTCGGTCCTTTGTGCGGTCCCGAATACATGTTGGTGTTCTTGATTTTTTCGCCTTTGCCATATTCCCTCTCGCGTACGCCGTCGTAAATCCCGTAGTGACTCTTCAAACTTCTTGCTCTTCTTCTTCTTCTTCTCTTCGACCCGGCGTTCCCATTCAGCATCCAACGCTTCTGGGGAGCCCCATTTCTTCCATGCAAAATCCTCGACCTGAAGTCGCAAAAATAGCATCATATTCGCAAAGGTAGATTTATGCGGGTTCGCTTTAAGCAAATGAGGCAGCAGTTCGCGGTCCCGTAGCTCGGCTCCAAGAGGGTGAGCAAGAAGCAAACAGTACGTGAATAGGTCACCTACCATCCGTCAACAAATAGTCCTATAAAGCATCAAATCAATTTCGAGATACTCGTATGGATAGACGACTCACGAACCTCTTTGCATTCGGTCTTCGTTAGAAGACTGTATTTTTCTGGATACTTCTCCTTGCACGTGTTACAAACTAGACATCCAAAGACTTTCCTAAAGGTATAGTCAATATCGATGGTTTGACAATCCCTACACTTTGCGTTGAGAGCAGGATCGAGGTAAATTGCTGTCAAGTGGTTCAAAAAGGGCGATTTCTGAGTGAGAGGAGCAACGTACGTGGCTCTACATTCTGCATTGCGCGTTCTCTTTCGCGCTGACGCTCCTTCGCCCTCATGTCTTCATCTACCTCTTTTCCATCCTCGACCAAGAAACCACCCTTGGAATTGACCATCTTCGACAGATCATACTCGAAGTAGGAACCAAGGCGAGAGTCGCGTTTGAGTGGCTTTGACGACTCAGGACGGGTAGGAGATTTGGATGTGGCAGGTGTGACCTCGAGCGGGCGTTTCTGGTTTGCATTTGGCTCAGACGAAGATTCTAGATGTTCCTTCTGTCTCTGACGAGCCTTGGCTAAGAGAAGAGCACTCCATCGTTATTTCGAAGTGCTTTTTTGTACCCACCTTTCAGCCGGTTGAGCTCGACCTTCCTCAGCTCCTCAGGGGTCAAAGACATAGTCCTTTAGGCAACTTGTGGAAGTGGTATATGAGGGCAATTGACCCTTTCCAGTCGCGGGTTGTCGAGCTCTCGAGTGCTTAGCACGCCAACGTCTTTGAATGACAGATTCAGATGGAGACAAAAGTAGCTTTCATCAAGCACAACTAATTTGAATCGCCGGAGCGGGTCAAGTATTATGTAATCCGTCTGCAGCGTCAGATTTGAATCCGAAATATAGGAACATCTACGACGCTTCCCCATCAGTGAGAGGCTTTTCATCCGCGGTCATCGCATCCTTATCCCTGTCCGGAGAGACGTCATCCATAATCCCTTCCACTGGTGTTACCCCCCTCTCGGTTGCTGACGGTATGTCATCGACGTCCATGGAGATGAGCGCACCAGCAGTCTGTGGGAACGTCGTGTATCCGCTCGGCCCAGCCCCGTGTGTCGAGCCTGACGGACCCGAAGTGAGGATGCCCACACCAATTCCAAATTTCCTCATCCCTCCGTCCTCGGTCTCACTGGAATGACTTCTGCTTTGGCTTCCACGTTCTCTGTAGTTGGAATGATCCCTCCTCCCACCTTCCCCTTCATCATCCGAATCAGAAAATTCGCCATCAGCTTGAACGCGTGGGTCAAGGAGGCGTCTGTGTCGCCTTTCGTTCGCAGGTATAAGGTCCTCGTCTTGGTTCATATCATCCATCGTGTCGTCTATCGGCAATTTTGGGATATCTTTACGTTTCAAGGCTACTCAGTCAGAACTGCATGATAGACTAAGCCACCGTACCTGTCATTTGCACGCTGGGCGGGCCCTTTAACCTGCGCACGTTTTCAAGGACAATATTCTTCACTCGTTCGAGATATTCCGGAGTGTTCATATCCTCCGTATTTGACGCTTTCACATCAAGTTCATAATCTGGACCAAAATATTCGTAGTACTCGTTGACCGGAATATCTGGTTACATATTGTCAAAAGTCGCTCGAACGAATTAGAGAATACAGACCCCGTCCAAGCTCCACCCCAGCGGCCAAACCTGTCTCAAAAGCCCACGCCCGGCTGACATTGCGCATAGTGTAGCCACCGCCCCCAAGAAGGAGTAGCGGTTTATTGAAGGACTTGACAAACCTGACACAGTTCGCGTGGCCTGTTAACTCAGTCAATTCCATGCCAGGAAATATTGGTTATTTTCATTCGGACCTCTCATGGACAGATTCAAGCAACCCAGCTTGTCACCTGACAGTGAATCTGTTCCGCATTGAAGTACGATCGCTGAGGGGTCGTAATACTCCATCACCTGCCGAATGACCTGCTCGAGTGTCAACGAGAGGGACCAAAACGAAACAAAGATAGACTGACAGGTTCGAATACGGACTTGTAATTCTCATCAGAGACACCGTCCCGGAGCGGAAAGTTGAGGGCATAGTGCTTCCCTTTACCGATGCCAATGTCCTTCTCCGATATTCGCAAAGCTACATCAAATAATAGAAGGAAGACCCACGCGAAGTTCACCAGTTCCAGGGAAATACTCTCCGTATTTGTGGAAGCTGACAGTCATCACACGATCGGTAGTGTAGAATGCTTCCTCGACCCCATCTCCATGGTGCACGTCAATGTCAATATAGAGGACGCGACTGTGATACCTAAGAACACCAGGCGTTCAGTTCCTGCTCATGAAGAGCGATCAAACCCCACCTGAGGAGTTCCAATATACCCAATACGATATCTGCCGATTATCAGGGCTAATCCATCATCGTAACATCAAGAGACATTGAGTGCGTACCATTAACGTAGCAGAAACCACTAGCCTCGCTCTTCTTTGCGTGGTGCAGCCCCCCGGCCCAGTTTATTGCAATATCACATTTGTCCCGACTCAACCGTGCGGCACCCTCTGTTAGAATTCAATAGTTATAGTGAAGAACAATCTTAGATTACTCACCCATCGAACCACCGGCAGAAATGGAACAGTAATCGAAGAGCCCGTCGAACACCGGACAGTCATCGCCAACGTTGTCTGTGACAGATTGCAACGACGCTTTAAAAACGACAGCTCGAGTAAGGCACCGAGAGGCTAACATTTATGCTGCTCTTTGATGTATTGATTCATGTTGCTGGGCGTTATTCGACTGAGGAAGTCAACATACTCGTCAGAGTGAAACTGCGTCATCTCGCGTTTCGTGGCTGGCTTAGCGCGCTAGGGTAACATGAAAAGTTTAAGAATCCCATGCGGGCTTAGGACTAGGACTGTGGACTGACAAAGATCTCCATTTTTTTGTAGAGGCCATAGTTCATGACGAGGGAGTGACACATTCGTATCCTGGTAGGCTTCATCCTACAAACGTGCAAATATTAGACGGCCATTCAGTCTCTTCGGGAGCACTCACGGATGACCAGGCCCATAGTGGAAGCCCCCGATATCCGAGTCGAAGAAGTAGCACTGCAGTTAGATAGAGTGAGAGGGACCATCTGGAGGACACCGACTATAACATACGACGCGTTTCCTCTGGCTGTCGCCTTCGACAGGAGTCCATTCTCCTGCCATCTTCCTTGGAAAAAGAGGTTACCAGTGGTCGCGGCAATTATTTATCGCAAGCGTCACAAGACAGAGTGTATGATCGAAAACAGAGCCGTTGAGACAGGGTACGCAACATACTCGATCCCCACGTGGCAGGTGGAAATTCCCCACCCAAGAATGCCCCTCTACTGCACTACCACACCAAGTTCCCGTGAAATGTGGTATTAAAACATTACAAAGAGAACCGTAGTGTCCACGAAGGATGTACCAAGTAGTGAAACCCATCCCTCCTCCGAGAGCTTCATATCTTAGCCTTACCTAGGGGTACATCACTACCCTTGTAGACGAGAGTAGACGGTGCAAATCCAAAATCATCAGGTAGCATTAAACCCTACGACACAGGCTCAGGTATCCTTTCGTGGACCAAAAAAGTGGACATACCTGTTCGCTAGCTATTACACGGACCTGGAGGGAGACAAAAAAGTCAGCCATCGACTGCCAGAGATGGAGCGAGATTGTCGCGCGCACCATGGACCAATGATGGACCGCGTGCAGTCCAGCGAACCATAACTTGAAAGAACATGCATCACGCCACAGTTCTGATTCGCTTTAAGACCCTTACCTCTCGGCCGAAAGTCGTTTCGAAGGTTTGTGGGAAAGGTGTTATTGCATTCAATGTCATTGGTTGATCCAATTTTGCGAGACCCGCGGTAGCCTTAACTCGCGAAATGGCATCCGCCAATGCGATGCGAGCTTCGGATAGGCTGCTCTCCATGGGAGTGTTGCGAGTGCGAGTGTCATATGAAAAGATATACGGGCCATCCCCGCCTACGCAGTCCAGGAGCAGAATGAAGTGATCTCGTGCGTGTCGCAAATGTTTTCCTTAAGTTTGCCGAGTTACGCTATACACCAAGGCAAGTGGAGACCATACCTATGGTAGAACCAGGAAGGGACTTTGATTGTCTCGTGAGTTGGTCGTCACTAGTGAGGACATTGCTAACGAAATCGAGGGCCTGTCGCAAGACAGTGGTAGACACGAAGACAAGGTGAGCAAGCGGATCAGGGTGGTCACCAGATTCGACTGGGGTTAATGTGGACGGCGGCCCAGACATGATGGTCGCCCAAGACTGCGCGATGTGCTGAACCGTATATATTGGCGTGAAGGAGTCAGTGGTCTGCACCACACACTTTCCGACAAAGAGAGAATCAATTGTCAAGTTGGTAGTACATTTATACTGGAGACACAGCAATAAAATCTACAGCAAGTGGTCGGAATGATAGAAGGGTGCCATACATGGATTGTATATTCCTCAAGCCAAATTTCGGACCACCCCCAAAAAAATAGGCTGCCCGAACTCAAGGAGAGGATCATTAAGATCGTTCTACCAGAGATATTCCAAAGCCAAACATGGCGGATCAGAGACAGGAAGATACACCAAGGTCGATCAACCGTCGTCGTCGCGCTGGCCTCACAAGCAATGGAACCAAGTCCCCTCAGCTCAGCAGCCGGTAGTGGGCTGCTGACGTAATGTACTGCATCCCTATACCCGGTTCTTCCCTTTTGCTTTCAAGTCCTCCGCCGTAGACATGCACACGCCCTTCAGACAGGCTCGTTTACTGGTACAAGTAAGTTGGTTATTACAGAAGCTTGAGGCTATTTTGATATGTCTTTTTCGTTCTCTTGGACAGGCAGGTCGCGCCGCCCAAAGGCGTTTCCTTTCCCTTCATGAATACCAGTCTGTGCAGTTGCTCAACTCGGTAGGTTTGCCCGTGTAACGACTGACGTTCGATGGCGGCACTTAAAAGTGCATCCTTAGTATGGTATTCCAACACCTAAGAGCATAGCAGCCAAAACCCCCGAAGAGGCGTATAGCGTCGCGAAGAATTTTGGTATTCCTTATCCATATAGCACGGCATCGAGGAATATTCACCAGCACTAACAGGTACTGATGAGCTTGTAATCAAGGCTCAGGTTCTCGCTGGAGGCCGGGGTAAAGGCAAGTTTGACAATGGGTTCCAGGGCGGTGTCCACGTTGTCAGCAGGTACGTTCACCAAAACACAGTTTTTCATGTACCCACCTGTCCTTAGCCCTGGCCAGGTCAAGGAATACGCGAGTAAGATGATCGGATCTAAGTTAATCACCAAGCAGACGGGTTCTGCAGGCAGAATTTGCAATGCCGTGCGCGCTTTTTGAATGTCTAATGTATCTGCGTTCACCCTCCGACAGGTGATGCTTGCTGAACGCCGTGACCCCGCTCATGAGTATTATGTCGCTGTTCTCAACGACCGGGTGACTCAGGGACCAGTATTGGTTACATCAAATCAGGGTGGTATGAACATCGAGGAAGTCGCTGCGAAGGATCCCAATGCCATCATCACTACACCTATCGATTTTGACAAGGGTTTAGATCCAGCCGTGGGTCTTGATGTTTCCAAAAGACTCGGTTTCAAAGGCGAGACTGCTCAACGCGAGGCAGCAGATATCTTTGCCTCTCTGTACAAACTTTTCAGGGAGAAGGATGCTACGCAAATCGAGATTAATCCTATGGCAGAGACCGCCGATGGGCATGTCCTGTGGTTTGTCTTCCTTCAATGCCTGTTTGAGTTACTCTGACGATAACAGCATGGATGCAAAGCTTGGGTTTGACGATAATGCCGAGTTTCGGCAGCAGGATATCTTTTCCCTTCGAGACATCTCGCAAGAAGAGCCTTCTGAAGTGGAGGCTCAGAAAGCAAACTTGAACTTCATCAAGTTAGATGGTACAATAGGTTGCCTCGTCAACGGTGCTGGTCTAGCAATGGCCACCATGGACGTCCTTTCGCTGCATGGTGGAAATCCAGCCAACTTCCTTGACGTCGGCGGGTATGTCTACCTAATGTTACCATTGATCTTGCTTTGGTTGACCATGTCATACAGTGGCGCCACCCCTGAAACTGTCAAGAAAGCTTTCGAGATTCTGCTTAGTGACCCGAAGGTGAAAAGCATATTCATCAATATCTTCGGAGGCATCATGCGGTGTGATTACATCGCTGAGGGTGTAATCAAGGCAACAAAAGAGCTCGGTCTCAGTATACCTTTAGTTGTCCGACTCAAGGGTACGAAGGAGGTCGAGGCAAAAGAGTAAGCTATGTGTTCCGCATTTCCTGAAATGGCTGACTTGCTTCGTAGGATGATCAAAGAGTCGGGTCTAAAAATTATACCCTTCGATAGTCTTGACGAAGCTGCCGCCAAGGCAGTTGAGTTGGCTGTGTAGTTTGTGTTCTAAGTTCTAGAACTTCATGAGTTTGACGTACACTCGATATGGGTGTCATCAAAGGAGCTAGATCAGAGGTACTACCGAGCGCATGAGATAGATACTATATGGACGTAATCAACACCATGGACGAGTATATGGAACGTGACTGTACATAGGTTGAGGTTGGTTTGAGGGGTGTGGCTGATGGGTGAGCGGGCTGCTGGTCGTGCCGTCCGCACGTACTGGCCCACGAGATGGAGCAGTTGAACTCATGAAGGGCGGCCGGTGAGCCGTCGGCATTATAGGGGGCGGGTGCATCAAGACGGGGCTCCCACCATAGATCTGAACATTGGCGGGGGCTGCAGGATGCATCACAGGGCTCATCATCGGCATGCCACGAGGATGTACGCTTCCACTGGCTGCCGTTGACGCATTCTGATTTGTAGATGCAGGTCCATACACCGAAGGATGCATAGCACCTGGTGCAGGATAAGCAATCATTTGGGCAGGGTAGGGTGATGCCATGGGTCTCATTGCACCATTATGGTTTTGTGAGCCTTGAATCGGGACCCAGACATGTTGATTGTATGCCTGAGACGGGCCGTTCACCGGCACTCGCGGTATAGGGCTTGAAGCGGCGGGGTATAGATTAGGACTTGGCGAATGTACAAGCATCGGAGAAGGAAATGCCGAGTAACCGGGTCGCATAGGAAGGTTGGAAGGCTGGATCGAGTTGGAATATGTGAAGGTGGATGATCGGGTAATATGGCCACTGGGACTCTGCGGGGACACCGGGGGGGCTCGATGTGACGTGCCAGAAGAGGCTGGCACTTGTTGGAAAGCTCTCGTGACATCATGAATTGACATTTTCGAGGGAACGGCAGAGCTTATCGGAGGCGGGGTTTCGCCATCTTCGGACTTGACATCTTGAATGGTGAAGGGTAGAGCAGTGAGGTCATCCGCTATCCCTTCCAACGAATTCACGGCTGGCATTGGTTCTTTATCCGCAGCTTGTGACCATACCGCTTTCAGATGTTCCGGATCCGGAGCCCTTGCAGGCGAGTCCTTGGGCGTGAAGTTCAGTGGAGACTTTGTCCAAGATGGCCCGAATGATGTTGACGCTGGGGTGAGCAGTGAACGTTCAGCCTGTCAAGCAAAATGGGGCCGGTTAGTCTGAATAATGAAATTCGAGAAGCAAACTTACAGAGTCCTCGGAGCCTTTGCTTTCGGGTTGTACATCACCTGTAGTTTTCGGCAACTCAATATCCTCTACGGACTCGCCCGTAACAACACCTTTGGAGTTGGCAGGCAGCATTGGCAGGGAGCTCGAGGACACCAAGGGCGTTATCGTAACGTCTGTCTTTTCCTGAGGTGCAGGATGTCCATCCTCCAGCTCACTACTGACAATGAAGTTGACCGAGCTATTGGGTTGTTGAGCAGTCGAGCTAGGATCGCGATAGAAACCGACCGCTGAACCTGGCGGCAGTTTGGGCTGGGTCCTTAACCGCAACAACTGTTTCTCCGCTTTAGCAGGAGTATCCTCTTCTGCTGACTCCGAAATGTCACCGGCGGAAGGTTCGGCGGTGCGCGCAGAACCGAGTGAGACGTCGGAAGGGGGATGTTCCCGTGGCTGCGTAGACTGTTCGGATACCTGGTCCTTCGAGTTGGAGTGGACCCGTCGCCATGATGCAAGCTCATCGAGTGCCTTCGGTCTCCCGGACGGTGAATTAAACTTCGGAAACACTGCTGGAAGGTGTACCCTGGGTGCATTGCCTGTGTGCTTAGTGGGACGTGGAAGCACGACTTGGTAATGGCGGTTTTCGGGTTTTTGGAGGAGTACGTCATTGAGCGAGAAAGTGCGCTTGTTCATGCCTTCCACGGGTGGATCCCAGGACAGAATGTCCCATCGCACGCAATCATATTTCGCAGAAAGATGTGGCTGTCGCTTGGGCACTGTGTCGATGGGACGAGAAATTTTAGGAAACTTCACGGTGACATCTGACGCAGTTCGAGGAGAATGTGGTGGATCACACCCTGTGACCGCAAAAGCCTCATGTTCATGATTGTGTTGCAGACGCGGGGCCCTCAAAGCTGGAGGTAGCCACCTCCCTTCTTTCGGAAGTATTCTAGCAGCCGCCAGTGGTTCCCTTGACGTCTCGCCGACAGGTTCTGGACGGCCATCGGCCGCATCACTGGGGGCATCCTTCGCCGAGTCCACCTGCATGTTGTCGAGAGCACCTTTGATACGGGACATAACGTCGTCTAGAGCGGCTATAGGAACCTCACGGAACGATGTGAAGTTTCTCTGGGGCCGATGGATCGAAGGGTGGCTAGTACCAGATGAGAAACAGTCAGTGGGTCGGACTGTGGAAAGATTCTGATTGGAAGTGAGGTGTCGCTCTGTGATTGAACGTTCGGCAGTGCCAACAGCCTGTCTTTCAGTAAACTGCCTCATACCCTCGCGTTCTTGAGGCTCAGTAAGACTTTGGCTACTACGTGCGTCTCCCAAGACGTCACTTTGAAGTCGTTGCCCACGCTGCGAGGGTGTTTGGTCCCCGGAGGACGCCGCGAGAGCTCTCTCGGCACCCACATATCGGTCGAAGTCCGAAAAATCAACAATTTCAAGGCTTTCATCGGCATTGTGAACGTCCGGTCCTTCGCCTCCATAAAGCATTGGCGGCCGGGATAAGGTCAGTGATCGAGTGGGCGACGGCGGTCTCTGCCCGGGGGTACGCGTGTTGCTCCTCCAAGATTTCACATGGTCGGGGCTTGGCGGTTCTTCAGGAGCGATGTCAAGAGAATTCCTGCTTTCACGCGACGGCCGAACGTTTGACCTCAAGGATGATGGTCTCTCCAATGTTGTTGGTTGGGATGGAGGGGAAGACGCCTCCGGATCACAGGCCAATTCGGCCTCTCCCGAAGAACTAGGTGCCTTTTGACCGATCTCAGTAACGGGGCCCTGCTCTGGTAATTAGCGGAGGTTCTGTTTGTTAGGTAATGATTAACCTGGAGTTCCTTGTTAGCTTCAGCGACGTTCATTCGCAGCTCCAATTCAGCAGCCTTCCTCCGAGCACGTTCTTTTTCCTTCTCACGCTCCTCTTCCTCACGTTGCCATCTTTGCCTTGCCTTCTCGGCAGATATATGCATAGCCGTTTTGTGCACGATCTCTACATCAATTTCGACTGCCTTAGGGGGATATACCTCGGACGGTGTCGTGGTAAACGCGACACCGTCGGTCGATCCTTTGCTTTCCTGTGTATCCACCGGTAAGGAAGGTAAAGGTTGCAGAGGTGAATCTTGCAGAGGGACGAGAGGAATTCAATAGGTATTGTCTGCTATAGCACTAATGTAAAAACTTACTTGACGGGCGGCGAGGACGTGACTCGCTAGCGCTTCGGATACCGTCAATCCCTGGTCCGGGTGGTGAGATTGTTTCTCGTGGTCGGCTTTGGCCATAGTGAGATGCGATCGCTGGAGAACCACCAACCCCGCTTAACGGCAAGTCTCGCGAACCATGCACCGGTCTCGGAATCCGATTGCTCTCTGCAGATTTTTGTAAAAGGTGTACAGAAGGACCGTTCGGTGCAGCATCACGGCCGGGCGGTTCTAGCCTACTGTCCCTTTTCGAGACACCATGTGAGCCGCTTAACCGACCAGGTGGATATACGCTGTCATAGGGTTCCAGTCGGTTGGACCGCTCATTGAACAAAACTCTGGGTCCCTCCATTGGTGAATGACTGGGCTGCGATGACACGGGAGAGTCTGATGCTTGGCGGGATGCTCGACTAGGGTAATCTTTTGGCTGGGTGGTGGGTGAAAGCTTCGAGCGGGGCCAGCTGCGGTCAAAGTCATCCGCAAGTCTGTCTTCCTGGGCACCAGTTTCACTCAGACTCCGGTCTATGACTTCGGAAGAAGTGTCTTCCATTTGCGTATTATGACTATTTGGCGGTCGCTCCGGTTCCGTTGGTATTACATTGTACTGTCGACCATCGCCAAATTCAATGACGTTGTCCAGGAAATTATCATCATCCTCTTCCTATATAACGTGTTTAGTAGATTTTTGAAAAAGAAAGAAAGAAAAATCTTTACGAACCTCATCCCAATGATGGGCATTCGGGTCAAGGTGCAGTCCCCTGAAAGCGTCTGCTTCATGTGGACCCGCCCCCTTGGATTGGAGCAGCTCGTCAGATTTGTTGTCGTCGGGTCTCGCAGTCCTCCCTAAATGACCTTCAGCACATACTTTCCCGGGACATGAAAAGCCTAGCTGACCCTGAGCAACTTCTGCAGCAGTGGGGAAGTCGGTAGCGTTGTCGGTGAATGCTACTCCGGAGGTTGGTTTCGAATTTCGCCACGCTGGTTTCGCTGGAAGACCGTCCTTTTTTGTCAGCAGGGACGTGGAGGGCGCCGTGCTTCGGGGTTGGGGCTGAATGACTTTCCCGACGTGTGCAAGTTGGGATGCAGGAGGGACCGGCACCGACGATTGTGGCTGTTGGGCATTAGACGGGGCAGGTGTGGTGGATGTAGCGGAAGGAGTAGCAGAAGAAGGGCGGGACCAACTGGAACCGGTAGCTGCAGACAGTTGTGGTGTTGAAGTGAGTTTGGCGGTCACGAGCCTAGAATGAGAACCAGAAGGCTGCACGGCTGGACGTGCTGGCCAGAGCCATATCAGGAAGGGCCAAGTGAGTATAACGTGCATACATACGGGTGGGACTGCCCGACTTGGCAGTGCTTATATGGCTCGACGCAGTTGAAGGCGCTGACGAAGTAGCAGAAGTCTTCTGAAGAAATTTCTTATTGATATTTACTGCACTGAATTTCTTAGGGGGGAGGTTTGGAAAAGCAGTGTTGGATGAAGAGTTTCCAGGAGGGGGTGATTGGTGCGAAGGGGCTGGAGAGGCGTCTGCAGTGAGGGGTGGAGAAGGAGGACCTTTGACGGATTGTGCTGTGTCCGAGTGTGTGACAGGAGGTTGCACGGAGGAGTCTACGGCGGCGTCTGTATCCCTCGAATCTCCCATCACGGGGCCATCCTTTGAAGTGGATTCCGGCGAGCCCGTATCTGCTCTGTCGATACTGGCCATAAACACGCCCACTTTCTCGTGGAGATGCTGCCTTTGCGCGTCAGGGCAAGCGGGAGAACAAAAGGTGTCAGTATGCATTACACTAAGCAAACGCACACCCAACGGTAAGCTCGAGTAGCACACACTCACGTTTTGCAGAAAGTGACAAGCTTTACGACTGGTCTGTGCGAGGGTGTCTCCCTGCTGCAGCGAGGAATACTCTGAAGAGAGCTGTCGGTAGCGAGGAATCGCCATTTTAGGCATTCATATGGGACCAAAAACCACGTCGTACGAATAAAAAGCTAAAACAGTACGCTACATGTTCTCTAGTTCTGCCTCTCGCTTGCGGATACGACTTACTTCTGCATCCAGTGCGACATTGGCCATCTCGACCTGCAGAATGTTAGACAACAACTCCGTCCATCTCGTCTCTAGTGCCGTTAGCTGCGCGCCGTAGCCAGTCTACCAGCACCAGCAGGCTCTTAGCACGCGGTGGAAAGAGTTATCAATACAAGGTGGCGACCTTACCTGCGTGTTTTTGCGTTCTCTGTTCAGTTCGACCGTTTTCTCCTTTAGCTCTTCCAGAGCTTTCTCGGCTTGTTTTGCTGCTTCCTCGAGACGGTAGTTGTGTATTCGCCATGCATTAGCACCGTACGACTGCAGCAGGGCGAGATTGGTGTGTCTAAAAGTGAACGTGATCGGCTAGGAGACGGGTTCGACAAGAACGCAGTACACACCTAATACGCTGGTGCTCCAGTTGAGCGTGCGCATTGCGGAGCGCCGCTTGCCACTCATCGTCAGTTCCTGGTGTTGCTGTAGGTGCAGGCAACTGGTATCTGATGGTGTCAAGGGGAGGCAGGGGCTGATGAGCCTCCACACGTGCTAGCTCAGCAGCCAGCATTGGATTGTTCTACTACGTATCGTCCTCAAGGGGTGGCCAAGAAAGTACTTCGATGCGTGCGCACCTTGAATAGTTCATAGGGCGGGGGAACCCGTGGGTGCAGACCTTGTGGCGGCTTTGGTTCTTGTGCTAGTTCTTTTTCCACCTTTTCCCTGAGAATGGGATACTGTTCGAGATCGTTGTCATAGTACGGTAGCGAGTCGAGGACTGTTGTTCCATGAAGCTGGTCCGCGCCATCCATGGCTTGTAAGTGAGCCGTCATCCGAATTCCGATCCGACACGGTTGGCTTTTGCCGCGTTCTCCGACTCACGGCACTCGTTGACGACCATGCTCAGAACACTCGCAAGCCCCTGCGTGCGGTTGTCGTCGTCGATTGGCACTGTCAATCGACGCTGCATACAGTCTTCTTGTGTGTCCAAGGGTAAGCGTCCAAATGTCACGGCATACTCGAGTCTTTGGCTCATCCTCCCAAAGCTTCCGCTTCCCCCTTCACCGAACCCACTTCTCCCAATCCCACCGCAACAAAATATGCACAAACCACCGAGTCCTTGCATACTTACGGCTCCTATCTCACTCAGTGCCTCCCCAAATTCATTCAGCAGTTTTCCATCTTGAAGGACGAACTTGTTCTTCATGTCGCACCCTCGGCGATCATTCCTGTCTTGTCGTTCTTGCGGGATCATTCTCAGTGTCAGTTCAAGAGCGTCGTAGATATCACAGCCGTCGATTTCCCTGAGAGAGAAAAGCGCTTCGAGGTCGTGTACAATCTGCTGAGTATCAAACATGCAGGAAGGATTCGGGTTAAGACTTACGCTGCCGAGTCCGACGCAGTCCCTAGCTGTGTGTCTGTCTTCCGTGGCGCAGATTGGTACGAGAGAGAGACTTGGGATATGTTTGGCGTGTTCTTCTCTGGTCATCCTGACCTGTGAGATTCTTGACTTGCTAGTTGTCCGTCTTTGACTAACGTCCTCTCAATAGTCGACGCATCCTTACCGACTACGGTTAGTTACATACTCGGCTTTTCTACCCTTGCTATACTTTCATTTCCAGGCTTTGAGGGACATCCGCTCAGAAAAGATTTTCCGCTGACGGCAAGTACATCGAGTGTGTTCGCGTGTCACGTTTTGTTTATAATCCTTCCAGGGTTACACGGAGGTTCGCTACGACGAAGAACGGAAGCGTGTTGTATACGAGCCGCTACAGTTGACCCAGGCATTCCGGTTCGCTCATTTCCTGTGTCGACTTTCGTCTTGATGACTCTTTGTCTAGTAACTTCGAGTCGCTCTCACCCTGGGAACAAGTAGGCAGGGGAACTGAACCTATACGCCCAGCAGAGCTGAAGCCTGTCCCTCCTCCTGCAGAAAGCCCTCGAGAGTAGCAGGTTACAAAGTCGGTACATTCCTCGTTAGACACCGTTCAGGCCATACCCTATATAATACATCACTTCAGAGGGATTTTGGCAGTCATTAATTCCAACATATGATCATTGCGCAAATGCACATGCAACTATCCCTCATTCTTCCTGCTGATTTTCTCTCTTCGCCCAACCCATTCTCGCCACGATGTAATCCTGACCGAGTACTTCCACGGCGACCCTTAGGGACTCTGCGACGGAGTCCTCGACCCAATCATACTGATCCCACAGGTCTAGCCAGCTGGATGGCACTGCCTGAGTTACCGTAGTGTGTACGAGGTTATGAGCAGGGTCAGAGAAATGCAAAACAAACTGTAAATAAGATGCCTCAGAGGTAGCGTCGCTGGTAATCTGAGGTAGGGTCAGCACAGTGGTGAAGGGTTGGATACGCAGGTAGACGGTGGAGTAGGTGACAGGATTTTCGGCTGATGACCCCTTCCGTTCTAACTTGGAACCATCTTTGATGAGCTGATCCAAGTTTGCCTGATGATCTTGGGTTAAAAGACAAAGACGAGGAAGACACGAGTGGACTACCTGGGCAAGTTTTAGGGCGGCTTCATAGCCTTCCACGGCATTAATGTCTCGGGAGTCAGAGGCATCCTTCGGGCGAGATTCGTTGCCCCTGTTAACTATCAAGTCACCACCTTCTACTTGTTCCATAACCTAGAACGTTATCAGCAAAATGCCGACGCACGCCCATAATGCATTACTAACTCTTGTTAAAGCCTTGTATACGAGACCTTCCACACCATCATAGCCTTTCATGTCATGACTGAGCCACACTTGAATGACTTCGTGCTCGGAAATGGGCGGAGCGACAGCATTTAGAATTTCATTCAGTGTAGACAGTCCCACTCTTTTGAAATCCTGGCCTGCACACATGGTAAGTTTGCGGGTATCCTGGCGCAAGTGTTAACGTACTAAGCTTGTCCAACTGAGCATTCTTCGCGTACTCAAGGACGCCTTCGCTCCATTTGCTTACTTGGTCGTTCTTCGGTAAACTCTTCACCTGCTCGTCTACAACAGACTTCGCTTGTTGATAAGCAGCGGATGCACTTGACCACACGTTCGACCATCCCCACCGACCAGAAGGGCCAGGAGCAGCAGTATCTGGAACTTCGGACTTGCTTGGTGCTGACGGCGCGGCTGAGGCTGCCTCGGATTTACCAGATAGTGAAGAAGAGGACGAAATAGGGTGGATACCAACTTTGACTCGTTCGGTACTCTTACGCAGTGAAGGTGTACCAGCACGAGAGATAGGGCGCTCCGCTGGCGGTGCCGCTACTCGGGTAGGTCCTGAGGACTTCTGCGTAATCTCATCGATGAAAGCCAGCACGTCTGCAGGATCGCCATCTTGTTGTGTCCCTTTGCTAGTAGGGGGGGCGACGCTGGCAGGATTAAGGGAATCGAGATCATCAAGAAACTGGAGAGCCTCCTCTTGTTTAGATTTTGCCTTTGAAACCATTCCGTATGACTCTGTGGACACTTTGGTAGTAAACTGTCAGGCTCGTCGCGCTACAGTAGCGACACGGGGCTACTGACGAGTGGTAGTAGTACGTACCAGTTCTTGCCGCTTGGAGCGCTCATCTCAAGTTCAGCTATACCCGATTAGGAAATCAACACCAGCTTTGCTTTTTCAACTGCTTTCATCTGACTACTCAGTCCAGCCTACACTACTTGCTGTTAGCACTACCAAGACAATATCTGATATAAAGGAGGAAATGGCGAGAAAGAAGAAGGCCGCAGATGATGAACAGGAAGAGGTCTACCATGTTGGTGAGCGTCGCGTGGCTCCCATTCACGATTCAACTCTCAAAGCAGTCTTGCAGAGGTTGTCACGAAGGCTCGGGTCAGTGAAGAGGGAGATTGGGTACGTGTCATCTCCACAGAAATCCATTGACCAAAGCTTACCTTTGTAACATATAGGAGTACCTCATAAAAGTAAAGCGTCTTTGTTGTCGACCTGCGAATTATCACTTACGCTCAGTTAGTGGGCAGGATACGGTTCTGACGCGGATAGGTGAGTACCCTGAGATGCTCTTTGAAGACACACTCATACAGCTTGGTTACTAGCTGGGAACCTGCTGAAAATGTCAAGCAGTGCGACCGTCTTCTCGGCAGTTTCTGGAGGCATGTCGGAATAGATGACGAGGACTATCCTATCGGGTACGAAGTAGCTGCTCGGGAAGAATGGATTAGTGTGTCACCTGTTGCTTTTCTAAGCTCTGGGCATCTAACAATTCGTGCAGACAAGGAGAAGAAGTACTTCGCGGAGACATTTGTCAAATCCGCAGGCGCAGAAAAGACAGAGAAAGAGAAAGAGACCAGAAAGAAAGATGTCAGTGCCTCCGTTCCTCGGTTCCCCGTCCTCCTAATCATGAATTACAGGACAAACGAAAGTCACGCGTAACAGCCTCGAAGAGCAACGATAGTCATTCGGAGAGTTCAGACGATGTTCCCTTGGCTAAAGGCCTCCCCAAAAAGCGAAGGGTCACTCATTTCAAAGTAGGCAATCTGATTCGTGGATTTCTCTCCCCTGGAGTGACTTGTTTGTCAGTCTGATTCCAACCCGGATGCCAACAAGTCGTTCCATCCCCCATCGGTGTTGAGAAAACCAGGCACCCATTCAAGCGGCTCATCTAATCCGTTGAAATCACTTTCTTTCAAGAAGAGCAAACCACAGGCTCCCGCCGTCCAAGCGAAAGATTACACGAAGTTAACTAGTACAAACGCGACACCACTCCTACCTGAAGCAAGCACATTACCTCTGCCATCCGTTAGCGGGACCGACAAGGAGGATACAACAGATATTTCATTTAGTTCTCTCCCAGAAGACATACCGACGTGAGTCATTTGTTGATATTCGGCAGATAGTGTATTGACACGTTGTAGCTTTGAGCCAGCAGCAGAACCTTCCGAGCAACTCGTGGCCGAACAATTCTTGAAAACCATTGACATCCCTGCGTAAGTGTTCTATGTGGTATTACGTAGTGCCCTGTTCACGACTGATTGATTCCCAGTCTCAGTGCGCCAATATTGTGAGTTTGCAAGTATCGCATGAGATGGATGCTTATTGATGTTGTGCCAGGGAATCTGAGAGCTCAGCAGGCTCCGTCAATTTGCAGAAAGCTACAGCCATGAAACTGGGCCCTCTGCGAATCCCAAAGAAATGGAAGTGGTCTGGAGATTTGCTTATCAGTACATCTGACAGGGTTGAACTTCTGTGCAATGTCACCATCAAAAACCCTACAGGTTCTGGTGATGGTTCCCCAATCAGCATGCTGATGGCCCAGACAGATGTGCTGCAGATGTCCAAGCTTTACCATGCCTCTGAACTTTGGCCACTCTTACAAGCATGTGGTAAACCTCAATACTTTGCACAACTTGAGTCCACAGAACCTCAAGATCAGGTGCTGATACAAGGGCTGATTCACCACATGACTCACCAACAGCATGTCAGTTGTTCTCTTCTGGCCATGGGATTTGATTGACTGTTGTGCATGTAGGTAGCAATCATAGTCCTGTCCTTGGACTACTGTGAGGTTGCAGCACTTGTGATGTTTCCAGCTGCCTTTCACTCTTTGGCCAAGCTCTTGCAGGTTCCTGATGACCAGGCTGTTGAGAGTTCACTGCAGGTTGTCCTCATACCCTTCTCAATTCCATTGCCACTGTTGGTAAAGGTTGGGCATAAACCCATCCAGGATGTCCAAGCACTATCCCCATCACTTGGGAGGTTTCATGCCCTTCACAAGAAGCCCATTATTTTCCAAGCAATTGTTTGCCTTGGGTTTCCTACCAGTTTGCTGGAATTCTTGGATAGCCCAAACAGGACCTATGCAGTTTGGTTTTCTCTTTCTGATTGTGGCCAGTCAACCTCTGGATTGGAAACTGCACACCTCCAGCTCATCTTAGGGGCTACAAAGGCTGTGCCATGCAATGTGAAGGATGATGCTCGAGTGGTTTTCATCCACATTGGCTCTATTTCAAGGGTTCAGACCTTGCCATCTGTTGTTAGCAAGCTATCTGAATATCCTGAAACCCAATTCTTCACTTATGGGACCCACCCTAGTGTGGATAGCCAAAGATGGGGTGTCCATGAGATTTTTCCTTTGGGTAAGCTACAAGTTTTGACAGTGGACAATTATCTGAACATCTTTCATGCAGGTGGTATTGTAAGCTTTACACCAGCTGTGCTAGCTGAAGAACCAGTGCACTGCTACCAAATGATGGTCAAGATTTCTGAACATCCAATTTGGGACTGCTTTGTCACTCCAAGTGTACTGGCTGCAGGCAACTTCCTTGCTAAATCAGATAATTCCTCAAGGTAAGTGCATAAACCTAAGCATGTAACACTTGAATTATTTGATAAATATATACAGCAGTTCATCATCTCTGGACCACATTCTGGAACTCATTGATGCTGGCCAAGTATCCCTAATCAGGTTTCCCAGCAGGGGAAGCAGGCAACCTCGGCTGCCACTAGCTATCCAAGAGCATACCCTTGCAGGGGATGAGCTTCTTAAAGCCTGTTCTGCAGATTTTGATGGTCAGATGGATACACCAGGGGTTAATAATGAACTTGTTCAAAACATGGCCAAAATTCAACAACAACCTCATATTATGGACAACTACCGGAGATTTGTCATTATGAGGGCACCATCTGAAACTGACATACCTTATGATAAGGATGGGGTGTGTGCTACTTTCCCCTAACCTGCATGACCACTGATATATATATATTTAGTTCGAGTGGCACTCCCTTGACTCGTTCAGCTTCAAAGACAACTTCTTTGGCGATTGTGTAGTTCCCTCAAAGGACCCCTAAGATAGTTACAATGTTAATTCGCGACACTTGTTGGGTCGCGCGTTATCAGGTTGATATTTTTGGTGTTGTAGCCTACATGTGATTGTCATGATGTGTGGCGGCAAAAAGTGTTCCGAGTCCGGCAACGATGCGACCCCTTCAACTGTTTTTCTATCATGTCTTCCATCGATACGTGGCTGCTAAACCCTGCGTTCCACGACTATCTGGCCATCCTCAAGGGTGCTCGGAATGGATTCATCTACGGTGTAAAAGTTAGGTTCCCTCATGCCGTAGTTATGTCGCTATTATATGGGCGTGGAAAGTGAGTGGACCATATCTCAGCGTTCAGATGGGCAGGGTCCTCATGGGGCCGTGACTTAGCTGGATAACGCGCTTACAAGCTATCCTGCGAGCGACGAAAGAGCATGCGTTCAGTTTGGCGAAGTTCGTCTCACTGTACAAAACTATCCTTTTATTACAACGCAAGGTCAACGGAGGAAAGGAACGCGAATGCGACACATTCATTGCTGGGTTGATCGGCGGGTACGTTGCCTTTGGAAATAGGAGCGCCGTGAATGAGCAGGTACGTTCCTCCGGTGCGACGTCCTTTGAGTCCTTTTGATGGCTCGCGTATTGTCAAGATCGTTCTTTACGTCGTCTCGAGAGTGCTGGCATCTTTCCTCCCTCGTGCAAGGCCCAACAACCCTGCGTCATCTGCATTGGCCACAGAAGCAGTTGTCGGACCTATACCCCCAGACGCCCGATACTTCTCGATTTTTGCGGCCCTGTCTTGGGGGGCCGTTATGTGGCTTTTCAAGCACCGGGGCGAGACCATTCAGCCAGGAATGTTCAAATCCATGACCTATTTGTACAGAGATTCCGAGGTCTGGACTAACTTAAGGACTTTACTGTGGCATAACAAGTGACCCTCA
This sequence comes from Pisolithus thermaeus, assembly GCA_024663475.1. Classification (NCBI taxonomy): domain Eukaryota; kingdom Fungi; phylum Basidiomycota; class Agaricomycetes; order Boletales; family Pisolithaceae; genus Pisolithus; species Pisolithus thermaeus. The sequence goes on from JANFAF010000054.1 coordinate 440,271, forward strand.
TACACGGGTAACCGCTACAGTGTTTAGTTCTAGAGATACTTTAGGTGACCCTCAGGTTTCCCGTCCATTTGATGGAAGATATCCTATAGTTCTCGTAATGCGACGGCATTTATACTCAGATTGTAGGTTTGAGTTGACAGGATAAGGCGAGCACCACACGCACACACCTCGAGCATCTCGGTTGCTGCTAAGCAAGCTTTCCTGCACACTTGACAGGATGAGAGTTGATCCATCAATGTTCGCATCTCTGCTGCTATGTCGCTGGCTGGAGGCACCCGAAGAATTAGATCTCTCTGTGTCGAGGAGGGAACCCTTTACGGCTTCACTTACCTGCCTCGACTTTCGGGACAAGTTGTACTCGCCGCTCGTTCCAAATTCGGGCAGTTTCATTGCAATGGAGGGCGCACAAGCCGTACCCAAACGGAAAAATTTCTTCTGACAGTAAAATCTCTTGCAGTTTCTTTATCCTATGTGCGTGAAGTTGTACAAGATCGTGGTAAGCTGCAACAGTTGGGATAACCGAAATATCCTCCCTGCTGTAAGATGCAAGAGGCGGATGTAGCAGGTAAGTGCTTGCCTCTACGGCGACATCCTCAAATCCGTTTGCTCTGGCAAAGCCGTACACCTTGAGGGGATGCAAGAACGCATTTGCGACCAAGTGCGAACGTAGTGAACGAACCAGCGGGTCCGATAGACCGTACTTATCGGACAAGCGGATCATTCCAGGTAGGAGTGGGAATGGTATCACTGAATCATGCTCGTATCGTTGAGAGAATGGTAGTTTCATCCAGCACTCTTGCGCGGACATGCGATCAGGCATGTAGAGCAGAGGCGGGGGAGGTGGCTGGCGGAGTAATTCTAACAACGTTTTCAGCGCCTGGGCAGGTTCATCAAGTTCGACATAGCAACTGTCAGCAAGGGTCTTGACCCCGTCAGCGGAGGCAGATCCCTGATTGCAGACCGCAAACATATCCCCTGTACGTACACGTTCTCAGAGTCAGTTGCCCACTGCCCATTGACACGTACTGAAGATTTCCGACTTTTCAAGATCACAACGTCGTACGTTAAACTCGATCTGGTCAGGGATCGACTTGACGACGAGGTCTGTCTGTTGAGCTGTCGGTATATCCATCGCAAAGGGAATGAATCAAAAGGATACGGAGAAACGAAATACCCTTTGTACCTGGCTTCATGCCACGTCCCTTCGGCAGCATTGCAACGTGGCCGATCGGCAGTTGGATTGGTTGCACAGTAAGCATTGCGACAAAATACATCAGAACTTAATCAGTACGTGGGACATGGTTAGGACATGATGCAGAAATGAGAGAAATGTTTCCCGTGAGTTCAAAATACATCGTAGGCCTAAATCGCGTATGACACAGTGGTACGACAGAAGAAATGCGATGCGGTTCGGTTAGAAGTGGAAAGACTTGCCAGGAAGTGAGAGAAAACGAACTCAATGCTGAGCAAGCGACAAGAAGCATAAGTCGGTGGAGGTATCATCAAACGGAGGTAAGAGACGAGCAGAATCTAAATCGCCGAAAACCCAAGAAAGTATTCGTTACATCACTACGCATTTGGGCTTCTTCGGGTCCTTTAGTGGCTTGTCCTGCTTGCCACTGGAACCGGTCGACTCCAATCGTTTAGTCTGCCGCAGCGCACGGACGAGGTTGGTAAAGAGAAGTTCCACATTGTACGCCGTCCTGGCAGATGTCTCCATGAAGTCGCATCCAAACGATCGGGCCAGCGCTATGCCCTCTTCGCGCGATACCTCACGCTCATATGTCTTGTCGCATTTGTTCCCGACCAACATGAAAATTGGTTTTTGTCGTTTAACTTTGAGCATTGACTGCCGGAAAACTTCGAGCCGCTCGAAAGTTGACCGTGAAGCAATCGAGTACACAAGTATAAAACCTTGACCCTCTCTGGAATGCTCTTCACTTACGAAGCCGCGGTGCAGTTTAGCAAGTTACACACCTCACCCATTGATCACGAAGGGTTGCGTATTCCTCTGCGCATCTCTTAGAACAGGAATCTTTGGAGTAGAAAAGTGACACTACCTTGACCAGCAGTGTCAATAACTTCCACAAAACACATCTTGTTGTCCACAATCAATTGCTTCCTATACGCGTCTTCTATTGTGGGGTCATAGGTCTGAGTGAGGGGGGGAAAAACGTCAAAACGGGGTTAAAACACCGGATGGGAGTCGCCCGGACCTCTGCAACGAAATGGTCAGCGCAAGTTCGACAGCAGACATGATAGGGAATGACCTACCAACGAAACAATTCAGAGTAAACTAGGGTAGGTAGTCAGTGGAACAAGTCAGTGGAACAGCGAAGGTGGAACTGATTGAGGTGCTTACCTGAACAGCCAAAGCAGTTTTACCTACACCACCATCACCCAGAACAGCGACTCTCCAGCTATCCATTGTTCCAGAAACGCTCGGCAGAAGGATCTAGTTGAAATGGACGACGAAAGGAGAGAAGAGAGTGGGGGATAAGCCACAGAAAGTTGTACGGGTCTGAGGTTGGAAGGTCGATGAGTTGCGGGAACAGCTTGATACAGACAAAGAGAACCCAAGAGAACAAGACGTCGTAAAAAATCGTGTAAGGTCGTAAAAAAAAAAAGGAGGTTGGTGAGGCCCTTCGCAGAAGACTTGGAAGGATGTGGCAGTGGGAAGGGAAGGGAGAGTAGGCGGCGTTGATGGAAGTACGGATGTCGCTTAGAGGCGGTTAATTCTTTTGCTGCTAGCAGCACGCTGCACAGGCTAATAATTTGCACTTGCTTGCAACACCCTTTTTGGTACAAAATATCCAAATCAGGCAATCTTCGCCAAATTATTCTAGATTGCAGACGACACAAGTGAGGAACAAAACACGGAAAGCATCAAGACTAGGGTAAGGGGAGGATACAAAACAGGGTATTGTACGACTATCACTACGTGGCACGACAGGCGGGGTATATAGTAGTACAACAAAAATGCGGTATGGTTAACCCACCACAACCTCAAAAACAAAACGAGACGCGTCAAGGAATTTTGGGTGACAGACGAACAGAGGAAACCTTGCAATGGTGTGGGGTCTTGGGGCGACGTGAAGCCACGACAATCAGTCTTGTCGGCTGAACTCCCCCTGCGTCAAGTCCAGAATGAACGTCGTCTTAAAGTTTTTTGGCGGTTCAATGATTTTAACCGGCCTCTTTGACGTGTTCTGAGAAAGAGATGCGAAGGGTCGCAGAGGGCGAGACTGAGGGAAGTTGGAAGCAAGTTTTGATACAGCTCCGGGAGATGCGGAAGACGTATGAGACGACCCAGCCAGGGGTGACGAGACATACGGAGACGTTGTGCCAAATGGACGACGCATGGACGTCATAGTGAGGGCAGCTGAATTCCGGAAGAGCATGTGGGTCAACTGCACCCTCGGAGGGCAGGTAAAATATCGACTTACCCATCGCAAGAGAGTTCGAAAGTTGGAGATTGCGCACTTCGGAACTACTCGAGTGCAAGGGTTGTGGAGAGACAAGCGGGAGGGACCGTGAAGACACCAAGTCAGAGACTGGCTGTCGTGAGCTAATATGTGGGATATTTATATCGGTCCGCTACAATTCTCTGGGGCGGGACTTGGCGAGATCTGCTGGTGTTAAACACGCTTACATAAGATTGGGGAGCCAAACATCGCCCAATACACCCCTGGAAACTTCCACCGCCCCAAAGCGATGGTGGAGATGCCAACTGGACCAGTACACTTGGCAATTCAGTGCAACTGCCTGGTAGTCGACATATCATGATCCGTGCACACCGTCGTTGGTATGGCACTCCAGACTTGCAAACGAGCTGGCTGTAGTCTGTGCCGCGGCTTACCCGAATCAGGCGGAATCTTCCCCAAAGTTTCGCAGGACCCGCTGCGGCGAAGGGGTGGTCATTAATACTGTGTTCGCAGCACGTTTGTATATGTCAGTGAAGCCTGAGTCTCAGTGGCTCTCAAAGCACACCTGGCTGACTGCAATACGCACAACAAGAGTGTGATGTGACGGATTGATGTTGGAGATTCAAGTCAGATTGGCATTGCCTTTGTGCTACGGTCTGCCACGCCACCCGGCATCTATGCTCGCTAACTCGGGACGTGCGATGATTTGGTAATCTAGCCCTCCATGTCGAGGTCTCGCTTGAACAAAGAATCGCAAACTTTGATTTCAATGCCACTTCGATGTACAAACCGACGTATAAATACAGTGCCATGTCAAATATACAAGATCCACAGACAACCGGGTTGTCCTCTGCCAGCTATGGAAGGCAAAGAAATAAGGTGGAATGATAGTTAGACAAAAGTGCAGGCTAAGACTTCATGGCTGCAGCGACGACGGGGGGAAGGGGCAAATCAAAATGGAAACAAGAGAGATCCTAGTTTCATTAAAATGTCAGTTGGTAGGATATCCGACGGAAATGGGATGGCCGCTGATCAGATAAGAAAAATTGATCGGATTGCATTGAGCATCTATGTTCGCAGTGACGCGGCGTTGGCTTGCATATCGGGACGCCGATTACGAAGAGAAAGAGACAATGCCCAGCTCGAGGAACATCGCGTGTAATCGGTGTGTATAGCCCGTGCGAAGTTATTTACGTGAACTTGGAAAGATTAGGTGCTTGCTTGCTGTGCGAGGAAACTTGGGTGCAGTTTACGAAGTCAAAATGCAGAGATGGTTGGCGAGGGCGATAAGCGGGTTTTGTCACTAGGAAAACCAGAGTGTCGGAAGAGGTCGAGAACCTCGACGATCAAGAAGCTGCCCAAACGACTGACATGTTCGAGAGTTCATTGAACGTCTACTAGAAGATTGCGCTCGAGGATATACTTTCCCTCTTTGTACTTCTGCGTAGCCTCGTACGCACGGTCCTGTCATTTAACAAATTGGATACAGAACCAGGAATGCATGGCACTTCGGTACGTACATACTTCCATCCCAGGATGGTAGCACACTTGATGCAGTAGATATCTCGGACGGTATGATTGCCAGTGGTCATGAGGCGATCACTTGGCTCCCCTTCGACGACGTTAACGCTGCAGAGCATCTAAGTACATGAACAAACAAGCCGAGCTGAGGCAGAACGCTTACACGCCGTCGAACAAGTAAGCGCGACCATGTTGGCCATTGAATGCCTATCGGAGCCATTAGTCGACTAGGCGTGGGGGTGGTACGAAGGGGGGACACTCGCTCGTGATACCATCGAATGTATTGTAGCTAAATGGGTCTTGCACTTCGAGCAGCCGTAGATGCGCTCACCAGCAAGATAGCGACGATACTTCATTCCCATGGCGGTGCGTGCGGCTAGGTGGTAGGCAGTAGTAGTATGGTAAAGCAGCAGGGTTGAGGTTGCTGGAAGGCCGACAGGAGGAGAGATCGTCCTTTATAGAGTAGACGTGTGAAGAAAGGTGAGAGAAAGGTAGGAGGAGGAACGAGTCGGAATGCGTGGAATTATGGTAATGTGCCGCAAGGAGCGCTGCCGACGGACACTGCCAAGCCGTCCAACCTCACTTTTTCCGTCAGCCAGTTCATGCCAAATCCCCTGCACCTAACACAGGGGACCATACTCATGTCCGTCCACTTAGGCGACGTATGTTTCAGTCGCCCACCTAAACTGGCTTTGGCATTCTACAGGATCACAAATGGCACGTCTGGCATGCAAATGCAACCGGGAACCTTCTAACAGCGCTCTAACGCCTGACCTTTCCAAATCGCCCACGATCAGCGTGTCTCATTGAGCTCCTGCGGCAACGTTCCCGCGTGTCCTTGGCATGACACCCGCGGTGGTAGTAATAATTCCGCATGTTGTATTTGCCCACGTGAATAGTGAGTCTTAGTGAAGTCATAATTAACCCCTGATACTCAGTGGCCGGGGTCCTGATTATCCTGGTGGCAGGGGTCTCTCACAAGCACCCAACCTTTCCCCAACGTTTTGGACGCAGATGCCGAAGGCTGTATTCCTCCAGTACTTCAGCCTAGAGCAAGTAGATCCCTGGTGACAGACTACAAAATGGACCAAGGTAGGCTGTTGGCTTGGCGGTGTAGTTTGTGAGAATGATGTTGACCACTACCGCTCCCGTCGTAGGAAAGCAAACATCCGTCGTGCAGTTGCTGTCGCGTGCGCTACTCGGTATCCGCACCACTCCCCCTCGCATCATCGCATCGCCCGCTACTCGTAAGTCTCCTCCGCTCTGCCATCCTACCAGTTACCACTTGTTGCACAGAACCTCGTCGTGCTGCCGTCGCGATCGTCATTCGCGTGGTGCCTTGTGCTGCGCCCTCTCCGAGCGACACATCTATACCTACACTCGACCAGTTCTTTGACCTTGAATGGGTAAATCACCCGTCTGTATGCCCAGAAATTCTCTTCGTAAGAAGGTCAGGCTTCGCACCTGATGGCGTACCCGGTCCTACTGGCGATTCAGGCTCAGGATCCAAGGCCAAGAACAACGAAGAAGTTCATCTTGCCTTTCCTGGTGGTCGCACTGAAGATGGAGATGAGGGGGGTCTGTACACTGGTATGTGCGGACGTGACCTCACCAAAACTCGACTGTTCACCCAACGTACAGCCATGAGAAAGACATGGGAAGAAACTGGTCTGGACCTTGCAGAAAGGGATTTTATTTGCATCGGACAATTAGACGACAGGGAAATCACCACTTCGTTGGGAAAGCGCCTGCTCATGATACTCTCCCCGTTCGTTTTCTTGCAACTCACGCCTAATACATTACCTACCGACCCGGCAGAGGGGACAACGATTCACTGGATTCCTCTGGAGTCACTCGTAAACCCTGTGTTACCCCACGCGGTCCCCCGAACGACCTTGGCAGGAAGGTGGTCCAGCGTGACAGTAGACGCGGCATCAAGACTAGCACCTCGCCATGCCGCCAGCTTGAAGGTCCTCGTCAGACTCTTATTAGGCAGCATGCAATTCCCCGCCATACTCATTTACCTACGGGACCCCAACTCTCGTGCACAGCCAGAGAAGACGTGTACGGATACTGTACCTAGTCAAACGACGAAAGCATATGATCTCAAACTGTGGGGTCTCTCCCTTGGCATGACGCTTGATTTACTTGCCAAAATGGTTTCTGACACGGAATCCGCTACTGGATATCCTTCTGCAACCTTGCAATTACCATTCCACCCTGTAGGAGGTGAAGGTATGCGAATTGACGCCGTTGCACCAAGCTTGGCGAGTGTGTTCCCGCGGTTCTCATATCCCGACGTAAATTTCTGGATTTGGTGAGCCATTCAAAAAGTAGACCTCGCATCTCTCCCCGATGCTGACTCATTTTAGGGTCTTTGGGAAACGTTACCGCGAAGTTATACGTAGCTGGGAGTCTAGCATGCGTGAGGGTGGAGCAAATGACAAACGGTGGGTTGCTAACCGCTAACCGCCATACTTTCACTGAACGCCTTTTCGTCAGCCTCAATTGGGCAGGCACTGCACTAAGTAATTTCTATGCTGCCGTACGCAAGGCACTTCTCGTTGTACTGGTTCTCAGAGCAATTGGTGTCCTGTTTGGCTTAGCCATGTTAGGGTGGTGGATCTCTACATGAATTTGACCCCGGTTTCAAGGTCTTTGTGCCTTCGTTTGCGTTTTCGAGCCAGCTTGCACGAGGCATCGAATTCATGAGATGTGCTTGGTAATTCTTCAGTATTAACCTTCGCATTTCCAGGACTGCGAGCTGCCTCATGTTTTGTTTTCCCTGTTTTATCGGGTTCATGTAGGGTAGTTAGTATGTCATTTGTCTTACTGTACAATAGTGCAGTGTGTATTGCGAAACCTGTTAGTTTCCTACAGGCTCAATTCGCTAGCCCAGGGGTAGGCCGCAGACTTCACAGTCACTTCCACTGTGATCGTTCTCAAAAGTACAATGGGGACAAATTCTAGCGCGAGACTTCGTGCCGACTTCGCGGGACGCTGCTTCTTCCGCAGCAATTTGGTCGAAAATCTCTTGTGGAATGTCGTGGTCTTTGTGCGAAGTGGATGGCTGAGAAGCTATGAAAAAGAGACTACATGTGACAACGAGCAGGATGAGTACGCATGCGACTTACCAGCACTCTCGTGCGCGAATGTCATTAGCGTTTGCCAGCCCTCCGTCTTCACGAGCGCGTCTAGCGATTTTGGGTCTTCAGTCAGACCTGGTGATGTAACCATCCGTATGAGGTTCTTTATATCGCTCTAGTATTGGACATCGTCAGGAAGATAGCACTGATATTGATACCAGGGTTCCACACCTTCGACAACAGTTGAGTAGAGTCTAAAAAGACGACGAGGTGCCAGTCGCTCAACCACTTGGCTAATTCAACACGGTTAGACAATTTGCGGTTTCCTTGGGCCGACACGCTAAGCTGGTTTAGAGAGCCAAGGAGATTCTCAAGATGCTGGTCTTCAAGACCTGGGCGGTTCTCGATGGCGAAGTTAGTAGAACGGAAGAGGGGAGTTGGATTTTGCGGAAAACCATGCGTAACCTGCGAGTTTGCTACGTCAGTGAAGTTTGAAAGATTAAAACGGATCGCCTCACGTTCACGAGAAGGTACTCGACCGGAAAGCACGGTTTCGCACTCTTCTTCACGTCGATGCCGTACTCGTTCTTGTATCGGTAAAACACGTCTGGGACATAACGAGCGGACTCATGACTTCGGTCTTCCTCTTTGACACGTACAATTCCAGGCTCGACGCTAGCTTCAATCATGTCAGCTTCTACCATTGCGCACGCTTGCTCAGACACCTGATAAGCAGATATGTCTACCTGCCCGTCTTCAGAGGCTGAGAGTACAGCTGTGACCATACGTGAGCCGAAGTATCCGGTCGTCGAAGACTTCGATGGGGTCGGGTAGGCGTTTTGAACGGTGGCTGCGAAGATAGCTTCCAAGGACGACACAAAGAACGATTGCGAATGTCGCTTATACACGTTCTTTGTCCTGTCTTCCGCAGTAGGCTCGAGGTCCGTAAAGATGTACCCGACAATTGTCAATGGAACTGCTGCCGACTGGGCAAGTTCTCTGACGCGAGGTTCGTCGTCCCATGGGAGGCCAAGAGTCAATCCATCCAGTTCCCCTTCTTGTGGAGGTTCATGAATCGCTTCAACAACAGCTTTGATGCCCATAGGTACCTTTTCATACGGCTCGTAATGTCCTATCAGCCAACCAAAGCGTTGCAAACCTGTTGCTCGCCAGGCCTGCAAGAAGCGTTCCACAATATCCTGGGACGCAATCTCTAAGTGATCCACCATCCGAAATGGTTGGGACTGGAGAGTGATCGGAGACGGTTGACAGGCAGTACATATCCCTGCTGGCCACGATGGGTGTCCACCGCTCGGACAAGGGACTTTTACCTTGTATGAAGTGGGTGTCAAAGGCGGAAGAGCCTGAGCAGCACTTGAGGATGTCTTCGGATACATTTTACGCAGATACGCATGGAATGATAGATGCTTGATACTGTGCTCTGCTTGATAGGCAGCATCGTAAGGCTCTACGGGCATGCAGTAATCGCACATCCCATTAGGACCGTGTTTGCAAAATCGGGAGTCACGGTTTCTGGGAATTTTGCCGTCCCTCTGTCGCCAATACAAGTCAACTGGATGCTCCTGCACACGGTCCCAGACGTTGGTGGCGGAGTGTGGTGCCGAGGACACTGGCTGGCTAGAATCGGCGGTTTCTGCGCCGGGAGGCGCGGATAATGGGCCGGACTTATAACCCACAAAAACCATATCACCGTGTCTGAGATGAAACTGTGAAAAATTTCTCGGAGACCTGTAAACGCAGCGTACTTCAACCCGAGCGACTGCAAGGTCCGCCCCTTAAGGCGAGATACGGGTGTTTCGTTACCACGAGGCTGATTTGATATGGTGATCGACGACGGATCTGCACCCTGCGTGGTTTCAAGAATCTGTAGAGTAGTTGCAGCTGCGCGTTGCTAACTAAGGCCTTGCCTGCAACGTACCTTGTCCACCAGCTTCGATATATCATCCTTTGGGTTCAACTCGAAGCGAAAGTTCCCGTCCTTTGATCTGATTCTGACCAACTTTTCTGAGGCGTCTAATATGAACCATGAGATAAAGACGATCTATCTTACCATGATACTGGGACCTGAGGACTATCGGCTCTGGTGAAGCGGTTGGTCGGACGGTTACTTGGGACGCGTAATGACCTTTAATCTAACCGGGCTGACTAATCCATGGATACGTCCCGAGCCGCAAAGGTGAGTTTATGCAGTGGCAGTCGTATATACTTGCTGTAGTGTACGGCGATGTCTACAATATTGTTAAAAGTTCTCGCGCACGGCGAGTTCTGGGTTAGTTGTATCTGGCGTGGATCGATCTAGGGAGTAACCGTTCCCTCTCCCCTGCTGCCATACAACTTCCTCCCAGAACCCCTAGTAATCACCACCGGAAGACACGTCATCCTAGTGCTCCGAAACGCTCTTTGCCTCGTCCCATGTATGATATGAGCTGCCGTCGGCGCGCCGTCGTAAGACCAGAAGATAAAGGATTGAGGTGGTGGTTACGTAATATATCGCAGGCCGGGTTTTTACTTACCAACCTGGCCTTGTCGCAATCCTGAGAACGTATTGCGAATTGCGTACCCTTGAACACGTTATACGTTTACAAGTTCTTTGATGCTGCAGCGCTCTACCACCACGTATCTTTCCCCGAGCGCTGCAGCTGGATATGTCCTTAGCCCTTGGCAGCGCCGCAAACGTCAACCTTGAGGAGCTTGATTCCCCTTCTCTGGAAAGTATCCAGGCTGAACTAAACAACTGGCAACATATCACCTTCTACGGAGACATGAGCGGCTCTTCCGAGTCAAATGATTCAAGCAACGACCAAAATAACCGTCCCCCTCTGTCAGCTCCTTCGTCATCCACGGTCGCATCCGCGCACGATGACCGCACTGCAAGGAATAATGTAAGAAACTCCCGTACCGTCCGTTTTACTCGGGAACTGTGGGAACTTACCATGATGAACGCGTGCTTTTCGTGGTTAGGCTCAGCAACCACTGATTAACAACAATCCGTTCTTGCCGCCTCCGCTGGGTCCTACCCCACAGATCGCCCCTGAAACATACAGCTACCTCATCCACGCCTTGCTCGCGTTGCAGCGTTCAGCTGGCCATCAGCATCCTCAGCTCCACTCCGGGGGTCATCATCCCCTGCCCTTGGGTCAACAGTACTCACTGACCGTACCACCTACTTATGGATGGCCGCCACTGACCGGTAGTCCTGCTGTAACAAGCATGGCTGGACAGTCCCCCGCGGCGTACTCACAAGTGTACCATCATAACGCGACTAACGCGACACCATCGTTCCAGATCTCGCCTCTACAACCGACCGAGGCTTCATCATCATCCCCGACATCACAGCCTGTAGCGGTACCCACCCAGGCGGTGGAAACCGAGCAGACAGATGAAAACGTATCGATCACGGAGGATAAACGACGTCGAAACACTGCAGCGTCGGGTGAGTCTTCATTTGGAATCTTACAATTTCCACCTTGAAAGATCCATCATATTAGCTCGCTTCAGGGTCAAGAAGAAAATGAAGACGCTTAATCTTGAACGTACCGTCGCCGATCTAACAGGTCGTACAGAAGAACTTGAGAGGGAGGCTGCAGATTTGAGACGGGAGAACGGGTGGTTGAAGGAGATAATCTTGCTCAAGAGTCGAAGCATCGGGGGCCTTGGTCCGACCGAGTCCCAATCAATACGGTCGGGTGGCTTTCGAGAGTTGCAGGAGGGCAATGACGATGGCAGTCCATCCGTGGAGAGGAGTAGCCATCAGAAGGGTAAGGGTAAGGACAGTGGTTGATCGGAGAGGGCAGTCATTCCAGTCCACAGTTTATATGGAAGGGGCCGCCGTCCTAATAACCCCACTTAGATAAACGTGTAATACATTCTTTTAAGCAGGTGAGCCCGACGGTGGCAGGCCAAATTGCTGTTTATGTGTGCTGGGATCGAGAATCTAAACTTTCTGGGCACCAAGAACTCGCAGGAAGCTATACACTCGTCCCTGTGGTATTAGTAAATCTCGAACGTGGAAGTAGGGAGTTGGCTCATTGGCATGAATATCGCACTCTCACGTCCGAACTCTTGCTGGTGTGGCGTTGAAGCGCCTGAGTACGCTCGGCCAACCGACATGTCTTTCGGCCGACCACCATCCATTAACGTTGGGTTTAAGACAACACCCCCAAACCGTGGATCGTTTCCTCTCGACCATTATGGTCAGTCCGTGGTTGATGTCGTTCTTGCGAGTACCTTGACTTGTAGCCTCAGGCGAGTGCAGCAAGCAAATGAAAGAATACATGGAATGTCTCAAGAAAAACTCGAGTACCTCAACACATTGCAGGACGTTCAGTAAACAGTACTTGGAGTGCAGGATGTCAAAGTAAGTTTTCACTTTTCCTAGTTTATGAGCGTTCGATGACCATCGGTTCAGGGGTTTGATGGAGCGTGATGAGTGGCACAAGCTCGGTCTAGGCGATGTTGAGGACGCTACGGGCACAAAGACCAAAGTGCCGTCACAGTTCACTAGTACGTAGTTCCGAGCGGAATTGCACGTCGCCATGTCAATTCATCTTCACTGCTAATCTTGCATCTCCCCATGCGTGATCATGTACGTTAACTCGCCCCACCCCCCCAGACGTCTACTTACTCTTGCGACAGCAATAGTAAAGCGGGAGTAGTGTGTTGGGATAAGCATATCTGCCTCGAATACTCGACCGACTACTAAAGTGCAGCCCTGAGCCACTCTTTGACGATTTAAAGGTTGGTTCTTCTATGGGTGCGTGCTTGACATTTGGACTGACTCCAAGCCAGCCTTTTTTCTGACCGAATAGACTTGATTATGTAGAGTTTTCTGGGAAGTTCGAGTGGCCCGTTGTTAGACCAGCCGTATCAGTCGGATTATTCCGTTGTGACCCCTCGGTCGATATTCATGCATTCCCCTCTCCGCGATCGGAACACACCGTTCACTAATCCTTATAAATACAATTGAATGGTCGGTTACCCCTTTTATCTTCGGTGTTGGCAACTTGACAAGATTCCATGTGCCAACTTACGGTAACACCCGCACGTTTCCCTGCTGTCCTGGTCGAGGTAGTACTTACCATATTAGTCAGCGGAAGAATCTCACCAATCGGATACTCCAAAGCAGTGAAGAACGTTCGTCCCTCTCCTCACAGCCCGACGTAGGCGGCGCCATTAAGAATCCATGTCACACCCTAAAGCCCACCTATATGAACACCGACTTGCTTTCATTTTTCGCACAGTGAGACTCGATGGCTCATATCGCTTTCCTCGCTGTACTAGGCTCCTTCCTCGTGTCGGCCTCGCCTACACAAGATTCTTTCTCTCTCAACTCCAACAAGAAATTTTATGATGTCCAGGTGCGTGCTCCACTTCCCATGAGGCAGTTGTTGCTCATGCGCAGTCGCCCAGGCCCACCGTGGCGGCAGAGGGAATACTGTTGAGAGCACTTTGCCAAGCTTTGCATGGTACAGTGGTAACAGTGGTCCATACCCCCGTCTGTACCATAACTGAGCATAGGGGACTCGTCGATGGCTCTACCACTCTTGAACTAGATAATGGCATCACTCTTGTAGGTATTCCTGCAGCGCACCGAGCTAGTGGTCACGGAATTTTTTTTTTCAGGACGGAGAAGTTATTGTCTGGCATGACGTTGGTATTATGCCCGAGAAGTGTCGAGATACCAATCCCGTCGTAAGCCGAATGCGTGGCGATGTGCCCGGTTTTCCAATAATTCCTCAGGTTCCGAATGACCCCATGTTCCCATACGTTGGGAAGTTGGTCGCTAATCTCACTCTGGCCCAAATTCAAACCCTCGATTGTGGTTCGCAGCGCCAGGCAAAGTACCGTGAGGAACCGTCCACCATCTGCTTATTGCGTAGTATGAGTAACCTTTGGATGCAGCTCAACAACTGCTTTACCCTGGCGCACGGATCCCGACTCTGAAAGAGGTGTTTGAATTCGTCTCGTGCGCTGACCCATCACATTGGGTCTTGTGGAACATTGAGTCGAAGATTGACGCTCGCTTCCCTAATCGCACAGCTGGCGTCCAGGATTTTGTCCAGAAGCAACATTCAATTTTTCGAGACAGTCCCTACTACCGATCCATAACGGTACGTAACTTCGGCAACCGAACAGATGCCTTTGTGAACCACGCTAGCAGTACCAGAGTTTTGATTGGAGGACCCTCGTTGCTATGAAGGTAAGAGGACTATTGATCAACGATATGTCAGTGCATATCCTAATCTGGTCCCACTAATAGGAACTCGACCCGACGATAACCACCTCCGCATTGATTGACGAGTGTGTAGACTAGTTGCTTCAAGCGTTGCTGGCGCTGACGCAAAGTAGGGACACTCTATTCGCGCCGGAGTGGCTGGCGGGTTTGCAACTGGACAGCTTCCCAGGACCATCCCTCGGTGAACAGATGGCCCAGGCTGCGCACACCATTAAAGCCGACATCTTATCACCCACTGCGACTGTTCTTATCCCTTCTCCTGAAGATCCCTCGGAGAGCGTGAAGTTCACCACACAGAGCCTAATTGACGAAGTTCACCGGCTTGGCATGCAGGTGAAGCCATGGACGGCAAGTCGCATTTACTGCTTCCTACTACCTGTCGCAGATCTTGATTCTATTTAGGTAAATCGTTTGGACATTGCTGATGAGCTCCATCTGTGGGGTGCGGATGGGATAATTACGGACTGTGAGCCAGTTATATCAGATGGCAAGATGTTTCGAGTACTGACGAGGCGACTCTACTATACGTAGATCCCAACGTGGTTCGCAGGTGGGCGAAACAACAAGGGCTTTCTGTGGCACCAAAATTCCCCAAGCAGCGTGTCTTTTCCTGCTTGGAGAAACACATGCAAAAAGTTTAGAATTGACAAGACGCGGTACGTACGCACTTCGGTACATGGGTAGGTGGTATAGACGATCAGGCATTTTTACTTTAGTATCTAAGTTATATCTGGAATTAGACACGATTTTTAGAAATACGTTCAGAATACACATAGATGTGGGTTTGCTGTCATGAAGATCCTACGAGAACTACGTTGAAAACACTCGGAATTCGAAGTGGCCTACTTCCGTACATGTCCTTTGACAGCAAGGTACCGCTGACGTTGTCTCTCGGCAGATGTCGATTACGGTGGAGGCTCAAGTGCTCGTGCCGCAAGCCGTGATTGCGTGTCTCCCTGGTACCTGGTTGACGGTGATGTATTGGGCCATGACATGTTGACACCTGATCGACGGTCATTGAGTACTTCCGTACTTGGTCACCACACACGCCATGCCTTGATCGCAGTTACGTTGCTGCGTACGCGTCTCGCCGGCAATACCATGCGGAGAATACCTGAAGATTAAGAGCTGCGGGGCCGTTGTCTCAAGAAAGGTTGTGAGCAGGTCACATATAAAACGCAGGAAGTTGTGGCCCATCCCATCGTTACATCTCGTATTAATCTTCTGCAATGTCGCAAGGAGGCGAAAGGTTTCAAGTTATCGTAGCGGGAGCAGGCGTTGCGGGAGTGAGTACAGATTCGTACATACCCTTGTGGCCCGACTAGCTCACCGTCACCAGGCTGCCATGGCTCTCTTCTTGTCACACCTGGATACTCATCTCACTGTCCTCGAGAGTCGTCCCTGTCGGCCTAACACAACCGAAGGTGGGATGATTATGCTTGGCCCAAACGGGATGAACGTCCTCCATGGACTTGGGTTGAGCAGCAAACTACAACAGAGAGAGACCGGTATTCAAGTGACGCATATTACGATTAGAGATGGTTCGGGTGACCTTATCGGTCAAGTGCCTCAGGGAAGCGTAGAACGCCATGGCTCCGCATCCACCGCGCTTTTACGGTGGGATATTCATGAAGTCTTGCTGGATGCCCTCGAGGAGAAACGAATCGACATGCGGTGGAACTCGCGCGTCGAGTCGATGGAGGAACTTGACAACGGTGTCCTCGTTCGCTGGTCCGAAGAAGGTGAAATGAAGGAGAAAAGAGCAGACCTTTTGATTGGAGCAGATGGTATTTGGAGTACCACTAGGCCCAGGTAACCTCCATTCCAGTATACGTGGTGGTGTGTATTTAACCTTCTCTCATGAAGCATGTACGAATGTTTGGGATTGACGGTGCCCAAGCCAAGGTACAGCGGCCTCGTTGGAATAGGGTTTATTCTTGACGTCGACTCTATCCCTGGCCTTGCATCTTATCTTACCCTGGAGAAACCAGTCGTTATGGTGCATGGTCATCTCGGCTTCGTCGGTATGATGTTATACGACAAGAAGGGCAAGAAAGTAGGCTGGTGGGTAATTTGGCTACCGTTGCGACTTTCTAGTTCTTGACCGCAACGCGGATGGCATAGGTGGACAACTCATGAAGCCTCTGAAAGGTCTCGTGAGGAATGGAAAATTCCACGGGAACAAGTATTTCGTGAAGTGAGGTTTTTGAGAACGGCCCGGAAAACGGAACTGACTACCTAGCTACGCAGCTTCATGAACGATATTCCACGTGTATATCTCCCATTCCCCAGCTGATACAAGCGTCAGAAGCCTCCGGCGAAAAGCCCTTTATCTGGCCGGTGTACGAAGTCGAGAAACTTGACCGTTGGCATAGCCGAAGGACGGTGTTGATAGGGGATGCTGCTCATGGTATAGACAGGCCTCCTTCACGATGGATATAGTTCGTGCGACTGATGAACTCTTAGCCATGCCACCACACTCGGGCCAAGGGGCGTCGCAAGCGCTTGAAGACGCCGCGTACCTTGCACACCTCCTCCGCCAGTACCTCCAGCACCGTGACTCCGCCACGGACGTGCAATCCGTCCTGGATACCTTCCAAAAAGCGCGGCAGCCTCGCGTTGACGAAATTGTCGACGAAGCTAACCGGCGTGGAAACATGAAGCGCGAGACCAGTAGGGTGGGGATGTTCGTCCGGAAGTGGATGATGAGGATTATCTTTTTCTTTATGACACAGCGATGGATGGACCAATGGTTTGCGTATAAAGTGCCAGGCATCGAGGAGTGGGAGACACTGTGACCAGGTGAATAGTTGGTCTCGCTGTCTTTGTACGGTAACTTCATCACCTCTTCTCTAACAACTGACATGAGTATGTCCGTATATCCCAAACTTAACTACAGAGTGGATTTTGGAGCGGACCCCGACGCTGTTTTGTTCCCACTTCGCCCGCATTCTTCTCCGCTGCTGTTGCTATTCGACTTCATTTCATGTGTCTTCCTCTCCCTTTCCAATCTTCCGTTTCCTTCTGCTTATGCTCCTCTACTGTAATGTAATGTTGGTGCTATCGAGTTATAATACTTGTCAGCGGCGATGGCCAAATAGAAGTCAACGTCACCGGGGAAGACCGGGTTTGCAAAAGTGTGTGTTGAACTCCGACAAGCAAGTAGAAAATTCAGTCGAGAGGTGGTTGGCAGCAGCATAACCATGGCTTCATCCTCAGCGGTTAGGAAAGCCATCAACCTCCCTCCTACCGTTCGCACTCTCCCCAGTGGCATTCCCAGCGCGTCCCGTCTCAATTTAGCGGCCCGCGCGCCCTCAGACGGTCACCACGGTCATGGTCCTACCCTACGTTCAGACACTCCGAGTCGTTTCACGGGCGGTCTGAAGACTACGCCCGTGGGCGCCGTCTATAAGACTGTTGTTTGTAAGTCATTTGGGCGGACCCTGTAATGACGACGATTCAATGTTTGCTTAGCTCCACCAGCTGCGACACTGTACCAGCAGCGACACATTCACACTTCTGCTGTCGCAAAAGATGCTCCCGAAGTCCCCGATTACTCTGCTTACCGCCCACGGTCGGACAGCAATAACCGCGCCCTGTCTTATTTCATGGTTGGCTCCCTTGGCGTGCTCTCCGCTTCCGCCGCCAAGTCCACCCTCACCGGTTTCCTGGAGACAATGGCTGCTTCCGCTGATGTCTTGGCTATGGCCAAAACTGAAGTTGACCTCGCTAGCATTCCAGAGGGCAAGAACGTCGTTATCAAATGGCGAGGGAAGCCCGTTTTCATTCGACACAGAACCCCAGATGAGATCGAAGAAGCTCGGACTATTAACTGGAAGGGCTTGCGAGACCCTCAACCTGACGAAGCGCGGGTTAAGAAACCAGAGTGGTTGGTCATGCTTGGCGTTTGCACTCATCTTGGTTGCGTGCCCATTGGCGAAGCGGGCGACTATGGAGGGTGGTTCTGCCCATGCCACGGTTCACATTACGATATCTGTGAGTGCTACCAGGGCAACCAAAATGTGTTCGTATCTAACGTTTCATATCTTAGCTGGTCGCGCGCGTAAGGGACCTGCCCCTGTAAGTCTGTTTGCCGATGAGAAAATCTTTGACCTGACCCTTTAAATTAGCTTAACTTGGAAATACCTCCCTATGAGCTGAATGAAGCTGATAATAAGCTTGTTATTGGATGACAGTCCATACCGCTGCATTCTTGTAGTAGCTCCTCGTTAGTTTACATGGGTGATATTCTTAGATTGCCTTCATAAACTAGTACAACACGGAAAAGGAAAACAGCCACGACAAACTGAGGAGCCCAAAAAACTGCGAAGCGGCCTCAAGTTAGGGTATATATGAGAATATGTCGTTCCACTTATGACAAAAAATTGGGTCGCTGAGAGTTAGTGTTGCCGCGAACCAGACCAAGTCGAATTGAAGTGGCAGTTCGGCCACACTTCGACTGCCGAAGTGTAACGAATTGAGCTCGAACGAAGTCGCTAAGTGTTCCATCCAATCGCGTTGCAGTATGATAACAAGACAAAGTGTCAACTAGATAGTAGGGTTTATAAGGTAGAGTCGTCAATTATGTAGGTAGTCAAGTATCGTCTAAGTCCAAATCATCCCGGGCATTTGCTGCAAGCTCATTCAATTCATCCAACTTCCCAGTTGCTACCAGTTCGTTGATGGCACGGACAGTCAAGTGACCGGATATGTCATAATCCTCTTCACATGCAAGTAAGTCTTCTGTGAAGCTAAGACGGTCTCCCCGGATGGAAAATTTGAGGATCTGAAGTGCCTCCATGACTTGAGGAGACAGCCGACTGCGTCGAAGTGTTGAGGTTTCCTTGCTGGAGGAAAACACCCGCTCACAAGGAACAGCAGAAGCCTGTGCCGGGAGGACGTCCATGGCAACATGGAACAGTAGCGGGTAGAGAGTTTCGGATTGCTGGCAACGACAGAATCATGGTAAACGAGTGTCAACCAAAAGTGGAGGTGACTCACTTCCCAGTAACGGACAAGATCTGTCACCCGTGTTCCCATGCTGCGTGTCATTTGTTCACGCTCGTACCGTTCAAGTTCACGTTCCGCATCCTTCTGATCCTCTGCCAATGCCTGGGCGTTGTAAGCAGCCAAATCCTCACCAGTCAAGACCTCCGTCACTATGATATGGGGTGAATTACTTGTGATGGGAGTTGAAGTTCCAGATGGTGTGCTCAATGAGGCAGAAGACCGGCGGATGTTGACATTGATTGAAGTTAGGCGTGAAATTGCACTTGCTTGAGCATGAGCTGCAATAGACGAAGCACTTCTGCATGCATCATTCAGAGCCGGATGCTGCTTCTTTCCAGCTTCCCTCTCAGCCGTTCGAAACTTTGTCATCTTGGATGAACTTCATCAGTGTCAGGTATCCAAGACATGATCACCAATGACTCACTGCTTCCAAAATCCACTTCCGTGCATTGGCAACATCCTGTGGCTCCCAATATTGTTGCATCCACTCAAATTTCACGTCCGGATTGACAACTATACAAATGTAAGAGGCAGGTAGGAAAAGTGAATGTCTTTGCTCCTTACTCATTGCAAGTGCATAGATGCGGGTTTTGCGTGCTTCCCTTACATAGTTTTGTAACTTCTGGAGTGCGACATTGATATGGTGAGAAAGCTCAGGGATTGTCTGGGAGGCGAGAACTGTCCACTTCTGAATCAGAAGTTCATAAACTGGGAGAGCCATTGAGAGTGTTGGTGTGCGTTCTGCAGAGAGCGCTTCTTGTGCAGAGTGTGGGATCTCGAGAACTTGGTGTATGTCTCTTAAAACATTGAGTTCGTCTTTTGTGAGGTGGTAACGCTCGAGTTCACTTTCTTCTCGGTCTATGATGAAGGCTCGAATCGCCTAAAAATGTTAGGATCATTGTTAGAAAGGTGTCTGAACTCTGGGGTAGGACTGACACGTACAGGATACAGCAAGAGAAGGCGCTCAATCATGAGAAATGTTGAAGACCAACGTGTCTCACAGTCACGAAGTAGCTGATAGAGCGGCAATTTGTCACCACCGTCAGGGAGCTTACCAGCCCATCTCCCTGATGAATTCCCCTCAGCAATAACTTTCCTGAGATCTTGACGGCGCTGCCCTGAGGCACGGCACACAGAAACTATGCCACGCACAGTACCTATAACATCACGTTGCAGTACTAATGCATACTCATGGAGCCGCTCAGCTGAGAGTGGGTGTACACATCCATGGGATTCAGACATTCCTGCCTGCCATGAATGAGGTGACACGGCTTCGTCGTATGTGCCAAATGGGTTTTTCTTCACCTCCTCAATGAATGCTTGGCAAGCAATGTTGACGACATGGGGAAAACACCTGCAATGGCAGTTAGCCAAATGGTAACATCACACCTGACTCTCATCATGCCACTCACCTGAGCCGGTTACCATCTCGATGGAAGGGAATCCCACGTCTTGTGAGCTCTCCTTCAATTGCAACCATCATTGTGTTATTATTTGATGCGTTATCCACAGTAACTTCACCAATCTGCACCACAAGGGAAGGAGCAATGGGGTTTCGGGTTAGAATCCCACACTGTAGATGTAGAAAAAATCTCACTTTATTGAGCGTCCCAACCTCCTCAAGTATTCGAACAAGCTCTTGTCCAAGGTTTGCACCGGAGTGAACTCCACTAATGAATTGAAAGGCTATGAGACGAGTCTTCAGGTCAAGTCGTGTGTACCCATCCTGTGCCAGGAAGTGCGCTGTCACAGCCATGAAGCTGTCTCGATTGATGTCGCTCCAAAGATCTGCTGTTATGGAAACACGCCCGAGGGAATTCTGTTTTAGAGACCAGGCATTAGATGTCCAGTACTTCATGCTGCGACATACACACCTTGAGATCATTCACAATTCTTTGATGTTCCTTCTTATACTCCTCAAGTAATAGTGTAGTCAACTTTGTACGGTGTGGTAGGTCCTTTTCATCGATCTTACCCATTCCTAAGTAGAGGAGTAATTCACGAAACTCAGGACATTCCACCACATTAATGGACTGTCAATGTTCATCACCACCACATCAAGTGCTGACATGTTGGAGTTGCTCACCTGGTCATCGACCACAATCCACTTCGTCAGTAACTGGTAGAACATCTCAAGAGTAAACATGTTGTGTATGTGTTGCATATTGTTGTGGTGGCGGTCAGCATTTTTCAAGTGTTCGGCTTTACATGTGCTAACCCATTGCTCTGAATGTACATCCTTCAGGTGTCTCCGGTAGCATGAAGTCATGCCATCACCATGTTTCCAGGCTTTCCAGCACTCCGACTCACTGTAATGTAACAATGAGACGGCTTCTCACAATATTGCAAATAGAAACAGACATACATGCACAAACGACAAGCTAAGTATTCGCAACCTGGGTTTGACAACAACCGCTTCTGAGTGAGTTCAGGTAGTGTAGCTGGCCAGTCTGCAGATGCCACTGGAATCAGGAACCACCAAACATCTGTTGCACTACCCTTCGTCATGCCATGAGATCGAGATTGCGCCTGACTGAAACCTGTAGAATCCGTATACAAATGGAGGGGGGCAACAGACATAGGTGATGTGTTCTGCTCCAATGCACTTGGTTGGGTTACTGCAGGCAGCGGAGTTGGGCCCACCCCACACACTTCAGCAGCCACAGTCAGAGTATTGGATACTGGTGATGCCGGTGGGTTTGCCTTGCGCTTCTTCCGACCTCGGCCAGTGCCTGCTGCTGCACCAGTGGCAGTCACTGCACCCTTTCGCTTTCGTGTTGGATGACTACTAGTATTTCCTTCCACAGGTAATTGAAGGTTTGTCGGCCCCGGAATAGGCTGACTGGCCATGCTGTTAGTGCCATCAAGTGGATTCCAGTGAGGAAACTGGAAGGTTACTGGCGGGTTGCAGGGAAGTGGTGTAGAGACTCCAGACAGCAAAAGAGGGCTGTGACACTGTGAGTTCACTCCACCTGGTCCTCCGATGAAAGTATTGCTCGAGAGGAACTGTGCAGCTGGTAAGAACTGATTGGGATTTCCATTCAGCAGTGGAGAAACGAGCGGTGAAATAAGTGGAGAATTTGCCTGTGCAGCTGGCCATTGTGGTGGCTGCAAGCTGACAGTGGAAGAAGCTCCAGCAGCTAACCCATTCCCAACATGGGGCACAGACGATGCATCCATGCTAATGTCTGTAACGTATGGGCAATAGAGTTTTACACTTGTAAACCACAACTTGAATTCAAGCAATTGTTAGGCGGTGACATGGTGAAATTGTTCGCTAAGGTTGCTATTTGCAAGACCTTGGTTTTATATGACTGTCCAACACAGCAACATGAAGGGATAGGTAGTTCAGCAGATAAAATCAGGGGTTGGATTAGAATCAGTGCTACCAATCTACAATCAGTCGCTTGTCATTGATAATGCCACTTCGGTTTCAGTTCGGTGCTATACTTCGTTCTGCTTCACACCACCGAATTGTACCGAGCTGACAAAGAATTCGAATCGAACTGAACTTACTTCGAGTTGAGCTCGGTTCGACGGCAACACTACTGAGAGTACGACGAAGATGACCTGCGCCTGCCAAAGAAACGTGCAATTCCACCCATCTTACTATCCTTTGCAGGCAATTCATCGCTTTTCAGGACATTGCGAGACGCACTGCGAGTAATCCTGCCCCATACGCTCGGTGCAGTGGCAGATATCGCTGTACCTGGCATTTCCGTATGAGGCGAGGGTGAAACAAGAGATATTGACATTGAACGCATGCGCCGACGAATTGGGATTGGGGCGGAAGCGGAGACACGCTGATCTTCCAATGGGATGGTCGGTTGTTGCTCCAATTCCTGCATTTGCGAGGATTTAGATCGTGAAGATTCTGATGATGCACTTGGCGAAGACGAAAGGGGCGGAGATAATGATCCTGGTATATCTCGTTCCCCTTCATCTCTCGAATCTTCAGCATCCAACAGAGGACCGCTTGTGCCTGGTGGACCGTCTGCGGCTATAGCGACACGTGCATCAGAAAGGTCTTCCTCCAGTCCATCTTCAGGGGTCACCAGTTCAATTTGTGGGTGAAGATCTTTGTGTGACAAGACGGAACGTTGGAAGGAATCCAATTCGAAACATCCCCTAAGGCTAGGTGATGACGGGAAGTTCCTTGCACCCTGTGGTACTCTCGAATTGACCGCCCCATTCATAGATGGGGAGATGGACCCGATTGCGGACAAGCTGAAATCCCACGAATCCATCGTACCTTGGCTTGTAAGACTCGGTGGAGATTGGCGTCGCTCCTGACGCACTGCAAGAGGCGGAAGACCAGCCAGGATCGTCCCTATAAGGTACGACTTCTTCTTTGCACTTTTAAAGAATGGCGTCTGCAAGAGCTGCGCAGCTGTGGGTCTGACATAAAGTTTTGATAAGGCGACGCCAGGTGGCTGAGCATTACGCACCGCTTGGCAGGGTCCTTTGTAAGGCAGGCGTCAACAATGTCTTTGAACGTTTGGGAGTACCGGTGAACGCCACTCTCTCGGTCCAGGGTAGGCGGCTTGCCTTGGACACTGTAACGGAGGCAGAATGAATATCGATCGGGGATGAGGACGTAGGAAGGACTCGCATCTGCAACAAAACAGAATGAGGGCTTTCACGCGACCTTGGAGGCCGCCCTTGCGTCAATTCGATACAAGTTATCCCAAACGACCATATGTCAGCTTTGACGTCGTACCGCCTTCCTTCAATAAGCTCCGGAGCCATCCAACACGGCTGTGGCGCCGTTAGGACCTCAAACACGAAGTGAAGGGATCATTCACACCGTCCCAACAAACGACTTCCGCTTTCCCACTTGGGGGCGTGAACGCCCAGTGACTGAATTCAATGGCGCTTGAACACGGTCAGAGTCCCTCGTGCCCCCCTCATAATTTAGGGTGGGCCAGCAAGGAGTGTCTGTCTCTTCTGTGAGAGATGCCGCTACGCCTAGATCACCCAAGAGAACAGTGCCGTCATCGTCGATTAACAAGTTGGCTGCCTTTATGTCGCGATGAATGAAGCCGTTCACATGCAGGTAACTTGAGAATTGGTTGATGAAAATCCACAGAGCACGAGATGTCATGAACATACTTTAGGCCCTCAAGAGCCTGCTTGAGGATACATTTGATCACTTCCTCTTCCATGCCACCTGGCCAGCCATAGCGCATGATGTCCGCAGCACTCCCTTTGTTCATGAGACGAAGGGCAATGTGTAATTTGTGGCCGTCTATCCACGAACCGCGTACACGTAGGACGTTCGGGTGTTTCGAAAGAGACATGAGTTGTGTTTCACGCTGCAGCAAAGACAGAGGTCGAGGAGAAAGGATATCGAGGTCGAGGACCTTAAGAGCACATTGTACTGGACGTTGCGGAGGCGGGGGACGGTAGACAGCGTCGTAAACAATGGAGGATGCTCCAAAACCTATAGGTGCACCGACGCTATAATCCCGAGGGCGGTCGCTGAGGTCCTTGAGGTGAGGTTGAGGGTCTACGTGGGCAAACTTGAAAGATACCTAAACATCTGCCACTCATCCTGGACGGCACCGATAAACTTCCTAGACAAGCTGGCCATGGCTAGCCCACAAGACGGTGGTGGTAACAAGAGGCAATGCTTTACCTAGAGATAAGGGGATCTTGCAACGAGTCCTGCAGGTAACGAACATATAGGGTCTGGGTGGAGTGGATAATTTCATAAATGGGGAAATCGTTCCTTGGCAGGGCCGGCACTTGGCCGGACCCGGGGGGACGCCCTAAACGCTGTAACGTTGGCCAATCGAGAGACTACTGCTATTAATGACGCATCAAGGAGAGCAGTGTGAGTTCATATCCCTCATGCACTATCTCAGTATTGTACTGGTGCTCTAAATTCTAAAACTCGCGGCGTTCGATAGATAGATGCTCCAGTGCATCTGCAAGCACTTCTTCCGCCGAGAGTGAGGGACTAACGGGTATCGCGAGCTGAGTATCTTTCGAAGTGTCCTCACCACTGGGGATCAAGCTCGCCATAACGCCGGTCCTCTGTGCCCCATTCATTTGTCGAGAGAACAACGGAATGAGTTTGCCAACCTTACAAACTCCGCATACTAGTAAAGGTCGTCGATACGCAGAGACGTGGCAATCATAATACAAGGACTTACTGCACTCATCTGGTTTTATGGACTTGGAGTATCTACCGTACCTGAACCAGTACCGTCACCCCTTGCCTACCTTTTAAGGATGTTCCACTTACACTTTTGAGCATAGGGTACATCCTATCAGATAGTTATCAGTAACTATCCTCATCCTGACAGAAGGAGATATACACTGACTCCACTGATAAGGATGCATAATCTGGTAGTTATGACGAGTCTTTCCGTGGCAGTCAGTACATCGTCCAGGCGGCCGGCGTGACCCATCTTACTGAAACTTGGATGTCGGGGTAGCTGAACGCGACTTTGACCGCCCTCCAGTAAATGTGAGTCACGTTTGCATCGATACCTCGAATCCGAGTCATACCACGATTTAAACAGTTGCCCGTGTCCTTCCCGTGGATTTTTATCGATTACCCAGCATGCCAAGTGGCACATCTCATGAGAAAGAGTATTGCGAATACGTTCTATCGACATGTCTGTAGCTTCGATAGTCTTCCAATACGTTCGACTTACCATCACAGTCCAAAATCTTCGTGGCAAGTTCAATCTTCGTGGCTTGTATACCATCTCGCGACCTACATTCACAAACGTATTGGTCCATGATTTCCAGAGTCAAACGATACCCACCGGTACCAGCGCGCTCGCCCTGCTGTGGACAATAACCGTTTGTTCCATTCTAACTTTGTATCCTTAGGAAGTCCATCGCCAAAGACCGTGTGGTTGAGTTCTGCAAACAGATTTGCTGCGTATTTCTCCCTCCTAAACTGCTCCGCTGCATCTCGCACTTTCTTTGATATTCTTGTTGATGACTTTTTAGCGGAGGTGGGCGCCGCTTTTTTCCGCGGAGAGCGTGCTGGAACTGGTAAGGTATCGCTTTCCCCTTCTGGCGCTGTGGGCAACCCGTGCTCTGTGTTTTTTTTTGTTGGGTAACTCATCCTTTCTGGCCTTCGAGATTCCGGAGAATTATCACCGAATCCAAATGCTCATTGGATCAAGGGTAGTGGACCGGACGGAGGGACACATACTGAGTGAGAACCACATCGTCATCAGAGCCATCGTCACTCATGTCGGCGTAGAGTGGCATATATTTCCGTGCAGTAGGGCTCGTTCTCCCCGGAGTTTTCGGATGACGTGATCGGGTAGCTATCGGGGACAGCAGGTCAGGAAGCTCCAGAGACGTGTCGCTATCTGTCAATTCGATTACATTCCTACGCCCCAAACCATCCGTGTTCCTGTCGAACAGAAATGGAGTTGTTAGAAACTTGTGCACTGGCATCGCCGATTGGGCTTACGGAGTGCATTGAACACTGTGATGCAAAGAAAATTAGGTTCATATGACGCCGATGGTTATTTCAAGGACGTACATATCAGAATCTGAGTCCGACGAGATCTCTATGACTTCTATAGATGGGTTCACCGTACATGCCCTAGCACGCACGTAGAGACGGGTCAGCCGGAGTCTCACGATGATAATGTCCAACTTGCCGTGGATCCTCTTCATCTTTTGAAAAGCTCGCCTTGCTTGAGTTCCCTAGCATTCGAACCGTGTTTTGGTTACGCCCGACCCTTTCTCTGAGATCGATAGAGCGCGTCGCGTTTGATCCCGTGACTCGAATTCAACCTTGTGAGGTTTAATGGACTTGTAAATATTCAGTTCATGGAAATATACTGCCCGCCTAGCTCAATCGGATAGAGCGTCAGACTTTTACGGTCCGTACAAGTCGTACGTGGCAGTGATCTGAAGGCTGCGAGTTCGACCCTCGCGGTGGGCTATGACTTTTTTCTTCTTTAAACATATCCCTGAAAAGATAAAAACGTATTTATCGCGGCTGGTGCGACAGCTTCGCCTACGATTAATATTATGTGTGAAGTCTTGTCCATCGCACAGGGTGTTTCAGTGTTTCGGCAGAGGAAACAACTCACCACTCTGATATCTTTCGCAGATACTTGATCACTGCACGGTTCGGTGAGTTGTAGACGTGCACGGTGTTCCTCGTAACGTGAGCGCTTTGGAATTCTTCGAGTATCCGCCACGCCGAGTGCAAATCACTACGGAAATCTACAATACTTTGTAATACACGGCATATATATGGATTGCCCGAGATACAGGAAGCCTAGGAACATATGGAACAACTCCAGTGATTCATACACCAACCCTACGCGTACACCATCGTCAGTGAAAATACCGTCAAATAAGTGCTCATTTGGGCTCACCTGTGTACGACTTTTTTCTGCGACCCATGGTCAGTAAAGGGGGGGCGACTCGCATACTTTCGTGCTTACCTGACTTGAGTATCTGATGACCTCCCGTTTCTCGAGAACGTAAAGAGTGCGTTCAAGTGCGTGGTTCGAGTAGCCCTGCTGGGTTACGAACTCACGGACTAAACTCTGATAACTCGTGCTCCACCCGACAGGGAGCCGTCTTCGAAGTTCCTTCTCTATTCGAGACATCTCTTCGTTGAGCTCACCGCGCGACATGCCGTCCACTGAACCAGCTGACACGGCGTCCATGGTCGAAAACTTGAAGAGTCGTATTGCCTCTTCCACATGAAAATTTTGTACAACGGTGGAGAGCGTGATCTTGGCCAGAGATTCGGATATGCGTATGATAGCTTCCAGTTGGCTGAGCATCTTCGTCAATGATAGGAGTGGCTACCTTTTATTGGGGACTAACCGCACAGTAATGGGTATTGAGCTCCGTTCGTCGTTGTCGCGCTCTACTTGTTGCACCTGCTTTCGCAAACTCACAAAGTGGCTGCTCAGCATCTCCTGTGCTTCAGATGAAAGTCTGGGTGCGCATTTACTGAAGACAAGTTAGCAAGGTGTTGGAAGACTGAAGGTTAGGTCACTCGCCTCTTACAGTAGGCAATATACCGCCTCATTTTATCGATATCAATTTCACCCACAGCTTCGCCATTCTCATCGGTATTCTGGTTTGGCCTATTCATATGGATGTTCATGACGTGTTTGGCGATCATCTGCTAGGGCCTCAACGCACCCCGACCATTGAACAGACTGAGAAACATACCTTGTCCCGCTGTTCATTATGTTCATCCTTGACAATGAAGATCATGTCGAAACGTGACAAAATCGTGGTTTGGAAATCGATGTTCTGAAAGGAAAAGATCGCATCGGCAGTCTTAAACAGTTTACAGTTGTTATACTTCACCAGGACTCCGCCCTTCGTCATAGCGGCCCCATACAGGATTTGCCGCGGCCAGAACACTTGTCCGCGAGTTCAATACAGTGGTAATACCAGCTTTCGCGATGGAAATGGTTTGCTGCTCCATGGCTTCGTGGATGGCAACTCTATCCTCGTCGCGCATCTTATCAAATTCGTCAATACACACCACCCCATTGTCAGCAAGTACCATGGCACCGCCTTCTAGGTAAAATTCGCGCTGTTGAACTTCCTCAACTGAGCTGCACCTAATTGCTCCATCGAAGTGACTTACAGAAATGGCATCGCGTTGCACTGAAGCCGTTAAACCAGCCGCACTTGAGCCTTTGCCTGACGTATACACCGCAATCGGTGCGACCTCGAAGCGATATTAGCCACGAGTTCGTAAGTTGATCCTGAGTGAACTTACTTTCTCAACGAATTTCAGTAATTGACTTTTCGCTGTACCAGGGTCGCCCAACAAAAGAACGTTGATGTCTCCTCTTAGACGCATGCCATCAGGCAGGACCTTTTTAGAGCCTCCAAATAATAGACAAGTGATAGCTTTCTTGATGTCTAAATATGCCCTCAGGTCCCTTCTTCTTGTGCACAAGGACTAACAACTGACCGAGGCAGCCGAATATACTAGGAGCCACGCTCTTCGCAAACCGTTCGTAGAAGTTGTCGCTCCTCGCCATTGCAGCAAATTCTTCCTCTTCCTCCGGGCTGAACTGGGTCCCGAACGGATTCGAGGCACCCCCAGCCGATGGTGACGACATTTCAATGTGTACAAGGCGCAGATAAGGCTGTCGAAGTGCAGCAGGTCCGGCGGATTTCTGAAGAGGAATCATCATTAGCTGAATGGCACGAAAACACCGAAAACATACATTTCGTGAGGAATTGAACGTCGAGAAGATTCCTGTGGCAATAATGCGCGAACCGGGGACTACCCTCCCAGTGAGGTACCTATCCGCAGAAAGCAGCATATGACGAGGCATTTCTCCTACAGGAACCATATCTGGGGCCTCTTGAAGCTTGAGGGTTTGCTGATCTACGAAGGTAGACTTGTTATGACTTATCATATAAGGGTCCAAAGGGCAGTCTTTCTTTTGGTTCTCTAGCTCGGGAGCGTCACAGGTTCTCGGGAGGCCGCGATCTGATCCACCCCCCAATCCACCAAGCCCACCGGGGGGATATATTATCTTAGTAGATTTACACGCTCGGCACTGAAGGTGAAGTTTGGTAGCTCGAGAAGACAGTACCGAAGCAGATATCACAATGCCAGGTATGCGGACAAGTTTGTTCATGGTGTCAGCTGTTAGATCACGGAATCGTTGCATATTCAACCCTGATTGCATCATGATCTGAATTCTGGGAATAGACTGTAGTGCAACTTCCGCTCGATCATCCGAGCTACCAGCAAGGGGGAATAGTATCGTCCGAGCTGCCTTCGTAGCTGCATTTTCGAACTGAGGCGGAGGGGATCAGTTACCCCGCAAACCTGAAGGGTGGAGCAAGTTACCAAAGGCAGAATATCTGCAGGGCGGTCTTGCATGGCATGGGCAAGTTCATCGTTATACAAGCTGAGATGGCGGAGGTCCACCTCGAGTTGATACTGCTTCAACAACAAGTTTGCGCGCAACTTGTCTCTACGCGAGAGTTCAATACGTTTCGGTAATTCGTTGCTTGCATGCACTAACCTATAGACGAATTCCTCTCCGACCCTATACTGTAACAAAAAGTCCAGAAGCAGTTTCTCTAGTTGCGAGGGCGTCTCTGTAGAGGGAATGGCAGCCCTGTCCCGCACGGACACCGAGAAGACATGGTTTGCGTCAAAACCGGACATGACGAGCGAGAACGAGTGAAGAGCTTATGCTTTACGATGCAGACGCGACAGCCGAATGAGTGAAGGGCAGGCTCTTTCGCGCCTGGCGGCGACAAAGGAAATGTATTTGCGCACGAGCAGCTGTGCAGTGTGTCCCGTTTAGCTCTTTTGGTAGAGCGCGTCACTAGTAATGACGAGGTCAGTCGTTCAAGTCGGCTAATGGGAATTTTCTTTTTCCATCCAGAACTGACGGGTGGCCCCTTTCCACAGTAGCAATACCATAAATATCTGTAGTTGGGAGATCTGTCCCCACCACAACATGGCATCCATGGACACCGACGAACAGTCAGTTGTATTATCCTCTAGTGCAACCTCGGGCCTTTCACTTTCGTTGTACGCCCTTTTACTGTCTCTGGAAGTGATTTGACTTGATAACGACACGTAGACACCCCTTACCCATCTTGAACATATCAGAGCATTTGACACGATTGAAGTTGCAAACGAAATCGATTGTACCTTTTGGTCCGTGACCTCTCCCGCTACTCTAACCGCTGCCTACTTTACGTAGGATCGTCATAGTTTTGGGTGCATTGCTCGGTACGCAAAATGGCCGAGAAGTGGAGATTGTCAATAGCTTCGAACTTGCTACCGAAATCGGGCGTGATGACATTGTGGATCACGGTTTCCTGATCCAAAGGAGGGATCAATGTAAGTGCGCGCTCGTCACCGAACGACTTCCGTTACCAATGTGTCGTAGACAAGCAAGTTTTCCCCTCTCTGGAGTTCATCGGATGGTACACTGTCGCATCCACAGTCACTTCGCGACACATAGCACTCCACGAGCAGGTATATTATCCATAACTTCTCTGAGCGATTAACGCTCGTTCTACAGTTTACAGGATACTGCTCAACGCCACTTCTCCTTGTTCTCCAATGCTCTACAAGCTCATCGTCCACGACCGACATTACAGGTCAAGCCCTTCCCTTCAGGGCGTATGAACCCTCGGTCGAAATCAGGGAGAGGAGGACACGATCTGTATTCATTGAAGTGCCGTTCAAGGTAGAGACTGGCGAAGCCGAGCGTATTGCTGTGGATTGGACAGCTAAGGGTGGTGGGGGAAGTACCAGTTGTAAGTGGCCAACACGGTGTAACTGGCGTCCATCTCATGTTCGCAGTGGAATCACATTTACATACACAACAGGCTGCCGTGAAGATGCTACATGAAAGAATCTTGGTGCTGGTGCAATATGTAGCAAATGCCATCGCAGGTTCAAACTCCCTTGATATTTTGTTTACAGTGAACCATGACGCTTACTTCACTGCGTAGGTCAAGTTCCGAAAGACCATAGCGTTCTCCGATCACTTTCTGCCTTGATTGCTTCTCTGCCTGCCAGCGAGAACAGCGCTTTCCGTGAGGAGTTCAATACTGTGAGTCTGGTTTCTCTCAAACTCATATCGTGTTACCCGATACTTCCTGTCCACTGCTTTTCTCGCGTGTCAAGCAATGTGTTATCACATTACAACGCTGACTTTTTGGGTAATTTCATACAGGAATACGAGGACGTCAAGCTCACAGCTTTCCTCTCCGTACTCACTCAATCCACCAACACGCTCAACAACGTGAGTCGCCCAGAACCTTCCACCCAGATCGCCCTGACCTCGGGGGTGCACAGCTTGTGGACAAACACCTGATAATGAGTGGTGGCATGCGTGATGAACGGCCCCTGATAGCTGGCCCACGAAGGCGACTGGGAAGGCCGGGAGGTATGCCTGGAGACTGGTCTGCGCATGCCTGAGTACCATAATCACATGGTCTGTCAACAGAAGCCTAGCCTGGCAGGTATAGTCGATGAACCGCTAGCCAGCCAAGTACGACGTATACAGGTGGTGTGAATAATACAGTTTTCTGGTTGTTCCCGAGCCCAAAGGTACTTGCACATTAGGGAAATACTACACTCTACAACACGTTATGCGCCTACCGAGTCCAATCCCGGCACATAACCTTCCTTAAGGCTCCTTTCTAACCTCCTGATTTCTTCGATAGAGGTTGCTTTTGCAATTGCTTGCTTGACTCTCTCCGCTTCCTCCTTCGTCATCAGACGACCTGCCTTCCCAGAAGGCATGGTAGGTTTGGGTTCGTCAATAGTAATACCGACTTTGGTGCCATGTTTGGAGACGGTCGTTGAGATCGTCGTTGCAAGGGCAGTAAGCTGACCCTCAGCTGTGAGGAACAATGATTTGCCCTTCTGCCGCTCCTGCATGTACGATCTCCTTGGTAAGTTGCGCTGTACCAATAAGCCGGTGTCGTCCGCGCACCTTATCCCGAATCCTCTGAAAATCTAGAACTCTCAGCGATGGTATTCTCCATGCAAGCCACTCGCGATACCATTTTTTCTCCCTTACAGGGTTTCCAAGAAGGGAGAGATACTGCAGTGCTCTCAGTTCTCTCAACGGTTCGAGGTCACCCAGTTCTGAAATATTGTTCCCAGTGAGAACCAGTGTTGTAAGATTCGGAACGGATAGATGAACGGAGGAAGAGATAGACGTGATTCGGTTGTTTGCAAGAAGTAGGGTTCGTAGTCGCTTCAGTAGGGGTAGATTACCCAGTACGACAATGGAGTTGTCCGTCAAATCGATCGCATCGTGCTGATCCTATATGCGAAAGCGACATGAGACTAGCCTGAACTGAATGCTACTCGACTTGCCCTGGTGACACCAAGATTCTCGATGGCAGGTATTTTGTAACCTTGAAGGGCATGAGTGCGACTCCTCTGAGGGATGTCATCGTGCAACTTACCCCTTAGATCCAGCTGACGTTCTTTGATGGGGTTAAGGCCGGCAGGTGCTTGAGCCAGGAGCTCTGGAGTGAGCTTGACCATGGTTGCGTTTTTGAGGCGTGTCTCGGCGTTTCAGACTCAGCCATCCGTTGATGTGCTTGGTGGCAAGCAAAGTAAGCACGTCCGTCCACTTACCCACCAACACATTGCCCGACGCGCTCGACGCCTGTCCTCCATGAAGCCATTACACCAGAGACTCAGCTTGTGCGCGCTTCCCTGTCTGTTACTTGGCTATCCATGAGTTCTGACTGTCTTTTAGATTCGTTGACGGCAAGGACGCATACACTTTCGTCCCAATCGAGCCGCTCGGTGCACAGTCTCTTACTATACACAGGGCTACTGGAGATATTGTTTTGAATCGTAAGTATAACCTGCATGTGTTTCAACTGTCTTCTCAGACACAGGCAAAGCCCCAAACAAGGCCATTCCTTCCACTGCCACGAGATACGAGAAAACCGTCTATGGAATACTCGGGATGATATCGCTTGCTCTTTGTAGGCCCTAATTTCGCTATATTTACAAGTAGCTGACCCGTGATCCTGCAGCTGAATATGTCGTCATCATGACCGGTCGCGAACACCGGGCGCGTTTCATGGGCCACGACATATATCGTGCAGCCGACTTTGACATCCTCCCTCTCAACCCGAACGTCTCTGCACAGAATCCTTCTCATCCAATCGAGGGTCACCTGTTAGCCCTCGTACGGGCACACCTATTTGGAGGTTACTTTTTGTTCAGCTACACATTTGACCTGTCACGCCGCCTTCAAGCACAGTGGAGTGAAAGTGAGAGTGATACTACGAGACCCTTATGGAAACAAGTGAGTTAATAATTAGCGAACGATTCCCCACTGATCCCTGGCAGGCGGATGACAGGTTCTTCTGGAACAAGTGTGTTCTTGCCTCCCCTAGATGTTGTTGTCCTTGCTAAGCTGCTGTTCCAGGTTCCTGCAGTCTAGGTTAATCGACACTGAAATTGCCCAAGAGGTAGGTGATATCTTTTTCATGTTAACAGTTCTAAGGTCCAACTGTACTACAGCTTAGTCCATACATACTTCCGATCATTTACGGCAGTCAGTGGTCTCTTACTTGTGGTTACTATTGTACCACTCATAGGACAACTAGCATTCGACCTCCGTACCTCCTATATACACGGTCACAGAATTCAGTTGTGCCTCATAAGTAGGAGGTCACGGTACCGCGCGGGGACGCGGTACTTCCGCCGTGGTATCGATCATGAAGGGCACGTTGCTAATTTCAACGAAACGGAGCAAATTCTACTTGTCGAAGAGTCGGTTGCGGGGCGCTTCTCCAACATGGAAAATTTCACCCACAAACTTAGCTTTGTACAAATCCGAGGCAGTGTACCGGTTTTCTGGGGAGAGATAAACACTCTTAGATACCAGCCCGACCTCCAAATCATGGATCTTCAAGATACAGTTGGTGGATGTTGTAAATCAGGGGAAGACGTTCGTTAACCGTTTGGCAGGTTGATGCTATGCGCCTGCATCTAGAGGAGCAAATTTCACTCTATGGGGAACAGTGTCTAATTAACCTAGTCAAGCAGAAGGGTCACGAGCAGCCTGTGAAAGAGGCTTACGAACGTGCCATCGCACAGGTATGTTTGCTGCCTTGTTCCGTATATCACTCTCAAACGCTTTTTTCAGACTGAGCTGCCGGAGGCCAAGTACCGCTACTTCGATTTCCATAATGAGTGCAAGCATATGCGATGGGATCGCATAAACGTCCTCATTGAAAAGACGCAAGAGGACCTCGTCAACTTTGGGTAAGGACAATTGTCGTGCATAATGTGTCCCTCCGTATACCTATCTTTTGGTTAGATACTTTCATCTCAACATGTTACAAGCGGAGCCGGCGGTGAAAATACAAAAGGGTGTTGTCCGTACGAACTGCATGGACAACTTAGATAGGACCAATGTAGTCCAAGCCGCGCTGGCCAAGTGGACCCTGAATTACCAGCTGAAGGATCTTGGTGTCTTGACGGAAGGCGAAGAATTAGACGACTTCCAAGCGCTCTCTCAGGATTTCCGAGAAAGTGGGTTTGCCACTCCCGTCTTCATCAAGCTTACTAACATGCAGTTTACTTTAGTGTGGGCTGACCATGCTGATTTGATTTCGAGGGCATATGCAGGTTCTGGTGCCTTGAAGACCGATTTCACGCGGACGAACAAACGTACTACAATGGGGCATCTGGAGGATGGCTACAAGAGCGTAATGCGGTATATCAGAAACAATTACTTCGACGGAGCAAGGCAAGATGGCTTCGATCTTGTAACGGGCGCATGGACCCCACGGAAGAATCCTATTACAGCTGTCTCGTTATTGGCTGATACAAGACCCTTAATAATCCGTTCGGTAAGTATTACAGTCTGCCGAAGGCTCCTCAACCACTCAGACGATCTTGCAGGTTCCTTACGTTGCCTCTTTTTCGTTGTTTATGATCTGCGCAGGCCTCACTCTACCAAGAACTTCAGGCAAGCTTATTTCTTTCGTATAGCCAACGCTGCTCAACAAGACTCCAGATTATTCCCTCCTTTACTACTTCACGCTTTGGTTCGTGATCGCCGCGCTATCGATAATTTTCATCATGTTACATGGTATCGAATACGTCTCTTGGCCTCGATTGATACCTCCAACGGACATAATCCACTACAAAGGACCTGGCTTCCGCTCGGCACATCATGGGAAAGGACTCATGGGACCCTGGGGCCAGAAGTTCACAATTCCTAGGAAAGTCGTGGCTGCCAATGGCGTTGTTCATGGCGGACGGAAAAGAGCTCCTACAAACTACATGGAAGAGATTGAGAAGGGGACGAAGTCGAGGGTTGATTAAGTCTAGATGTGCTTGCCGTCTACTTCATGTAGTAGTATGGCAAGCTCGTTCCTTTTGTTTAGATATGAACTTTGTACACACTCGATCGATCTACTCTTTCCGTTTATGGTAATACCACGCCACAGCGGAGTTCGGAATGATATATGTCCAAAATTTCGAAGACCTCACACTCACTTCAAGTCTTACTTCTCCTACAATGTCTGGAAAAAAGCGCGCGTCCCCCGGTGCTGATGAGGAAAAAAACCCACTCGAGGGCGTTGAACTTAGCGATGAGGATGCCAAAAAACTCCAGGATGTTCAAAAGCAGATTGAACGCGTTGACCTGCTGATCGGTAGGCTTTTCTTTCCACCGGTCTCTTCGAGAGACTGAGTTCGGTTTCGTAGAACGTCACAGTCAACAGCAACTTCTGCCCGTATATGAAAGGAGACGTGCCGTAGTCAAGGCAATTCCTAAATTCTGGCCCGTTGCACTGATGAACAACCCCTTGATCTCTTTCCAAGCTCAACATAATATCGACCGTATTGCCCTGAGCTATTTGGAGGACCTGTGGGTGACTCGTGACCCAAAGGAGCCAAGGTGCTTTACCGTTGAATTTGTGCGCATTGTTTTTGGTCCGTTTGAGCTTCTTCTGACCCCACCGCATTAGTACTTCAAACAAAACCCTTACTTCACGGACTCTGTCCTAAAGAAGGAGTATAAATATATCACCCCACCGGGTGCTGCTGATGAAACCCCCGACGCTGATGGTTTGACGCCTTCCATGTTGGATTTCTCCTGGGAACGCGACGTGCGGCCCTCAGTAAGTTAATCCAGTTGTATACGTACTTTGCTAAGCCGGAGGCTAGGCCATCAAAGTCAACTGGAAAGATCCCCAGAATGCTTTGACTAAGTTACACCCTCGCATCGAAGATGAAGACGAAGAGTCAGACATGCCCGCTGAAGCTGGCAGTTTCTTCAACTTCTTCGAAATTGCCTCTGACCCCTTCGATGTGAGCCATATTGTCGATGACAGTTGCACTTCTATGCTGACATCGTTGCTACAGATTGGCACAACAATTGCTAACGAGGTCTTCTCCAATGCTACTGATCATTTCCTTGGCAACATTCCCAATGACGACTTGGACACCGACGAGGAGAGTGAAGAGGATGACGACGACGACGCGGAGGAAATCGATTTAGAAGAGCCTAGACCCAAAAAGCAGAAGAAGGAATGATACTACGTTCTATCTGCACCTCTGTATACAGGACCAGTGATGCTGCCTTATTTAACTGTGATATCGTCGGTTACATGTCTTCGATGTGGTATGAAATGTTGTAGGTTGACTGGCCCTTATGTCAACTGATCCGGATGTGACCCTGCCTACCTAGTGGGGGTAGGGTGAGGAAAATATCGGCGGATTACTGGATGGGAAGGATCATCCCTGAGCAACTGAAATCATTCGGCTGAGTCCATTGTACCAGCGGTAAGTCGCTCACAGCTGTGCGGGAGGGCAGAAGTACACAGCCAACCACCTAGACTTTTTATCCGCATGTTTGAGACTTGGAGCGTGTTCAGATAACGAGCCTTTATACTCAGCACGTCTATTCATCTGGGTAACATGGAAAAACCGGATCCAAAGCGAAATGCAGGTTATACTCTGTACAAATGCGATCACCGACGACGGCAGCTGTAATAGTCTCCAGGCTTTGGATGGCGTGTCAACTGGCCACATTTGGCAACCACCGGTAATCAAAACAATTCAGTAAACCAAGTCGTACTTGCTAACCTACAACCCCGATATACTTGTCATACCTCGACAGCTTCATAGAAATCATCCA
Source organism: Pisolithus thermaeus (assembly GCA_024663475.1). Classification (NCBI taxonomy): domain Eukaryota; kingdom Fungi; phylum Basidiomycota; class Agaricomycetes; order Boletales; family Pisolithaceae; genus Pisolithus; species Pisolithus thermaeus. The sequence continues at coordinate 478,216 of JANFAF010000054.1, forward strand.
AAGATCTGTTGTTCACAGAGTCCACGTCCAGTTTAACTCGATATCCTGACCCCGCATGTCAAGCCCTCGGAAAAAGGCGTCTGCGAAACGTACACCTCAATTGCGCCATAGGACTGGTAACGTCGCCCAGGACGTGATGGAACCGCATATATCTCGTCATAAAAGTGCTGTTGCCTCATCTTTGGATGGTATAATAATTTCTCCTCGTGTCCCATCCACAGTGCGGCCGGCTCGAGAGCCTTCGGATGTGGTGGAGGGCGATGAGGTGGGACTGAGTTTTTTGGACGGAGATGAGAGGCTGAGGGCAGAGGAGGGCCTTGACGACGACGAAGAGCTCTTGACAATGAAGCCAAAAACGATCTCTGCGAGGGACAAGCGAGCCATGACCTTGCTCATTATCCTTTGTTGGTGTACTTGCACCTCAATTCGCTGATGCGTACTGACGTGTCTAATTCCAAAGATTTAATCCAGGGGGTTCCAGTAAGTAGTTTCCATATTCTTGGATGTGAATGAGATGATCTTGAATTTGTCTACAGTTGGGCCTCGCACTCGGTAGGCCTCGAGTCTCTGAAACAATATATCTCACTTAATATGACACAGGCTCAATTCCATTCATTTTAAGGGATCATTTATCTTATTCCCAGCTAGGGGTATTCGCTCTTTCCAGCTATCCATATTCACTCAAGCTTCTATGGTCCCCTCTTGTCGATTCGACTTTTTTCTCTTCGGTTGGCCGTAGAAAGTCATGGATTATTCCCATGCAACTCATCATCGGTTCGATGATGTTACACATCGCTACGAATGTTAATAGGTTATTCGAACATGTGGGTTGGCTTAGATCATCCCGTTAGGAGTATGAACCATTTGTAGCCTGCAGAAAATGTCCACGAACTCACCTTCGTGTTTACATCCCTTGTCTTCTTTTCCGCCACCCAAGGTACGCACCTTCACGCGTCTAACAAGGTTGTACTCACGGACTTTCATCAATAGATATTGCAGTCGACGGTACGTGCAGAAATTACCCTTCACAATGTCGTGCCTCATGTAGTACAGGTTGGGCCTTGACTCTACTCTCGAAGGAGAACCTGTCATTCGCATCAACCTGCCAGACGATCGGATTAAATACTGGATTTTTTGCTTCCTTCACTGTGTTCCTAGCGTTAAATAGTGAAACGTTTTGGTAAGTCATGTCCTCTCGTTTGCTTACCAGACGTTGACCTGAGACCCAGCCAGAAATGGGGGATACCGCGTTTGACCTTGAGTGGATACCTTCAATCGTGCAGCGCTCTTTGCTTTGTGGTGACCATATGGCTTATTTTCTTCGAGAAAGAGGTAGGGATGGATGTGTGTTATTTACTTGGCCATACTAACTGCGTTCCAGGGTCAAGAATCTCTAGATCAGTCCGAGATAACTATAACTTCGGTCTACAAGACTATCTGGGACATATGCAAGCTGAAACGTTAGTACCTTGGATGCCTATGCCAAAACTGTTGCTCACTCCGGTTACAAAGACGTCCGTTCCCTCATTATCATGCATTGCTTCGCGAAGGTTGGATTCCAGGCTAACGAAGCCGTGACCAGCCTGAAGATGATTGAGAAGGGGCTCGGGCGCGAAGATCTTGCGATTGTCGTCCTGATTGACTTTCCCTTCCAGATTATTGGCGGTTGGCTGGCGGCCAAGTGGTCAAGCGGAAATCAGCCACTTCGTCCATGGATATGGGCATTTTGGCCAAGATTGGCTTTTGCCCTTCTGTCAACTCTTATCGTGTATTGGTTTCCAACGCCACCGCTGTCTTACAGTTTCCTGGTATTCCTGGTAGTGCATACTGTACTGCAAGGACTTGCATCGTATGTGGTTCTCCTACGTTCGCTGATGGTAATGTTAACACAATGTAGCACAATTCAGTTTGTTGGTATATCAGCGTTCCACACAAGAATCTCTGATCCCTTGATCGGGGGAACCTACATGACGGTCAGTCTTTGTGGATGGACGGGGCTGGCCGGATGTTAACGAAATTATTCCTTATAGCTTCTCAACACATTCACCAATCTTGGAGGGACATGGCCGAAGTATTTCGTGCTAAAGGGTAAGCCAGTGAAGATGTCATTTTGATATAACAACGAGCCATGTCGTAGGGGTGGATTTCTTCAGCGTGGCACATTGCACTGTCAAGGACTCAGACACGGAGCTCGTTGTTAGAGGTATGAACACCTTCAAGACGTGCGTCCGAGACACTTACCAAATGTTCAGCGGCGGAGTGTGTGTCCGAACTCGGCAAAGAGCAGTGTTCGAACATTGGTGGCGAGTGTGTAACTGAACAAGATGGTTACTATTATGTGTCGGTGATATGTGTGGCCTTTGGGGTGTTCTTCCTTATCGGTTATGTCATTCCCACTGCACGCAGACTGCAAGGTGAGTTCTTATTCACTGGAGTCATGCTGTCAATCACGAATTGTGTTGCAGCCCTGCCGATTCGCCGGTGGCGAGTGGGGTCCGAGTGAGAGATAGATAGGCACGATTCGTAGAGTCATCGGGTGAAAAACATGGACTACTCAAGTCTGTAGCATGTTGTAGTACGGTTCAGAGAGTCAGGCCTGACTTGCCTGCCCTAAATCTATTTAGCGTCTAATCATTTGTGAATGCACATAGTCTAACGCTATTTTCCACTGGAAACTTGCAATTCACCGACCTTCAACGGAAGCCGCGATTTATCACTCTAAAACACTCTGCTTCAGCCGAGCTACATCCAGAAGAAATGACTACCACCTATGCATTTTGGCCCCGAGTGGATGCGCGCAAAGCCGCAGACTCCAGCTCGCCAGCAGCCTCCGCCATCGCCTCAGCTGCAACAAACCGCACCTACTAACCACCAATCTACGTATCAACTTATTCTTCTCTTGTTACCTCAGCAGTGCAAGAGCAAGAGAAACATGATGAATCTCGTCCGTTCAGATACACAAAGGAAGAGATGCTGCAGGATTTACAAAGAAGGCGGAGGGAAGGGTGGTCTGGGACTCGAAGTAGAGCGATGGGAGGGAATAGTACATGAGATTGGCAGTGAACCTGCGAGTCTGCGTGAAATGGACGAGGTTGAGAAGAAGGTCAGACGAGGGCTCGTAAATTATATCATGCACTTTTCACTCACACGAACATGTAGCTGTTTGCCGGTCCACTAAATTCCGAAATTCGTCGACGTCAACCAAGTGACTTAGTGAATGTCTCATCTTCGCCATCTGATAGATCTAGAACGACCCACGTAAGTGGCGGGGGTGGCCCGGTGCGCGAACGCTTTGGTTCCATGATGAGCAGAAGAAGGGAGAGCACAGGTGAACCCAAGCTGGTTGTCCTCCCTTTGACAGTCTAACACATATATGTTCCCCTGATCAAGATCAACCTGCATTGATGCCCCGCAAACTGTCGCTGTCCACTGCGCAGGGCAGCTCTCTAGCTTCCCCCCGTGAGGCACTTTCTTCACCGCGCAACAGGATGGGTACCTTTGGTTCTGGTTTCGATGGCGTTCTCAATAGCGGGGATTCTTGGTCGAGAAGACGTCCTTCTGCGACTCTCGTTGGAACAGCCGGCACTCCAGTACGACCAGAGGAGAAAGATGTGGAGCCCAGGCACTCAAACATCAAAGAAGAGGAAGTTCGTGTTCCCTTGGATGTCGGTGAAGAGGACACATCGAGAACAGACCAACAACTCTCGTCAGCCCGTCCAGATGGGTCACAGGCGGTGTCTGCGGATGACAGTCAGCCACCCACATCCGTTCTGGACTCTGTTGTCCAGGATGCTGCTGATATGAATTTGGGAGAGCCAAGTAATTTGGATATGAACCTGCGAATCACGACAGCTACCAGTGCTCCGGTGACTGGTCCTCCTGGGTTACCAGATCCGGCAAGCGTTGAATGGTCTTACTTGGATCCACAGGGTCAAGTACAAGGTCAGTCTAACCCTCGAAAGGTGTTCGATGTTCTTACTTTCGTTGTCTAGGTCCATTCCGTGCTGATGTTATGCAGAAGTGGTTTGATGAAGGTTATTTCACTCCCGAATTACTCATGAAACGCACACATCTGGATGTCGAATGGATTCCTGTTGCAACCCTCGAACGACGCTGTAACGGAGGAAAAGTCTTTCTTTCGCAACCGACCTCAAACTCTGTCCCACCGGGATTGACTCTCCACTCAGAGTCACCTCACAGTTACTCTCCCGCCCATGAGCATAACACCTTTAATGGATACCAACCTGTACCACAACGAGCAGTACGAAGCACGACCTTGGATCCGTCATACCTCAGTAGTGTCTCTCCTTTGGAATCTCCATCCTCATCGTTGGGAGCTGCCGGATTCGGCGACGGCTCGCCGGACGCAACAGTGTTTGGCAATAGAATTGGAGGTAGCGCATACTCCGGTGATACTAATTATGGAGGTCGTGGCTTACAGCACGGGTCCAACTCCAGGATCCAGTTGCAGATCCTAGAGTACCGTTCAATAACAGGGTACCCGTCCGGGCTACTTCCATTGATGCATTTGGCAGTTATAATGGAGGACCACCGTGGTCTGCAGGCCTGGGCCAATTGAACCAGGGCTTCAGCGCGAATGATCGACATCCTTTCACCGATGGCTATAGCGGCGTAACCTCGAATGTGAAAGGTCCCAATGTTCCTGTGACTCAAGTCCATGGATTCAACCAGGAATCATTCAACGATGCGCCATACAGCGACACGCCTGGCGGTTACCACGACGCTCCGTTAGCAAAACAGGCTATTGAAGCTAATGGAACGGTATTTAGTAATAGTTTGATTAACGGTATCAGCGGATCGCAATATGGTTCTCCGACTCAGTCTCAGTACTCTCAGCCGTCCGCCTCGTTCCCACCCTCTTTGCAACACCAGGTCGTGCCACCCTTTGGGGAGGCATTGACGCAGACCTCAGTCTCCCCTCACGTACCTCACACCCCTACTTCTGCTGTACAACCTAATAGCGGTACATTACCCTGGCCCGATCCATCTCCCATCCACCGTACGAGAACAGTTAATACCTCTGTTACTTCATCACCTGTCGCAGCACCTGCTCAAGCTCAGCAAGGGTTCAACTGGGTCCGACCGATTCAGCCTCCCCAGGCTGTGCCTAAACTGCAGGATCCGTCTCCTTGGCTAACGGCGTCTTTGGGTGGTACTGATGACAGATGGAAAGAGATACCTGACAGCCTCAGTGACGCGGGTCAGTGCAGCAAACTTCGTGGACAGGGCGAAGAGGCTGTTCTCGTAGCTGGTCATCCTGTTGGTGGGGGAACCCCTGCTCTTCTGATCCTACAGGCACCGGTGGATGAGCTTCCGTTGGCTTCCGCAGTTCCGACATCAGCGTCTCAACCAACACCTACTAGTAGCGAACCCCAAGCAACGAGCAAGCCCAGGCGTAGGTCAACGGCACATGATGCTCACACATCAGTTACCGTGCAGAAGAGTACTCCAGCAAGCATTGTCAAGGGTCCATCTCCTGTTCCTATAATCCCCCCACCAGCGTCGAAATCTGTATGGTCCACTGCGGACGAAGAGAGGAAGGCAAAACCTACTGCAACAATGAGTTTGCGCGAGATACAGGAGGCAGAGGCAAAGATGGCAGAGACGCGTAAGGCTACCGAAAAGGAGCGGGAACGTGCCCGCACTAACACTGCAGCTTTTGGCGCTGCCCCTGGCTCTGAAGACCCTCAGTCGTTTTCTGTGTCCTGGGGATTGCCAACTTCTCAAGCAGGAGCAAGGAATATCCCCCCACCGAAGGAGACTTCGACGCCTGCTGTCCCGAGTGTACCTGTCTGGACGACCGCTGCACCAACGTCTACCTCAAAAAAGTCGATGAAGGAGATCCAGGAGGAGGAGGAAAGGAGGAAGAAGGTAGTAGTGAGAGAGAGCGTGGCGTCCGCCGCTACCCGCCGGGCCTACGTTGAGACTGCCTTCAAGGTTGGTGTAAACCCACTTCGTCAGCTGCTCTGCTACTTACACATACTACTCTAGCCTGTGCCTAGCGCTCAGAGCACTGGCAGCACTGCATGGATGACTGTTGGGGCGAATGGTAAACCAGCTTCGCCTGTGGTTGCTCCCCCGCGGCCTGCGGCGACTACGCCTGGCTCTTCTGCCGCCACATCATCGCCGGCCGCAGCACCCCGTCAGAACGGTGCCGTTACGCGTCCGGCAACGGCGGTGGCTACATCAGTACCTATTAAAACTGTCACGACGCCACGCGTGGAGGACTTTCCTGTTACTCCGTCCCATGATTTCTTGAAATGGCTGAGCGATTCGTTGAAGGGCTTGAATAGCTCGGTCAATTGTGAGTAATGTCGTCGGCGAGAATCGATAATCCGCCTCTGAACTCTGTTATAGTGGAAGAGATCACTTCGATGCTTTTATCCTTCCCGCTCGACCCGGACCCATCAACGGTTGAGATCATCTCTGACCTTATCTATGCCAATAGTACTACGCTCGACGGTCGCAGGTTTGCTTCCGAGTACGTAAGCAAGCGCAAGGCAGATGCTGCTGCGAGGCGAAATGCTGCCGGCACGGGTGGTAATGTCGGCAAGCCTGTTTCAATTGCAGATGTTGTGAAGACACAACCAAAGGCCGTCCAGCAGGAGTGGGGTTTCAAGGTGGTCAACAAGAAAAAGAAGGGGGGCAGGTCGTAAGCAGGCCGTGGTGTGTCGGCCAAAAGTCACGTAGACAACGCTAATGATATATACTACTTGGGTAACCGACGCGTCGTTCCCTCTCTCGCGTGACCCCCTCGTACACTCTAATAGTACTGCACCATATCTACGCACGATTCAGCGGTGCCTCCCCTGTGCTCGCCGTGCTACATCTCCACAGTAACACTAACCACATTGTAGTATTTGCAGCACTGCAAACTTCGACATGATATTCCCCACTCATACAGCTCATAGCACTGCTCGACTGACACTCAGAGCCTAGAGGATTCAGCACTTCATTGAAACGCCTCTGAAGGCTCTGGTAGACACCTTCAACTAAGGAACATATCATCGTGATAAGGGAATGGTGATCGATTGATCATCGACTGTCGATAAATATCAAGAAAAAATCAAGTTATGTACATACTTGGTCGCTTTACTACGGCGGAGCGGCACTCGTGAAGATTTAGGAACTACTAGGCCTGTGCCTCTACATCAACCCATGTATCGTCGTCCTGTTCGTGCTCATTGTCCGGCATTTCCACAAGTAACGCTTCCTCCTCCATGTCTGAATTAGTCGACGCCGAGGATGCTGTCGTCGGCGACGGCGCTGATGAGGACGATTGACTGAGCAAAAATGCGTCAACTTCAACCTCGTCCTCCACACTCAAATGTGATTCCGACGACCTTTCAATCTCCACGGAATGATTCGTTGGCATCGACTCGGTGGGCTCGGGCGTATCTGATGCGTGGTCCTCAGACGTCGATGAAACTACAGTGACTCCGTCTGGGGAGCATGCTGCGCCAGCCTGGTCGCTGGCCGTTGACGATGGGACTGATGGCGAAGGGTTAGTCTCCACACCCTGAGATACCGACTCCATCACGGTATCCGTCTCATATGTGGAAGTAGAATGCGGTGAAGTAGTCGCTGGTTCTGCCATGTCGGCATCCGGTGCATTTCCCAAAACCAGCTCATCGTGCCTCCCTGTCGGCAACGCATCCTCTTCCATTCCGTCGACGTGCCCCCCTTCTTCCTCACCCTCCCCAGCCTCTAATTCTGTCGGGCTACCCGGCATCTTGTCGTCCATCTCCACGTTTTCACCCTCGACAACCTTATCGCCCTCCGGCTCTGCCACCACCGTTACATCGTTGGCGACCTTGCTTAGCTTCCAGGTAGCGACCTCCTTCTTCGCCTCGATATCCTCTTCCAGCTTTCCTAGTGCCCTCTCTATTTTCGTGACAGTGGCCCTCCTGGCTTCCCTCACCTTGGCTGAACCAAACGATGGAACAGCGTCCAACTTCGACAACAACTCTTGCAGTGCGTGATCGTAGTATCGCACAGGCGCGTTCCGTGAGGTATAGGCAAGCTTTAATTCAGCTGACGAGGATGACTCGAAGTCGAGTTCGCTGGGGAATACGAATTCGTTCTCCAGTTTCTCGAAGGATGCTTCGATTTCCGCGATACTGGATATCGATTCCTCAATGACGCGCGGATCCGTGGCACGCTCAATCTCGGAGTCCGTCCCAGATTCACTGGTATAGCTCGGTTCGTCTGCAGGGGAGGGCACGTCCATGCCGACTTGTTTCGATTTCCCTTTGGCTCCCTGATCTTCAATCGGGATCGCAATTGGACCCGGAGTGGGCATTTGTGGGTTACCAGGACTTGTTGTTGTGGACCGACGGCGGTGAGGTGGCAAAGGCTTTGCACGCCCCTGTTTTTTTTTTTTGCGGCTCAGACAATGCACGTTACCAGTCGATACGCAAGGCACTTACCAATGATTCTTTCATGTCAGGTTCGTCCTCCCTTTCTCTTGTCTCTGCGAAGCTCTGGGGGTAGCTCCCCTGTGCAAAGTACGGGTCACCGTAATGGCTCCTACATCCCCAATTGGGATAAGATGTAGGGGCGTGCCAGGGGTATCCCTGTCTCGGGGTGTTGTATGCCAGCGGGGGTTCGTACGAGTCGTCGACGTCATCGAATTCAAAGCCTCCAGGCATCCGTGCACGGAGAGCATCGAGTAATGCCTGTCTCTGAAGGCGTTGTCGGCGATCCCGTTGTTCCCGGGCATGAGCCTCCTTTGCGCGCCTCGCTGCCTCTGCCTGGGCGAGAGCTGCACCGAGGTAGCGGTCTCGAGTCCAAGGGGAAGTATATGGCGCGTAATAGTATTCGTAGCTAGGTCGGGGGTCTACCACGAACATCATCGTCAAGTTCTGAGTTGGGTCCTGTAATGATTTATGTACTCCTCCTTCCCCTTGGTCCCCCTCTTTTATATCAGCCATCATGTCAAGTTCGACGCGTCACCTGCCAATTCCAGAAACATCCCGAACGTCCATATATGGAAGGTGTTTACGCGTCGCCGTGTATAAGCAAGTTCCATTGGTTTCTAGTACAAAATAATATATTCCACACCTATCATTCATGACTGATATTGATATATGTTTACACTCGAAACCTCCCAATCTGTGCGACGTTGGTCGAAGTTTTTTCGGAAAAAAAAAAGTTGAAAGGGTACTTACAGGCCTCCGCAAATGACGCGCCGCTATTCCGCACAAAGTCTGAACATGAGGAGTATCCAGTCAACTGAGCACAACTCTCCGACTGCCCAGGGACACCAGTTCCATTCCAGACAGCCCCAGCCCAGTCACCGCTGCGCACGCCGCAGTCAGGTCAGCAATTTTTCGTCAAAAATGTGTTACTCACCAAAGTGTCGTGTCAAATATTACGCTGTGATTATAGAAATGCGAAGCCATGTTGCAATCCGTCGAGGGCCAGTTGGCCGTCGGCGCGGACCAACTTTGCGGTTGCGGTGCGCCAGCGGTGATATCCGAGGGTATCGATCCTCTGGGGAAAAAATAAACCTGTATACCCGAGTCCTGCCATAACACTGCCCCAAAGTCGCTCAGTACCTACACCGCCGAGTAATGAAACAGAGTCACTTACTTGCATAAACACCGCCCGAAATAGAATTAAATCCGGAACCAAAAGTATAGTTATAGTTGGAACGGACGCCACATCCCTGATTATCGGTTTCATCTGCGGCACAGTTCGTCCCACCGACCACGGTGCCAGCTATATCAAGCTGCGTCGCGTCGGACGTGGGTAGAGAGCACCCGTCACTCGTATGAATTGTCGCCTGGTTGTTGGTATAGTTGTTCACGCCCTCGACGATATCGATTTCGCCACCCGCTGGCCAGTTTGGACCATTCGTCCAGAAAGCTAGATATGATACGAAAGCAGAGCAAGAACACACGCATGTCAGAATAGCCGCGTGGACGACCATGATGTATCAAGAGATGTCGCTCACCGGGCCACGTTGCACATCCTGTGGGCATGTGCACGGCGTCCAATATAACGAGACCCTCCGTAAATATCAAATCAGTGGTGATGCGAACGCTATTTCTGTTCGTAGACACCGTAGGAGTCGTATCGACTCGCATGACGGCGTTGCCTGCTGAATTGATGTCGACCAATCCTGCGTTCTGTGCGTCACTCTGTGACAGATACTGTACTGTTCCACCCGTCGGATCTGCTGCGGTATAGAAGGACCAGCCATTGAAGAAGGTGGAGCCACTATAAGTCGACACGGGCTTCCAAGGGGACGATGAAACAGAAGCAGTGGGAGCAGATGAAGTTGTGGTGCTCGGAGAGACATGGCCATTCGCAAGGGTCGTGCTCGAACTGGTGGGTGAAGAAGAGTCGTTTGTACTCGACGCAGAAACACAGTAGGCCTTTTGTTCTGAGTTCGATTGGGGCTCAGAGACAAGGATGCCACCGAATGCGACGCGCAGATCCCGAGCGAGGCCTGTGCTGTGCCTAACGGCGATCTTGTGAGCACGAGAAATGAGGGATGAGCGTGTAGCGGAGGCGAAGGCGGAATGAGGCGCGAGGGTAAGCGTGGCCGCGATAACGAGGACAATGTGGGTAAAGAGCTGCATGAAGGCTGCACGGCAGGGGAGAAAAGAAGAGAAAAAAAAAAGAGAGGACGAGCAAAACCAGATGCCCTAGGCTCAGCCTGAGGGCAGTCGATGGAAGACGTACGAAGAAAACGGTGTCGATCGACGTTGGACAGAACAAAAGAGAAAGAAACAAAAACCCTCACGAAGGCAGACCAAAGCCAGGATGTCCGACGGATGGCCGTGTGCCCTCCCCCGCTTATCTATTTATTGTTCGCGTACACGTTGCAACGACGTTTGAGGCAGCCATGACGAGACCGCGCGGAGTCCGGACACAGTTCTTTGCAGGACGCACAGGCTCAAAACATATACCATACAAGCGTGCAGGATAACATTCATTAACATTCTCGGCATGAACGCGGCATTTACGCAGTCGTCGTGTCCAGCAGGGAAAGAAGATGGAAAAAATAATTACTGCTAAAGAGGGGGAAACCTGCAGGCCCATCGAAGAACACCCCTCGGTCAAATACAACAAGAATGCACATAAAAAACGGAGACGGAACTCGGAATATGGAACCCTCATAGCGACAGATACCCACCTCGATGTCCATGCACAGCCGCCCCCTCACCGTTCGTGGTATGATCCTGCGGATGAAAATGCTTCCCGAACACTCCGTCTCAGCTCCTCGTGCTCTCGTCCTGTCGAACTTGCCACAGATGACGTGGCAATGTGTGAACCAGTAACGCTCCGCGGAACACCCGCATCTATATCCTCCTCTACGATGTCCTGTATCCGGCGCGCCAACAACTGGATCTCTCCGCGTCCATCTCCCGCCTCGGTGTCCTGATACGACTGCGTTTGCGAGTGATGCGATCGAGGAGTACCAATGGACGCCGTTGGCGTTGGTGTACGCGACGTCGCCAACTGTCGGATAGCCGGAATTAACATGTTCGAATTCCGGATGTTGCTGATCAGCTGCGGATCACCCGACTCGAGTAATTGCACAATCGTCCACACAGCGATGTGCTGGAACGTTGCATCTACGCTTGTCAAAAAGTTGTATAGGTACCTATGCATGCCACCGTCAGGTTTGTCCCACACGTCATTGAACGCCGAATAGTCGTCAGAAGCTATTCGTCCATCTGTGTCGTCCGTTAGTACGAATGCGATTAGTCAGCGTTCAACCCGTGCTTACCTTTGGATGACAGGTTACCAAGAGCTGCCGCACTGTTTCCCTGCACCTCCGAACTGGGCGAATTCGTCAATGGTATTAACACTTCACATATGCCCATCTCAAGAAGCCGTCCCTTGAGCTCATCTGCAATAACATTAGTCCACATGCCATCCGCCGCAACAACCACCCACCGCTTAATGCCAAAACGGCAATGCAAGCCGTCATCTCGCTCTGCACATTCATTGGCACCTCGAGCACAAGTTCCTTGATCGTCTGTACAGCTCCAGCCTTCACAATCGCCGTCTTATTCTTTTCTGAACTTGCCGCCAAATTCCGAAGTGTAGAGATCGCGTGACATTGCACCTCCTCGTTGTCCTTGAACGAAAGCAGCGAGATCAGCGGCTGCAGGAATCCCGACTCGATGATAGGTGACTCGTTCTGAGGGTGAATAGACACATTCCGTACGCACGCCGCAGCTGAAAGTATGAGCGGCAGATATGTCGACTGCAACAGGCGTAAGAGCGGCGTAAGACCATCTGCTTTTACAATTTCCAGTTGATACTTCTCTTCAGAACGTGTCAGTGCTGCACGCGATGACGAGGGAAAGGGAGTTATACCATCGCTAGCTAAATTCCTTAAGGCGAGTGCCGCCTGGCACTGGACCTTGAGACTGGAACTGTCCATGAGCGCAACGAGACTCGAGACAAGTTTAGGTTCTGTCTGGGCAAGCTTCTTTCTGTTGATGCCATCGACAGCGATGTTACTCAGCGCTGTCGTG